>JANBXA010000069.1:10572500-10967500 GCA_030556225.1 Cricetiscus sungorus
CCCCCCATCACTCAGCATTCTCTCATCTAGTTCTTACTTCTGCTTGCGAGGACAGGAGGCAGCCCCTTCCTTCCAGACAGGGTGTGGGCTGGAACTCAGAGGTGCCAGGAGGCCAGCAGGGGCAGGAATCCATAGGGCCTACAGGATGGCTCCCACATCATTGTATTTATGGTCTTTCCACATCTGCAGTAACCCCTATCAGTGAGTGACAGTAAACATGATTCTCCATGACTGCTTCACCCACCCCAATTCTGACTGTGCACTCTCCTCACAATTCCCAAGCCATTTTCCTCCACTCTTGACTTATCACTGAAATTCCTTTGGAGGTCCTTAGGTCATAATCATCTGCCTGCAGTTCAACAGGACCCCCAAGCACTGATCATAGTTTCCTTCTAACTGCCCTGGTGCCTACAGCCTCATAGCCCTTTGTGCTGGAGTGACCCTGCTCAATGCTCCCTGAGCTGGCCCATTTCTGCAATATCCCCTAATAAGAGTAGTAGTAATAGATTCAGCTCCTTTCCTTCATGTCATGATGTCATGTGCTTGGCACTGTTGCAGACTTGGGGACCCTGGTGCATGAAGGTGACAGTGTAATTAAAAAATATTATTTTTTGTATTTTTTTATGTGTATGAGTATTTTGCCTGCATGTTTATGTCTCAGATCCCCTGGAGCTGGAGTTATAGACAATTATGAGCTGCCATACAGGTTCTGGGAACAGAACCTGGGTCTTTTGGAACCAGCTCCTTATTCCAGCAATGCAATTTTTAAAAAGGGATTTAAAACATTTTATTTAATTCATGTAAGTGTGAGTGCATCTGAGTGTACATGCACGTGTGTGCAAATGCCCACGGAGGACACACAAGGGTGTAGGATCCCCAGGACTGGAGTTACAGGTGTTTCTGAGCCTCTCAGCAGTGATGAAGTTCCCACTTCAGACCTCACTATTGAAAAAGTGCTCCCAACCACTGAGCTACCTTTAGACCACTTCAGCCCCCTTGGATTACATCTATTTATTTTGCTTTTAAAAACATTTATTAAAAATAAAAGGGGACACAGGCATTTAACCCCAGCCTTCAGGAGATAGAGGCAGGTGGATCTCTGTAAGTTTGAAGCAAGCCTGGTCCACAAAGTGAGTTCCAGGACAGCTAGGGTTACAAAGAAAAATCTTGTCTTAAAAAACAAAACATTTATTTTATGTGTTAAGTGTTTGTATACTTGAGTGTATATACGTATACCACATACACACAATACCTGCAGAGGCCAGAAGAGGGCTTCAGCTCCATAGAAACTGGAGTTATAGGTGTTTGTGAGCTGCCTGTGGGTGCTGGGAACTGAACCCAAGTCCCCTGCAAGAGCTGTAAGTGCTCTTAACAGCTGAGCCTTTTCTCCAGTCCTAGTTATTTTGTATGCAATTTGGGGACTACAAGTTCTTGCAGTGGCTCATGTGTGAAACTCAGAGGACAACTTTTGAGAGATGTCCTCTCCTTTTACAATGTGGATCTTGGGGATCAAAATCAGACTTGGCAAGGGCTTTACTCATTGAACATCTCACCTGTGCAACTGTATTTTTGTTGTTGTTGTTTTGGTTTGGTTTGGTTTTTCGAAACAGGATTTCTCTGTAGCTTTGGAACCTGTCCTGGAACTCATTCTTGTAGACCAGGCTGGTCTCAAACTCACAGAGATCTGCCTGCCTCTACCTCCCCAGTGCTGGGACTAAAGGTGTGTGCCACCACTGCCTGGCACAACAGTGTATTTTTATGTCCAGTTTATAGCCGAGGTAATTGAGAGTATTATGGCAAGTGTTCAGGGCCCCAGAACTAGTAAAAGGAAGTGAGGCCGGGATTTCATGGCTCAGACAGCATAAGGGATGTCCCCAAAGCTATATATCTGGAATTGGCAGGGAGACTAGAGAACTCAATGCTCCATCTGCATGTTAGATAGGAGTCCTTTTCTTCTCCAGAGGGGTGGTTAAGAGCTCACTTTGCTGCCCTCTTCCCTATGCAGAGCAGATGGCCATGGTGGTGGGCAGCAGGGTGTGTATTTGTCTCTTTGAGCCTTGGCTTTACTCTTATTCTTAGTGCACATGAAGTAGGTAGCAGACACTTCTGCTGGGAATATAGCTCTGTTCACCCTACAACCGGGGGAGCTGTTTCTTTGCTATGTGCTAGCTGGGACACTTTGAACAAGACACTTGGCTGAACCTCAGTTTCCCCTTCTGTTGAATAGAATAATGAAAGCTCTGGCTTCTTAGAGACGCCTGAGATCTGAGCTCTTACAGAGCTCTCAGCAGACAGGAGATACCCACTGTGGCTCTTGTCATCTTTGTCATCCTTGCAGTCAGACAGTGCTTGGAGCCTAGACTCCAAGAGCAGAGCCAACAGATGGGAGTCCTCAGGCTCTGACAGTTCCCGAGTGCATTGTGGTAATGGGGCTCTTCCCCAGAACCCTTTTAAATTAATGTATCCTGCTTCTGTTGTATTCAAGAGGTGTTTGGGGCTTCTTGGCTCAGGCCTAAGGAAAGCCCAGAAGGAAAGGGTGTCATACAACTGCTACTTCGGTCCAGCTAGTCCCTGGGTTCCTTGCAGGACTTGGCCTGCTCAGGCAGGACCTCATGTACATTCTACAGCCAGTCTCAGGGTGGCATTGACAGTGATCCCATCTACTGAGTCCTGTGATGTTGAGTATCCATGATGCTAGTGTGAGGCTGCACTAGCCTCATTGATAGTGCTGTCTGAGACACAATAAGTGCCCCTGTCCCCACACCCTATGCTGTTCCTTCCAGGAGAAGAGATGTATCTCTCTGTCTTCCATTCCCTGCACAGGTCTGCCATCTCCCTACACTCTCCAGGAAGTGCAAGTAGCTATTATCAACAACAGCATGTGCAACCACATGTTCAAGCAGTCAGACTTCCGGGTGACCATCTGGGGAGACATGGTCTGTGCTGGCAACCCTGCTGGCAACAAGGACTCCTGCTTTGTAAGTATCTTCTGGGCCCAGTACCCTGCCAATCCTAGCTCCAACTTCCATCCAACTGAGGTTTCACATGGTACCTCATTCAATCTTAGGCCAACCCTGGGAGATAAGATTGTGATCCCACTTTGCAGATGAAGAAGTTGAGGCTCCACTGCTGTCAGGGCAAGGAGTCGAATGCTTACCGAGTCTGCCAGCTCCACAGCAACCCCTTCTCCCCTGACCTCCCTCCTAGCCCTACCTGTCACCCTCCAGGCCAGGCTTACCTATGCTGCCCCTCAGGGTGACTCAGGAGGACCCTTGGTCTGCGACCAGGATATGGTGTGGTATCAAGTTGGAGTCGTGAGCTGGGGAATAGGCTGTGGTCGACCTAATCGGCCTGGAGTCTATACCAACATCAGTCATCATTACAACTGGATCCGGTCGACCATGATCAGAAATGGGATGCTGAGGCCTGACCCAGCCCCCCTGCTGCTGCTTCTCACTCTGGCCTGGGCTCCCTTGATGCTGGGGCCTGCCTGAGCCCACCTGTGAAAATAAGGTCATCTGTGGGATTGGGAGGTGTTTCTTTTGTGTCTTGTTTGCTAATAAACATGCTAATATTTTCACAGCTTTCCTGGAACTTGGATGACTTCCTGAACAAGCACTTCTTTTCTTTCAGTCCAAGACTTGTATCTAACCCCTGAAATCTTGGCCCACTCTCATCAATCAAGTTTTGGTTGCAAACTGTGGCATCCATTAAGTGTAATTACAAAAACCACAATTTGTGACTGGGTGTGGTGGCACCCACCTATAACTCCAAAACATGGGAGGTGGAGGCAGGAGGATCATGAATCTTCCACAGAGACCAGCACCCAGGAGAGTGAGTCCAGCATGGTTGAGGTCCCTAACAGCACATCCAGTACACCCACTGGGAGCTCTGCTTCTTCCTGAGCCTCCCTGTTTTCTTTTTGAGAGACACTCTGGAGTTCTCTGGTCCCCTCTCCTTCCTGGGATCAGAGCATAGTGTGCCTGGCACTGCACTAACCCCAGGACGCAGCCCCAGGCTCCCCAGGAGCTGTCTGATCACACCCCACAGCACTGGAACTGCGACTCTGGGGTAAAGGATGGGGTCAAGCCCGCAGGGGCAAAGCCAGGGAATTCCACCTTCTGTTCCGTTGCAGTGTCCAAGGCCCCCAGGAGATGGAAGGGAGGGGACAAGACGGACATAAACAGGAGTCTTCGGGGTATTTTAGGAGATGTCCTGGCTAGGCAAACCGCACTCTGCCCCATCAACTATTCATGTTTCCACCAGGGCCTGGTGAGGAAAAGCCGAAATTCCTGCTGTGTGACCAGATTGAGTAGGGACCTGCATGTCTCTCCCTGTCCACAAGGGGGTAGTCGTGGGCCTATTTCGTCTGCTCAGAGGCAGAAGGAGGGAGGGCTTGCCAACACTGACCTGGTGCAGGAGGGAAACAGGACTCTCTTTCTGACTCCTGCGGTATTTCTGCTACCTCATGGATTTCTGTTCTGTTGTCTATCTTCCACTTAGTCTCTGGGATAAGAGCTTGCAAGGGAGCATTATTCCTGAGGGCTTCTTGCCTTTACTTCTTTACAGCCTCTAGTTACTTTCTGGAAAAGCTGGTGAGGGGACAGGGGCTATCTAAGTGGAAAAGAGGCAGATGGTGGCTCAAGGGAATGTGTCAAAGACAAAAGGTTGTTCACAGCTACCAAGTGAGCCCTATGTGTGTGGGCAGAGGCCAATGACATATGTTGAAACACTGAGAAGGGCCGCCACCAAGAAGTAGCCTTTCTTTTTTCTTTTTTCTTCTTTCTTTCTTTTTTCCTCTCTCTCTCTGTCCTTCTTTCTTTCTTTCTTTCTTTCTTTCTTTCTTTCTTTCTTTCTTTCTTTCTTTCTTTCTTCTTCCTTCCTTCCTTCCTTCCTTCCTTCCTTCCTTTCTTTCCTTCTTTCTTTCAAAAAAGATTTATTTATTATGTATACAGTGTTTGCCTGCATGTGTGCCTATGGGCCAGAAAAGGGCAGCAGATCTCATTACAGATGGTTGTGAGTCACAATGTGGTTGCTGGGAATTGAACTCAGAACCTCTAGAAGAGCAGTCAGTTCTCTAAACCTCTGAGTCATCTCTTCAGCCCCAAGAAGTACTTTTTCTAACTAGAGGAGTCTGTGGGAAGCAGAGAGCCAGAGCCGAGGGCTGGGGCTGAGAGCATGGGCCCCACGATGGAGAAAATTTTGGCCTGGACAAGGGCAGATGCCTGAGGGAACCTCAGCTGATATGAGTGTTGGGGATGAGTTAGGGGCGGGCTAATTAGATGCATCAACTAGAGCAGGGCTTTGTAACTTTCTCCACTTTGACTCTTCTTCACTGAGAGGGTTTTTTGAAGAGATCTATTTATTCTTTTAATTTTAATTGTGTGAATGCATGTGTTTTTGTGTGTGGGTATGTACATAGGAGGACACTTGCATACAGAGGCCAGAAGAGGGTGTTGGATCTCCAGGGCCCGGAGTTACTGGCAACTGAAGGTACTTCCATTCGATGTAAGTGCGGGCTACTGAACTTTGTTGGCTGGAAGAGCAACAGTGCTCTTAACCACTGAGCCACCTCTCCAGCCCTTCATTGGGGACATTTTTATGGGACCCAATATATGAGTATATAAAATAGGTGTACAAGTTTACTGATATCAAAGAACTTTCTTTTAAAACAATTCTTAATGGCATTAATCTCATTATATGAGAAAGACATTTAAGGTAGCCTCTCCACTATTGCTTAGATTCTTAGTTGGGGGTTATCCTTGTGGATTCCTGGGAATTTCCTTAGTGCCAGGTTTCTTGTTGACCTTGTAATGGCTCCCTCTATCAAGGTATCTCTTTCCTTGCTCTCCTTCTCGGTCCTTCCCCAACTCGACCTTCCTGATCCCTCAATATCTCCTTCTATGGGGCCACTGGCAGTGGTACCAGTATTTATCCCTAGCACATGAACTGGCTTTTTGGAGACCATTTCCTATGGAGAAATATCTTGCTCAGCCTAGATACAGGGGGGAGGTCCTCAGTCCTGCCCCAAATGATGTGACAAACTTTGATGATTTCTCCATGGGAGTGGATCAGGGGTGGGATGGGAAGATGGTGAGGGGATTGGAGGACGGGATGGAGAGGGAATTGGGACTGGAATGTAAAATAAGATTGTTTTTAATTTAAATAAATACAAAACAATTTTTTGGCATATGCAATATTCAAAAACATGTATTCATGTGTATACGTATTTGTTTGTGTGCAAGTTCCAAGGGAGGCCAGGAAGGGTGTGTGAAACCCCCACAGCTAGAGTCATTGATGTTGATGTGGGTGCTGGGGACCTAATTCAATCCTCTGAGGAGCAGCAAGAATTCTCAACCACTGAACCATCTCTCCACCCCCTTTAACCATTCTTATGCAAATCTATGTGGTAATGACTGCTTATTTGTCTACAATCCAAAGAAATAACAATTTGATATTTAACATGTTGAAGAGTGACATGGGAAAAAATTAACTCTTTGTTTCCTGTAATTAAGCTATTATGTTTTCATAAGAGCAGAAAACTTTGTATGAACAGTAAAAAACAAAGCAAAACATTGTAATTAATACACGTAATACTCTCTAATCTGAGCCCAGATACTTCAGGCAGCATTGGCCTTGTGTGGTACCGTGACATATGCAGGGCACAATGTTCATTATGTGTTTGGAACCAAGGCTGCCACGAAGTCCCAGGACACAAGATGGACAAGTCCCACCAGAAACTCCTCAGATTCTTCATGAATTTGACTTTTTTAGTCATCACACCTTCAGAAATTGTTTACTGTTACTACCTCAGATTCTTAAATTCAGTTATGTAACAGTTCAACAAGTTTTGAGCTAGATGTTTGAATGCATCCCTCTGCTTCCCAGTGGCTCCTGAGCAGTCCCAGGCAGTTCAGGACACCAGGAGTCTAGGTGCAAGTCTAGGGGCTTTTCCTGAGAATTAGAGACCCAGTGGATTGTACAGTGGGGTTGGGTGAAAACCAACAAGAAGGAAAACATCAGAACCCAAAAGCATGTTCACCGCCCAGCACCTTCTCCCTCCTAGCTCCTGAGGCAGTGTCCTTTTAACTCCTCTTGTCTTGTCCTCAGCTGGGCTTCATCACTAAGTACCCAGAGAGCAGGGGCACACACTTCCACACTCAAGGCTGGAGGTGGGCCTATCCCGCCTCTCGTGAGTCAGCTCTGGTTCAAATGTGCTCTTCCATTTGGTATTTTGAAGTGGGCAGAGGACAACCTGCAGGACTCAGTTCTTTCCTTTCATCATGTGGGTCCCAGGGATCAAATTCAGGTTGGCAGATTGGTGACAAGCACTGCTACCCACTGAGCCATCGCACTGACCCACAGATGATGAGGCAATAGTTTTGATTGGTACCTTGGCTTTCTAGTAAAGTCTTGCATTTTCTGGGTTAGAGTGTAGCAAAAATGTGTTACACAGAGAGGTACCCGGCAGGGATTTTGGTGAAGGTTGCTGGTATTTCAGTCAGTAGAAATAAGTCATCCCCTAGGCCTGGTTGCTTCTCAGGGTCTTTCCCTGGCAGCATAGACTCAGGTCCTTGTACAAGGATAGCCTCTTTCCCTCCCTGTACAGATATGCCACCTGGCTTCTGATCCTTCTTCCACTCCCATCAGTCTCCTCTGGTTCCTGTGGGGATAACGTGGAAGAGCCAACTTCCTCCTTGGCCCCAGAAATGACACTCTGACCAGAATGTCCCAAAACCAGAGCCAGGGACCCAGGATCAAGCTTCCAAGTGAGGACAAAAGCTTCCTGTAGGTGACCAGTATGGGGGATGTGGCTCTGAGTGGGCTGTAGATGGAGACCCATTCATCCAGACTGTGCAGAGGGGTCCTTCTGAGCCCTGTATCAGGAGAGTTGGGAGACCAGAGCCAGGCATTATAATCACCTTTTGCCATGCAAGGACTCAGCAGCCCAGGACCCACCTTTGTTGGAGGAGAAGGTCTCATTGTTCCAGTCTCTGGCACAATGCAGACTGGGATGTGCCCAGGGCAGTTGATAAATACCCAGTAAATCCCCCTTTGGGGGTTCCTGATTTTGAGGGACAAAAGGCCTGTGTTGATCATTCCTTAGTGTAGGCTCAGGGCCAGCTCTGTAGCTGAAGGGTACAAAGAAAGACTCTTTTGGGATTGGATCCCCTACCAGTGTATGTGAGAACTGTAACTGATGAGTGTGGGCATGGCTTGGTGTGTATTTTCATGTGTAGGAGTGTGACAGTGTGATAGTGTGATAGCCATTACCACATACCAACAATATGAAAATGTTCCTTACTTGTGCAACTGGGCAAGTCCCACAATTCCCTCTGGCCAGGCTAGCCACTGTCTGTTCCTCTCACCCCACCCTCTACTCAAGGGGTACTTCCTTGAATCTTACCCAGATAGACCCTCCTTCTGGCACTTGAAGTGACAACAAACCCACAGAAGTGCCTTTGGGCCAGGTTGGGACAGAACACAAGCCCCCTTTGTGTTCCCTTTCAGGCCCTGGCTCCAAGAGCTTGTCTGCTAAGAGCTTAGGCCCTTCCGCCGCCACCTCCCCAAAGATCCTCCTGGGCCATCAGGAGGGGATCTGCTGCCCTGTCCCCAGCCAAGCCTCTACTGTGTCTGCAGAGTAGAGGTGTAAGGAGGGTTGGGAGGGTGAGTGGAGTGGGTGCTCACCTCTCTAGCATCCATCAGTGGAGCTGGAGCCTCCCTAGGGAGGTGGTGCTGTTCTCAGAACCAAGCACAGGTATGGGGTAAGAGAGCTCTTCCTAGTCCCCACCAAAGATGGCTACTGAACAGAGCCCCTCACCCTCTACTTTGCCCAGCCTGCCAGGGACAGGGCTACAATTGCTCCAGGGTAAGGAGTGGTATATATAGGGTCAGATGGCTGTGTGAAGGAGGCCATAAGTAGCTACAGACAACAGATGTAAATCATGAAAAGGCATCATTAATCACAATGGGAGCAATTCAGAAATCTGTGGACAGAGACGGAAGTCAAGAGAAGATTGACTTGTTCTCAATCCATTCACCAAAGCAAAGTGTAGGGAGCAGTGTAGGGATGATAGTGCTCCTTTCTATGACTCCTCGGTGTTCCAGAGGTGGGAGCCACCATGGTATTGGCTCTCCACCACCCTAGAGACACTTAACTGTTCTTTCTAGAACTTTTTCCTTTACAGAGGCTGACCTTGACTTACATGGCGTAGCACCTGTACTCAGGTGGAAAAATCTGTGTGAATTGCCACAGCAACACTGATCGAAGTACAGCATAGACCAAGGCTCACCCATCACATTCCTCCTGAGTAAGAAGCTGGGCTTTGCATCAGTGTGGCTTCCTTACCCCGTCAGCAATCATGGCATTGTAGTATTTCCAGAGACCCTGCAGATACCCTTTCTAAAGATGCTCTCTGCTTCAAATAGGGTTTGAAATAGCCTTTATTTCCTCCATCACTTTCCTACACCCTCCCATCTCTCCAGACCATTCAAATGCAGGTTTTTTCAGTAACCGAGGTGAAGTCTAGAAATAATGTTATAGAATGATAGGTCTTCCTTCAAGAAGGGGCTGATGGAGGATAGACAAAGGGAAATACAGCAAGCTACCCAGAACCTAAGCCCTGGAGAGGGAAATCACCACAAGGATAAAGAAGAGGCTCTTGGAACTTGAGGAAATGACAGGGAGATGGATCAGTTAGTAAACTGTTTGCCACAAAGCAGAAGGATCTCAGTTTGATCCCCAGCACCCACAAAAAGTTGGGTGCAGCACCACATGGATGTAATACCAGTGCGGGGAAAGTGGGGAGACAGGAGGAGCCCAGGAGCCTGTTGAAAAGCAGGTGTAATTGTGTCAGTAAGCTCTAGGTTTACACAGAGATGGTCTCAAAAACAGGAATAAAGGCCTGCAGGGTGGCTCAGTAGCCATGAACCCTGGCTATTCTTCCACAGGACTCCCAGAACTAATACAATTCAAGTACAGAGGATCTGATGCCTTAAAAATGTCTCCAAGGGCACCGACCATAAAATTAGTGCATACACATATATGTAGACAACACCTTCATAATATGACATTTTAATATAAAAATAAATAAAATTCAGGGTGGAAATTAGGAATTGGGAGGCAGAGATAGACTTCTATGAAACTGAGGTAAACCTAGTTAATCTATGTAGTGAGTTCCAGGATAGCCAGGATTATACCAAGACTCTGTGTTAAAATAAATAAAAGACGAAGAGGAGGAAGAAAAAAGGAGGAGAATAAGGGTAAGGAGGAGGGGAAAAATAAGAAGACATCTGATGCCCACTGCCATGTGCAGACATTCTAGAACCCCCTTCCACATGCAGACACGAGTAACACAAGAGGAAAAGGCCCTTCTGAGCTCAGTGGGGGAGCATTTGCCAAATGTATTGGTGGTCCAGTTTAATCCTAGTAACACACACACACACACACACACACACACACACACACACACACACACACACACCACAGTCAGCCTGGTCCCAGGCGCTGCCACCTGGGTTGGACAAGAGAGCTCACCCTCCCTGTACTCTCAGTCTTTAATCATGACTCCTCTCATATCTTGTATGTCTTTGCATCTCCATGGCCTACGAGTCTCTCCACATGTTCATCCTTACTAGACCTAAATCCAGCATACGAGGGAGGTCACCAGGGATACCTGAGCGAGAGGCCAAGCAACCACTGAACAAGTGCAGGGCAGAGGGAGCAAGACTACTGTCCCTGGCTCTCTGAGTTCTGCAGGGAGTTTGTAGGGGCTCAGGGGAGTCTGCCAGACAGGGGCTGCCAGGCTTATGGAAGCCTGGGCCTGCTCTTCGGACTTTCTGAGACCAATTGTTCTGTCACCAATTGCCTGGCACAGCTGGGGTAGGGGTTCTTTGCAAACCTCCCCATTGCTCATGTCAGGGGCTGACCAGGTGCTCATGAGACAGAAGCCAGAGGTGACAATAGAAACAAATGCATGTCACTGTCACCAGCCCTGTTGTTGTAAGTGGCCGTGCCAAGTCTGCAAACACAGTGTGTCCGGGAGCCTCCCAGGATGGCTTTGAAAACCCCCCAGGAAGAGCTCCCCACCAACTCCTTCCTGTCCCTCTGGTGGCCATGGCTCCTTCCTTCTGGACAGGGGCCCAAGAGACTCCAGAGCATATAAGGGAAGGGGAAGGAGGTCCAGGCACAAGAGACCCGGGGCGAATTCTCCCAACCAGGTAGGGTGCGTGGCTCCCAGGGGTGGGCATGGCGCAGCCCACCTGGTTCCTATCTAGGTGTTAGGTGTCTTTGCTCTTTCCCTCAGACCTTCAGATGTCACAGTCTCAGGCCATGCTGCTCTTGCTGATCCTTGCTGTCCTGGGGACACCCGCCTTTTCCACAGAAAGTAAGTCAACTCTGGAGTGGGCCCCTCACTGGTGAACTCTTCATCTCTCTCAACCTAGGAGACATGGGGACACTTCCCAGCCTTTGCCACAGACTAAATATGGTCATAGGCCAATCCTTCCTGGCTTGCAGGGTGGGAAGACAGGCCCTCCACATGTCTGAGTGGGTTTTTGTCTTCTCTGGGTTGTCATCCACACAGCTTACTATGGCAGGACAACTGGCACACAGTTCTGCACTTCCATACCCGAAGGAAAAAACTTAACAGGGGTTCGGATGTATGTTCGCAATAACATCATTATGGGGTGAGTATGGTCAGACTCATGGCCCCTCACACTGTGTCCTGCCTGGGTCCTTCCCACATTTCAGAATCCCACCTATAAGTACGAGGTCCACTGATCGTGTCTTCCTTCCCACAGAATGCTATTAGGTTTCCAGTGGGTCCTTAAAGCCATTTGACTTTTAGAGTCGCAGAGACACAAACCAAACCTTTTGTCTTGTCGCTGCCCACAGTCTTTACCTCTCTGGAGCATTGTCCTGCTTTTACTGAGTCCATAGTACAGTCCTACTTTTGCATCTCGGGTTGATCAAAGAAGTTGGAGATGCTGCTCCCTACTCAAGTCAACCACATAAGGCCCCTGAGTCCCTACTCTTGATAGCAAAATCTAGCCTGCCAGGGCAGTCTAGGAGGTGAGGGTCAGAGGGGAGTCTATGACTGAATATTAGTGGTGAGAAACGTTGGAAGCAGAAATCCAAAGTCAGGACTGCATCTTGGGGGCAACCCTGCTTGAGGCCTGAGTGGATTTCAGCTTTGTACTTAGAGGATGTCAGACACATAGGAAATGGAGAGGGGAAGAGTCAGGGAAATTGAAGACAGTGTGTGAACTGGGCTGAGAAGGCTCTGGAATGCCACCAAAGACTAAGATGCTGAGGAAGCCAGTGTGAGGCTGGTGAGGCCCCTTAGGGGCATGGAAGACACCTGTTTTTCTGTGATCTGCTGCTTTCTTATAAGTGACTTAGGTTGAGAAAGTCCCAGCTTGGCCAGGGTTAGCCCTGCTGTTAACAGTAGCTGCCCCCTATGAAGGTCTGATGTGCAGATTCCCAGGTTCTGCTCTGCTTAGGAGTCTACTGTGACTATGATGAAGCGTCCCCAACAGGCTGAGTAAGGCCCTTCAGATCACAGTATCTGTGTTTGGTTTGCCAGAGTGAGACAGAGGCTAGTGTGTCTCAAGAAGACAAAAGAGATGGAAGGGATGGGGTACCAGGATCCATGGAAGGAGGGCAATACTGGGTCTGGATGAATATTTAAAGGTTGTTCTCTTCTCTAGTATCCAGATGCAGCATGGAGACCAATGGGGTGAATTATATGGCTATTCAGACGGGAATCAGGTGGAATTGGAACTGAATGATGATGAAGACATCATGTCAATGTATGGCTCATACAACTCCTACATTCGGCAAATAGTTCTTTATACAACCAGGCCACGTGATAAGATTTTTGGGACTGCCAAAGCTAATAATGAGTTCACCGACTACCCTCAAGATCCCTCCCATGTGCTCGTGGGCTTCTGTGGCTATTATGTGAGGGGTGGCTTTAAGGCCATCAGTGCTAAGTGGGGGACTCCAGGCGGTAAATGTACAGAGTGAGGCTCATGGCCCCCCCAGATGAAGTGGTCTGTGTCAGGTAACCCCTGGGCCTTGGAAACCGTACCCACTAATAAATAGTACATGTGCATGAACTCTGTGTCCAAGTGGGATTCTTGGGTCTGAGAAGGCTCCCTCTGTGAACTGAAAGGAGGGTGGATAGAAGTAGGTGAGGCAAGGATTTGGGGGCTGCACACAGTGACCCTAGGCTATAATCTCCAAGTGTCAGCTCAGAGAGCAGCAATGCAGACCGCTGTGTTCATGGTACACACGCAGCTGTCCTCTGCTGGCCCTGCATTGTTCCAGACCTCTCTGCTTCTGCAAGGGGCCTCCCGGATGCCACTAAACATTTGCCAAAGGCTTGTACCCACCAGGCTTTTCTTTGCCTTGAGAGACACAAAAAAAAGAGGGGTTGCCTGGAGGATTTTGGGAGATGGCTCAGTGGCTATAGTGCTTGCTGTGCACAAATGAGAACCGAATTTGGGTCCCCAGCACCTACCCAGAAGTAACCCCAGCAATGGGAGGCGTGGGGAGGGGTGGAGAAGGAGACAGGCTGATCCTCAGAGCTCACTGGCTGGCTGGTCCAGGCCAATCTGTAGGCTCTAGCTACAGTGAGGATGCTGGCTCACAAATCAAGCAGAGTACTAGAGGAAGACACTTAAGGTCAATCTCTGGCCTCCACGTGCATGCACACATGTAAGTGTATGCATTCCCTCACACTAGTGTGTTCACACACATATATATCCCATGCACACCACACAGAAGCTCATGGTGACTTAGAGGTCCCTGCATTACCGGGTGTGTGGACAGGTGATGTGGAGGGAGAGCACCTGCCAGAGGGGCAGCAGGCTGAGAGAGCCTCAGAGACAATTCCTGGAGGCAGAGATATCAGAGCTGCATTCTCAGAGAAGGGGGGACTCAGCACAGTGGATACAGGGAAGAGGGAGGTATAGACCAGATAGCAGTGAGAACAGGCCTCTACCTGCACCTCTCCTAGTGTCTGATTTAGGATGACTTGTCTGGGTGCAGTGCACACAGCTTTAATCCCTGAATTTGGGAAGCAGAGGCAGAGGCAGGAGGATCTCTGTGAGTTGGAGGCCAGCCTGGGATACAGAGTGAGTTCTAGGACTACAGAGAGAGACAGTGCACCCTCATGAAGAAACTGAGGCACCGAGGGAAAGGAATTTACCTGAATCACTCAGCAGAATCAGCTGCATTGAGGTCCATGTGAGAAGTCTGAACCCTGACCACAATCTGAGGCAAAGCTTTCACAAGTAGGTTGGAAGTTCAGCGCCTTTTGGAGGAAGCCATCCTGGTTTATATGAAGCCTGGGCTCCATTCCTAAAACATTTAAAAGCTGGGTGATGGTTTGTGCATGTAATCCCACTTTCAATCCCGGGCTCAGTGAGCTTGTAGGGTCCAAAGGGACAACCTTGGGAGGAGGCTCAGGGAGTCTCAGGCTCCTTTGATGACAAGTATCACACAGGTTTTATGAATGCCGAAACTTTATTCAACACAGGGATTCAGAGCCTCTTCGGCCTTGCCTAGGTCAATACAGGGCCATCTATTTCTGGGCCCTGCCAGGTGAGTGCTCCTGGTCGCAGGACTGGCTTTGAGCTGGAGCACTCCAGTGGGCCTAGCTGTCTTCACCTTCTGAGATGCCAGTCCCGGGCCAGTACATGCCTTGACCATCAGCAGCTTCTGGCCAGGAGCTGAGCGTGCTGAATGGCGATCTTCAGGAGCTCCCGAAGTTGGGCACTGAGTCAGAGCTGGGCATTCCGGGCAGGTGGGGTGGTGACAATCCATGATACTGGCCATTAGGCCCCCCGAACTCCTGTGTGCTGCTCCAGGTGCTCGGGAGGGGGCGCTGCAGTGTGCCCGGAGCTGCAGCTAGATGCTGGGAAGAGGTGGAGCCAGCATGTTCCCACCCACACAGAGTGCCAGTTCCTTCCTGAAGCCCTGCCTAGTCCTGGTGCATGGAGCAGTCATCAGAGATTCCTTTCTGTTACTTGTCAGCTTGGCCAGAGGCCAGTGGCTTCTCGCCATCCTGTGTCTTTTGGAGTTAGCTGCCTTCAGTCTGCCGTGAATCCTCCTCCTTCTGTCTCCATCAAGCCTATTTATTTCAGTGTGTGTGTGTGTGTGTGTGTGTGTGTGTGTGTGTGTGTGTGTGTTTGTTTAGGGTATGTGAGAGGAGTCCCATTGAAGACTAATAATAGCGATTAATGCGATTAATAATAGCATTTATTAGTGGAACATCTTCCTTCATGTGAGGTGTGGCAAATGGCTAGAGCACAAGAGACTCCCAGGTCCTCTTTTGAAGCAGGGTTAGGGGAATTTCAGGGAGGAAAGAGTAGTCTGAGGGCTGATAGGTGCATGGCTGTAGTGGGTTGTCACTATCCAGTGGCAGGGTAGGGAAAGCTGTCTTTAGCTAGCCTGAGGCTGTGGTACTCTGCTGAGCTAGCAGAAGGTTGTGGAGTGACTGCTGATTTGTCCCCCGAATTGTGGTTTTCCTGAACTGCTTGCTCAGCTCCTGCCCCCTCCAGTGCTGGGATTAAAGGCGAGCTCCATCATGTGGAGGCTTAGTCTTTATTTTTACTTACATGAATCATGGTCCTCTATACGAGCAGCAAGTGCTTTTGACCGCTGAGGCATCAGTCAGGTCCTGCTCACATCACACTGTGCTTGTATTTACTCCCTTGGAACATGACCCTCAGGGCACCTTAGGAGAGGAACAGAGCCCAGGAGGCAGACACTGGAGTCAGTCAAGGTGCAGCCTGTTCCAGGGTTTGATGGACATTTCTGTGAGTAGAGAGAAGTCCAGAGAAAGGGAGTGAACCACACAATTGTCCTGTGAGGGCAGACAGGGACATGTCTGTGGTCATCAGAGCAATTCTGTCACCACCACAGGCCCTCAGGTTTCCAGGACTACCCGGAGGAGGGACCCTCAGCCACTGTGATCCTTCTGAAGCAGAAGGATGGGCTGAGGATGGGCTGCACCCTCCCCCAAGCTGGGCATTCCAGCCCTGAGTGGGCTCTCCTAGGTCAGGTTGGGGAAGCAGAGGCCTGGAGATGGAGGTCAAGGAATCAGTTTGCAGGGGCTCAGGTTGGCCTGAGGTGATAGGCAGATCTCTGGGAGGGGCCCCAGAACTCCGGTAGAGGACCAGTGGTGGGGGTCAGAAACCAGGCAGGTGTGGATTCCGGTGGTCCCATGTGTATAGGCAGGTCTAGTGTGCTCAGAACAGCTCCAGTAAGTTCCCCAAAGGTGGCACGATTGTTGGCTCCACCCTCTGTCCCAGTGCTCAACCAGAGTGGTGGGGCAGTGGGCAGGGTAGGGCACAGGGTAGGGGGAGGGCAGACTCTTGGTGGGAGTGGGTGGGTGTGTATCAGAGCACTAGGAGTGATCTGGGGCCAATCCAGGGAGTTCCAAGAAAAGGGTGTGTGTGTGTGTGTGTGTGTGTGTGTGTGTGTGTGTGTGTGTGTGTGTGTGTGTGTGTGGTGGGGGGTGGGGATGGGGGTGGGGGATTTCACTGTAATTGGTTCCAGACTCACCTCTAGCAGAGGCCTGGTGATAGGGGTCAAAGGCGATGGGGGTCAAAGACTAGGCAGAGTTTCAGGATGTTTCTGCCCTGATAGGCAGATCTAGCTGGAGTCTGGCACTCTCCAGGTGAGGCCTCTTAAGCAGAGACCTGGCAATTGGGGTCCTTCTTCAATGATTTTGTTTAATATGTTTTTTGCATCTTTGAGCTGGGCTTCTTTGCCTTCCTCTATGCCTATTATTCTTAGGTTTGGCCTTTTGACTGTGCCCCACATTTCCTGGATGTTTTGTGTTAAGGATTTGTTGGATTTACGATTTTCTTTGGTCAATGAATCTATTTCCCCTAGTTTATCTTCAGTGCCTGAGAGTCTCCCATCTCTTGAATTCTGTTGGTTATATTTGTGTCTGTAGTTCCTGATTGTTTGCCCAGTTTTTCTATTTCCTGCATTCCTTCAGTTTGTGTTTTCTTTATTGTTTCTATTTCGGTTTTCAAGTCTTGAACCGTTTCCTTCACCTGTTTACTTGTTTTTTCTTGGCTTTCCATATTTTCTTTAAGAGGTTTCTTCCAATTTTTTGTTTGCTTTTTCTTCCATTTCTTTAAGGCATTTTCTCACATCATCTTTGAGGGCCTCTATCATTTTTATGAAGATATTTTTTAAGTTGTTCTCTTCTGCTTCATCTGCTTTGGGGTGTTCAGATCTAGTTGGTGTAGAGTCCCTAGATTCTGGTGGTGTCATGCTTGTCTTTCGATTGTTAGGTTTTTCTTGTATTGCAGTCTACCTATTGTTTCTTCCAGACTGTGTAAGTGGGGTCTCTCTCTCTCTCTCTCTCTCTCTCTCTCTCTCTCTCTCTCTCTCTCTCTCTCTCTCTCTCTCTCTCTCTCTCTAGTACACTCCCAGTGGGCTTAGGTGAGTCAGAGGTTCGATGTCTGTAGCTCTGGGTGGTCCAAGCTCTCTAGGTCTCTCCTCAGGCAGGGGCCCAGCGATGGGAGTCAGAGATCAGGCTCCAGCAGAGGACCAGCTACGGGTGTCAAAGATCCAGCTGGTAGAGACTCAGGATGGTCCCGAGGGGATAGGGGGAATCTCTGGGAGGGGCCCGGAACTCCATCAGAGAACTGGCAGTAGGGGTCAGAGATCGGGCAGGTGGGGATTCTGGGGATTCCGAGTGGTCCTAGGTGGATAGGCAGGTCTCTAGCAGAGGCCCAGTGATGGGGGGCAGGCAGCGACTCAGGATGACCCTGCTCTGATAGGCGGATCTAGCCGGGGCCTGGCACTCTCCAGCTGAGGATAGATGGGGGTCAATGATCTGGTAGACAGGGACTCAGGATGTTCGGATCTAGTGGAGGCCAGACACTCTCCAGCTGAGGCCTAGCCTTGGGAGTCAAGGATCCCACGGGCAGGCTGCCAGCGATGGTGGTCAAGGATCCTGCAGGCAGGGATTCAGGATGGTCCCAGTCTGGGAGGGGCCTGGGACTCCAGCAGAGGAGTGGCGGTGGGGGTCAGAGACCAGGCAAGTGGGGATTCCGGGTGGTCCCCAGTGAATAGGCAGGTCTACTGTGTTTAGAGCAGCTCCAGTAAGTTCCCTGAAGGTGGCAGGGTTGTTAGATCTGCCCTCTGTCCCACTGCTCAACCAGAGTGGTGGGACAGTGGGCAGGGTAGGGCACAGGGTAGGGGGAGAGCAGGCTCTTGGTGGGAGTGGGTGGGTGTGTACTAGCCCCAGGGCTCTCATATCCCCTAGTACACAGGGGGGAACGAGATTAGGGGCCAATCCAGGGAGTTCCCAGGGAAGGGTGTGGGGGGGATTCAACCCTGATTGGTCCCAGACTCACCTCCAGCAGAGGCCTGGTGATGGGGGTCAAAGATCCTGTAGGCAGGGATGTTCTGGGGCCGATAGGTGCTTCTAGCTGGGGCCAGGCACTCTCCATCTGAGGCCTCTAACAAAGGCCCAGCGATGGGGGTCAAGGATCCCTCAGGCAGGGATTCAGGATGACTGATGGTGTTTTTGTGCTGAAGATATACCACCTCCACCAGGAAGATAGTGGCAAATACAACTGCTAGGTTACAGGACGAGAGAAGACTGTTACTGGCTGTTACTGGCGAGTTCATCGACAAGGAAAGCTAAGTGTCCTAAGAACATCCCCATTGTCCTCCTTCCTCTCAAAAGCAGCATCTCTGTGGAGTTGGCCAGCAATGCCAGCGTCATCCTCGAGGGTGAGGACCTGCACTTCTGTAGTGTTTGCACAGTGGGCAGATTGCAGGGCCACTTCTCTGCCATCTGGCAGCTTGTGGATAGGCAGAACCGCCGCAGCAACATCATGTGGCTAGACCGAGATGGCACCGTGCAGCCAGGCTCATCCTACTGGGAGCGCAGCAGCTTTGGGGGCATCCAGATGGAGCAGGTGCAGCCCAACTCCTTCAGCCTGGGCATCTTCAACAGCAGGAAGGAAGATGAGGGTCAGTACGAGTGCCATGTGGTGGAGTGGATACGGGCCATGGATGGAGAATGGCAGATAGTGGCACCATGCCAGTATGCTTGTCTCCATCACAGCTCTTGAAACGGGCTTTGCAGTCACTGCCATCTCCTGGACACCAGGGGTGACCTACAGCGACTCCTTTGACTTTCAGTGCATCATCAAGCCCCATTACCCGTCCCGAGTCCCTGTGTCGGTGACATGGCAGTTCCAGCCAGTGGGCACAGTTGAGTTCCATGATCTGGTGACCTTCACTAGGGATGGAGGGATTCAGTAGGGAGACAGGTCATCTACCTTCCAAACTTGGACTGCCATCGAGAAGGTTGAGTCCAGCAACAATGTCAACCTGAGCATCAGTAGGGCCAGTGACACAGAGGCAGGCAAGTACCAGTGTGTGGCAGAGCTGTGGTGGAGGAGCTACAACAACACCTGGACAAGGCTGGCGGAGAGGACCTCCAACCTGCTGGAGATTTGGGTGCTGCAGCCAGTGACAAAGCTACAGGTGAGCAACTCAAAGAGAACCCTCACACTGGTGGAACACCAGCCAATTCAACTGAACTGCTCAATTAAATCCCAGACCAGCCAGAACTTGCACTTCGCTATGCTGTGGTATGTTCAAGTTCTCGGATGCAGATGGCAAGTTCATTCTTAAGACCACGCACAGCTCTGCCTTTGAGTACAGCTCAGCCATTGAGTATGGAACCTATGCGGAGGAGGAGAGCCTGCGAGACTGGCTGCAGTTCGAGAGGCATGAATCCGGGGGCCTGATCAGCCTCACTGTGCAGAGAGCTGAGGTCAGCGACAGCGGAGGAATGGCTGCTGAGCCCCAACTATGCCTGGTACAAGCTGGCTGAGGAGATTTCAGGGCACATAGAGGTCACAGTGAAGCATGCCTTTTTGCTTTCATGGACAATTTTTTGCAAAGTGGCCTGAGTCTCTGCAACTGAAACACTTATTTCTGTCCTGATTTGATAGGAATTGTTTAACAGTGGTATCTTGCCAGGCATAGCGGCAGCCATGGTAAGACCCTGTTGGTAGGCTGCTCCTATCTCAGCACAGCGGTGAATGAATGTAGTCAGAAAGATCTGTTGTCCCCCACCCCCCTCCCAATGGCCTAATGGCAGCCTGACAGGCAGCATTTGCATTCTCGAATGCTAATTGTTTAACAAATTCAGTTCCTGAATCTGTTCTTCGGAAAATCCTTCCTGCTGCTGTTAGTAAACGGGGAACAAAGTCTGAAAAAGGTTCATCAGGCCCTTGCTCAAAATTGGTAAGAAAAGAGCTCATATTCCCTTTAGCAGGTAGCCTCTTCCATGCTCTGGTGGCAGCTGTTTGAATTTGTGCATATATCCCAGGTTCATATTGCATTTGAACATCTTCTGCCTCAAAATTTCCTTCTCCCATCAGCCTATCAGCATTCCAGCCATTGCCAGCTTGTGGGTTCCATTTTGCAATTTCCTTACAAGCTTCTGCAAATTCTGATTTCCACAAGAGGTAGTCTCCTCCTGCCAGAGTTGCTCTGGTTAAGATATGCCAGTCTGAAGGAGTAAGCCAAGTATTAGCCACAGATTCTATGATGGCAGTGGTATAAGGAGCTGTGACCCCATACTGGGAAACTGCAGTTTTAACCTCTTTGATTACATTAAAGTCAAAACCTGTATGATGTCGCTATGCCCACATCTGTTGTTTCAGAGACCTGAAAGGCAGTTGCATTCTTCTGCTCTGTCTGTTGCCGATGGCTAAGAAACATCCTGGGGGCAGCCCCTTTAAGGGGTGGCCTGTGGTGGTCTTTTGAGAAGTCTCAGAGGATTTGCCAGTCTTTAAACTTTCTAATTGGACAATTAATTCTTGGTGTTCTTTTTCTAAGCGAATTTGTTCCTTAAGATACTGAATTTTATCATGTAATTCTGGGGTTTAAGACTGGGCAAGCTAGAGGAGGAACTGTGGGAGGAGGTGTATAGGGCAGAGGTCGTTGTTTTAACAAAGGCCAGTCTGACTCATGATATACTGCTGATTCCTCCTCTGAGTCCTCACAATCCCATCACTAAGGTCATCATCCGTGGATAATTTGTTCCTAGTGAAAGTTTTTTTGTGATGTGTATGTGTGTGTGTGTGTGTGTGTGTGTGTGTGTGTATACACATACATACAGAGAAGAGCAACAAGAACAATGAATGCTTCTGTGGCAAATGCTCCCCAGTGTGTGTCATACTCAGGGGTGTGGCTGTGAACATCTCACAAGAGGAATGGGAATGTCTAGACTGTGCTCAGAGGGCTTTGTGCATGGATGTGATGTTGGAGAATGACAACAATCTACTTTTTGTGGAGAACCATCGCACATGTGTTAAGGGTGAGAAGGTGACAGAACATTTTATGCTTCTGCAAATATCCAAGAGAAAACTTACAATTGTAGTGAGCTTGTCAAAGTGGTTCTTGAATCCTGCCTTCGTACACCTTATGACAAAAGTGATCCTGTAGAAAATTACAATAAGTACAGATTTGGAAACCACAGAGATGCTTCTGTCATAACCTTACATCTCAATAGACACAAAAATAGGAATACTAGAAAAGAACCTCGCAAATATGAAGACTATGTGACCTGTTTAAATTTGTTTTTCATCATTAGCCAAATGAAAGATATCACAGAGGCATGGACGAACAGAAAGATGCAGAGTATGATAAATCTTTTGTCTGTAAAACAGAAATCACACGGAAAGAAACTTATAGTAGGAGGAAACCACACCAATGCAGGACATGTAGAACATGCTTCAAGACTCACTCAAGCCTCATTAGGCATCAGAAAACCCATACTAGAGAGAAACCTTATAAATGTACAAAATGAAGTAAATAATTCTTCATTCTTTACAGCTCAAGGTACATTACAAATTCCAAACTAGACAAATACGCTACATATGTACAGAATGTGGTAAATTCTTTACTTATATATCAAACTTTAGAAGACATTACAGAATCCACACTGGACAGAAACCTTACAAATGTAATGAATGTAACAATCCTTTGTTCATTCCTCGCGTCTAAGAATCCATCACAGACGACATACAGGAGAGAAACCTCATAAATGTAATGAATATGACAAATGCTTTATCACAAGCTCTCTTCTCAAAAGACATCAGAAAGTACATACAGGAGATAAACCTTACAAATGTAGTGAATGTGTTAAATCCTTTAACACAAAAAAGCAATCTTAGAAAACATTACAGAGTCCACACAGGAGAGAAACCTGACAAGTATAGCGATTGTGAGAAATGTTTTGCCCAGAAACATAATCTTAAAATTCATCAGACAATACATACAGGAGAGAAACCTTAGAAATGTACTGAATGTG
Organism: Cricetiscus sungorus; assembly: GCA_030556225.1. Lineage (NCBI taxonomy): Eukaryota > Metazoa > Chordata > Mammalia > Rodentia > Cricetidae > Cricetiscus > Cricetiscus sungorus. The sequence continues at coordinate 10,594,877 of JANBXA010000069.1, forward strand.
ACAACTCCCATAACACAAAATACAAGCTTAGAAACCATCACAGAGTCCACACAGGAAAGAAACGTTACAAGTATACTGAATGTGACAAATCTTTTGCCCAGAAGCACTATATTAGAAAGCATCAGAGAATACATAGAGGAGTATAAAACCTTACAAATGTAATGAATGTGATAAATCCTTTTTCCTTGAGACACCATCTTAGATATCATCAAATGATTCATACAGGAGAGAAGCTTTACAAATGTTGTGAATGTGACATGCCCTTTGCCCAGAAAGGGCAACTTAAAATTCACCATGGAAGACATACAGGTGAGAAACCTTACAGAGGTAGTGAATGTGACAAACCCTTTAACGCTAAAGAGAATCTTACAGTTCATCATAGACTACATACAGGTGAGAAACCTTTTAAATGTACTGAATGTGATAAATTCTTTACCCCAAAAGAATCTCTTACAAAACATCAGATAATTCATACAGGATGAAACCCTTACTATTGTAGAGAATGTGACAACATTTTTGGCTGCTTCATGTCTTAGAAGACATCTGAAAACTCATATAGGTGAGAAAAACTTACATAATGTGGTGAGTGCTAGAGATCCTTTACATGAAAAGAGAAGCTTGGAACTCAACAAAGAATATATACATTTGAGAAACTTCAGAATGCATCCAGTGTGACAAAGCCTTTCTCTCGGAATATGTTGCAGGATATTTGATTGTACTCTGAAACCTGAGTATTAATAATATCAAACTTGGATCAGGGTTGGAGTCCAGAAGTACTTGACAGGAAATAGCCAGAGTATATGGAGGTGCATTGGAGACACATAGACACACACGGAGTAGGTAGTAACTTGGAGTTTTTCACTCTATTTGGGTTGAGATGTTGAAGGGATGCTCTCTTGCTGGGTCTCTAGCCAAAGAAGAAGGTCAACTGGTTGCTTCTTGCTCTCTGAACTGGCAGGTTTTCACCCCAAAATCTAACTCCTGAGTCTGTGTCCGTAAATAAAAGAGTAGAGACTTAGTTAAAAACTACATATGGTGTACGAGGTATAGCTTCAGCACGTTAGAGACATGTTAGAGTCCCTGCCTCCCTGGTGACACACTTCCTCATAGAGCCACACTCCCTATTGGTGAAGCACTTAAATGTGAACCCATGGGGACAATATCTAGTCAAAGACCATAATTGATAGTATGAGAAACCTTTCATCTAAAATCACCAGGAGTATTCATATGGAAGAGAAAACTTATAGATGTATAAAGAAAAGTCTTTGTCTGCATCTCAGTTCCAAGAAAACATCTGAAAATTCACACCAGCAGAAAAGTTTCCATGGGAAAAAAAATCGGCACGTGTTTTAACTAAACTCTGTTCTTAGCTACACTTTGACTTCACACTACAGCATCGTGAACATGAAAAACTTGTGAAAGCCTGTGAGTTATGTTAAAATCATACAAAAATATGGAGAGTTTATGCGAACAGAGATTTGAATATATAAAAATGGAGAACAGTTTTCATTAATACTTTTTAGTTGTTCAACCTCAAATACTTCATAATGATTACAAAGCAGAGGATATTGAAGTATATGCTGCTGTGTTGTAGCGTCTTGGATATTAGAATGATACAATCTGAAGTGAAGTTGATTAAGGCAGTAAATAGCACAACATTTTGAAGAAATCCCTGGAACTGAGATGATTCAGTGTTCTTGAATGTAGATACTCAGACAAGTCATGCACCTGAAAAGAGAATTTTAGCCATCAAAATAGCATGCTCTTTAACTTGGAGATATGCCTACAGATATGTAATATGCTTCATGTGTGCTTAATACATAAGCTGTATCACATGCTGGTTTTGCATTTTGTGATAGCAACTGTGTTTGGGTCCCTTATGCTCTGGTAAACAACTGCTTTTCCATATTCCTGTACTTAATTCCAATAAAGCCCATGGACTGAAAAAAAATAAAAAATAAAAAATTTGAGGAGATCTTGCATTTTAAGCCTAACCCCTCATGCCTTGAGTGCCTTCTTGAGACCTTCAACAAATAATTCATGTTGACCCATTTCTTGTCCCATTTTCGCCTCTCACTTACCGAGGCCTTGTTAAGGCGGCAGGCTCCCATCTATGACTTTCTGTTTCTCTTTGTCTTCTTCTGATTTGACCGGCTCTTCCCTGAGGCATTCTTCACTAAAGACCTTGTACTCAAGACCTATGTCGGGTGCCAATTGCCCCAGCCAGTGGGGTCAGTTGACAGAACTCTGAGGGAGGGAGGGAGGGAGGGAGAATTAAGAGACAAGAGATGTGAGAGATGGAGACAAGACAGTATTCTGATCAAGTGTCTTTTAATGAATGTAATAACAGGGTTTAAATAGCGGAGAAATGCAAGAGCCCTGCTATAAGATAACTTGCTATACGATAAGCCTGCAGCTGGGACTCTTTTAGAGTCTGGCTTTGCATCATATGTTTAACAGGAGAACAGTCATAGGGAAATGAAAAATTACCAATATGTTAGCATCTAAGAGAGTAGTAGGAAGGATGGCTGTTAAGATGCTAACTTTGCTCTGGGGTTCCCCACAAAAAAGGATCTGGAAATCTTCCTTTGTTGTTGTTGTTATTTTGAGAAGGACCTCAGTACCTCAGGCTGGCCTCAGAGCTACCAAGATCCACTTGCCTCTGCCTCCTAGAGTGCTGCATTTAGAGGCATGTTCCACAGTGCGTGGCCAGTTAGGAGGTTTGGAAACAGGATCTCATGTAGCCCAGGGTGATCTTTAACTTGGGTGTAGCAGAAGGAGAAAGCTTTGAGCAATACTCTCTTCTATCATCTCCTGGTGCTAGGATTCCAGGAGTCAGATGTCATACCCAATGTGAGAATTGTAATCTTTATTTCTGACAAACACAGCTCCCTACAGTTGTTCAATCCTTAGACAGCAGATCATTTCTCTTACCTGGTGTGGCAAAGTAGCCCAAGGTGAATCCACTTGACTTTCATACCTCAAATCTAGAGATAACTGTTCATCAGAATCTAAAGACAAATGCCAAACCAGGTTAAAGAGAAGAGAAACCACCTGCCAAACAAGAACTCAGCTTCCTTGGCATATAACTACAAGTAATCATTCAGCCTATGGCTCAATTCAATAAGTAACAAGCATTTGAAATGAACCTTAAGTACAAATTGTCACTAATGGCACAAGAGAAGACAAGGTCTGATCTTGGAGAATTTATCAGCTAATAGACCTGAAATTTCCTAGGAATCTCATCAGAAACCCCATTTTCAGTGTGAGGACATAACATACCTTAAACACTTTGTGGCTTCTACTTTTATTTGATCAGATTGTAATTCCATCCAAGGCACCTGTAGAACAACCTATATTCTCATGTATCAAAACAGAAGGAAAAGTGTTCTCACAACCCATTGAGATGAAATTTGAGAGCCCCCCAATTGTATTCATGACTGGTATATAAACTGTGTAGTTAAGGGGAAGGATTTCATTATAAAAATGGGATATCTGGAAGAATCCAGAGTTCACGAGTTTAAGAGATAGACTGAATATGGCCAATAGACTAGACCTGATCCTCGGAGAAGCAGGAGCAGAGCCCTCACACGCGCGCGCGCGCGCGCACACACACACACATACACACACTCATACACAGAGACAGAGAGACAGAGAGACAGAGAGAGAAAGAGAGAGAGGAACATATAGGGAATGAGACAAGAGAGAGGAAGAGTGAAATATTCAGAGATAGCAGGGTTATAAGGAGAAGGAGTAGCTGGAGGAGGGAAGCCCAAGAGCTAGGGGACTTAGGACAGGAGAGGAAGTGAGAAGGGTTAGGATGCTATCCTGGACTCTGAAATGTGTAACAGGTCCTTGAGATACTGAGGGAGGCTGGAGGCCAGCATGCACTTTGGTGTGCTATTGGTGCCACGATTGGCCATTTGTCCAGTCCGCCAGCGATAAGAGAGATGAGTTCTCTTGGTAGAGGGAACCTACCAGCTTCACAAGTTCCTCAGAAATGCCCGCTATAATCCATCCACCAGAAATCCTCCCATCCTACAGGCTGAGCCTTCTGGGTCTCTGGACTGCCCTTTGGGCTTTTGGGAACTGTAGTTTCCTTTGAACTTAACAGCTGATGTCAGGACATTTAAATGTGACTCGTCTTTGAGAAGTCCACATCCCTGTCCTCAAGGTGCCTCATTCTTTCCCTGGACAGCTCTCTATTCTGAATAATGTCCACCTCTGCTTCCTACAGGCAGATCTTGAAATTTTTTCTGCATGGAAGCCAAGGATCTGAATTTATGTGTGTTCTGGTCACAAAATGATTAAAGGAACTGGTAAGGGTGCTTGCCTCGGTCTTTGCTATTTCTGTCAAAGTCAAAATGTGTGCATATATTACCAGATGCTGCGGGAGACCTCTGCACAGAGGGGGCTTCCTATCAGACCTCAAGTCATGCACAAACCACATCTCCAAACCAGGTTTCTCCAGGAGATTCTTTATTAAGTGGGGAAAAAGTTAAAGTGGCTGCTTTCTGCTTCTTGCAGAAGATAGCAGCAAATGCCCCTGCCTATGTGATTCTTAAGAGAAGGGTTAGGAGAGGTCTGTGTCAGAGTAACCTAGGATGCAGTGATACAGGAGATAAAGGACCAGGGAGAATGGGAGGGGTCAGGGAACAATGAGAAGAGGGAGGGATAATTTCTCCAGAGTGACAAGTAATTATTTCTGGGTAGAAGACAGATAGATAGATAGATAGATAGATAGATAGATAGATAGATAGATAGATAGATAATAGATGGATGGATGACAGATTTGTCTCAAAGGCAAATGATGGTTTAGCAGGGGCTTGGGAATCCCTCATGTTAGGATGAAGTGTTTAATTTTAGTTCTGCATGTTAATTAGGTGGGCCAAGGGGAACTTTTATGACTGGCCTTCAATAGTCAGCCTCAAGAAGAGGATGTGGCCAAAAAAGAGACTAGACCTTAGTGGAAAACTTTAAGAATGCAATCTAATACTTGTTAGCAAGGCTCAGGGCTCTGGGGGGAAGGGCAAGGCTTGCCAGAGCCCCATGCTGGAGTGGGCTAGTGTCCCTTCAGATGCAACACAGTACTGTCAGAGATCTGATGTCTTGATGGAACAAGGTTTCTCATTCAGAAGACAGCATAGAAAACGTAGGCATATTCACTGGTGAGGACTGCTATTTCCTCCTCTCTTTACAATACAGCATGACATTCACTTATAGATGGAGACTTGCCTCTGTCTGTCCCTTTAAGAGTTAATCCAGTTGTGTAAGTCATTCACATAGCTAAGGACCACTCCTCAGGTAGGCTGGGCCCTCTGAAGTGTAACGAAGAGGTAGGAGGAATAATTGTTCCCTTGGTGAGATGTACTTTTCCTCCCAGAATTCCCTCCTCGGGGCAGAGGCTCCGGGACCATCCATGAGGCTCTGGAGGAGCCGCCTGCCTCTCTGAGTCCTGACACAGAAAGTTGTATCTTTGTCCCTTTTTTCTCTTTCAGTTCACTTCTGAATTCTCACCAGGGCTGAGTAGAATAGAGTTTTCTGCTACTTGGGGCTTCCTTATTCTCCCTCTACAGCTCCCTTCCTGGCTGTGTGGCTGCTTGTCCTCTATGTGACTGACCTCTCTGGTGGCTTATCTTTTATGTCATCGGTTCCCTATCTGGGATGAATAGATGTTTGTTCATATCCTCCTAGGACAGGTCTCATACAATACTTGATTCTCTCCCTCCCCCAGTTCTTGCATTACAGGAAAGTGACACCATGCCCAATTTAGACAGTGCTGGTATTGAGTCCAGGTGCGAGCCAGGCAAGCATTCTCCCAGCGGAGCCACACTGGAATCCAACAACAAATTTTCCAATGCTATACTTTATGTGGGACTGGCTTTATAGGAACATTGAATAACTGTCACAGAGACACTCACACAAATAAGGAAACCGTTTATATCAGGGCTGGGATGAGTGTCAGTGGTAGAGCACTTCCCTGGAACAGGGAGATCTTGAATTAATCCCTAGTACCCCATAATGAATGAAAGAAAATAAAGATTCCCATGCTTCAGATTTAGAGACGCTGGTTTGTAGGTCACACCATTAATTGTTGTAATTTACAGTATGTTTAGGCAGAATGTTTAAAAAAGATGTTGTTATTACCTGTTTTAGAATGTATTCAATCATGTAAAATGTAGCCTAATACTAGCTGTCAAGAATAGCTGATCGCTTACCAATGACATTGTGTTGTCCCTCTCTTTACTCGTATATCTACAGGAAAATGAAAAAAATTCATGTATGATATGAGATAGACCTTTATTCTGTTCTCCCTTAAAATATGGAGTACTTTCTTTTTAGACAGGGTATAACTTTTCTGGAGCTCCCTCTGATGACCTGGCTGGCCTTAAACACACTGACCTCTACTTGCCATGGCTCTTAAGTGCTGGAATTAAAGGCATTACCTTAACACCTGCCCTGAGGGACTCCTTCCTTTGAGTTCTCCATTGCTGGACCAGACACCACTGGCTTGAACTATAATGGCATTGCCTTGGTGTTAGCATTCCCTACTGCTGGTTGTCTGATTTCCCTCTATGGGTATTGGAGTCTTCTGAGGATGCCATATTGTGTGTTCTTGTCAAGGTTCTAAAGATAGGGTTAGAAGCACAGAATATCTGGGTACTAAAGAAACCGTGGTGATTCTGTTTCTCTGTTTCAGGTTTGCAATGTTTGGGGTCCCTTTTCTCAAGTTTTAATTATTAGAATCTAGAAACATTGTGAGAGACAGAGAGTCCATGTCAGGAAATGTTGCAGGCTGACATAGAAGGTGGCAAGGCAGTGTCTGGAGAGGCTTATAAATGACACTTAAAAGCTTTCTAGGGGTGTTGTGGGGCTGGAGAGAATGTGGACCTGTTAAGAGTGCTTACTGCTCCTGCAGAGAGCTAGGCTTAGTTCCCAGCACTGACATGGCAGCTCACAGGCACCTGTAACTAGTTTCAGGGGATGTGACACCTTCTCCAGGACTCCAGGGGCCCCTGCTTTTAGGTGTCACACTTAGACCATCAGAAAGCTTGTGGGGGAGAGCTGGAAGACAGGAGAATCTTAGCATCTATGGAGAAAGACAAGAATCCCATATGCCGCCAGATGGCCACCTAAATACCTGGATTTGAAAATGGAAATCCTAACCAGATTAGCTTCTCTGTGTTCATCCCAGAGTGAGTTGGTCTGAACAGAGTCCAGGAGATTATTGTCCTCTTGTCAAGGAAAAGGGCAGCTCAGAACATCTCTGGGCTCAGTCCCTTAGTGATGTCCTCCTAGGCAGGCTGTGTAATCCTCTATCTGATCCAAGTCAAGTGTATGGAACCTTCTTTATGTTTTCCTAGCTGATTGCTGGAGAAAGATAGTGAATAGTTGGTGGGTTTCTAGCCTGAAAACAAAGAAGATGAGAAAGAAGAAAGAAAGATAAAAGCGAGAGGAGCAAAGCTGTGATGATATAGATCAATGCAGGAAAACTAACCAGCAGTTTCAGAAGTATCCAGAGAGGCCAAAGAAGGATCCCTACAAGGGAGACATAGCTGAGCACACCCATCTAAACCTGAGGAATTTCCTCTCCTTTCAGGGATTTGTACTTAACATAAACCTGGATTCTTGACTTTGTCCCTGATAAGACCTGTTGAATAAACCAGAACAAAGCAATGTTTGTGAGTTTATTACTAGAATGTTCAACAGAGAATTACATAGGAAGGAAGATAGTATATACTGCACGACATGGGTGAAGGCTGCATGAGAGAGAACCACAATTAGGTGATGAGTATATATTTCTCCCCTAGTGTGTTTTTTCAGGTTGCATTTCTCTCAAAGGTCTTAATTGACAGCATGCTTAAAGTTTAGGCAAAGCATCTGGGCAGCAGAGGCCCTCTCCTTTAATCCCAGCACTTGGGTGTCAGAGGCAGGTGGATTTATGTTAGTTGTGGTCCAGCCTGGTCTAAGGTGTTAGGTCCAGGCCATTTAGGTCTATATAGAGAAACCTGTCTTACAAAAAGAGGCCGGGGTAGCAGTGCATGGCTCTAATACTAGTACGGATACAGTGGGGAGACATGAGGACCCTAGGAGCTGGTTTTCAAGCCAGTCTAACAGAACCAGTGAGTTCTAGGCTTACTGAGAGAAGTTCTCAAAGACAAATAAAGGCTGGAGAGAGGGCTGAGCAGCTATTCTCCCAGAAGAACTGGGTTGATTCCACACTAATGTAACTGTCTGGAACTCCAGTCCTAGGGGTCTGACACATTTCTTCTGGCATCAGAAAGGGCCACACATAGAAGTGATATATATTTAGACAAAACCATCCATATTCAATTCATTTTAAGATTAAAAGACAGAAAACTTTCAAGTGAGTAAAATATAAAATTTCACATTTGAAATTAAAAAGTGAGAAAATTCTCAGGCCTTTAATATTAGCATTTGGAGCAGAGTTAGAATTCTGTGAATCTGAGGTAAATCTAGCCTATGAGGTAGGTTCCAGGATAGACAAGAAATTAGCAAGACATTGTGTTAAAATAAATAAAAGATAAAGACAAGGAGGGAAAAAATGGAGAAGTAGAAGAAGGAGTAGGAGGAAGAAAAAATAAGAAGACACCTGGTGTCCACTGCCATGTGCAGACATTCATGCACCCCCTCCACATGCACACACACACGAGTAACAACAGGAGAAAAGGCCCTTCTGAGCTCAGTGGGGGAGCATTTGCCAAATGTATTGGTGGTCCAGTTTAATCCTAGTAACACACACACACACACACACACACACACACACACACACACACACACACACCACAGTCAGCCTGGTCCCAGGCGCTGCCACCTGGGTTGGACAAGAGAGCTCACCCTCCCTGTACTCTCAGTCTTTAATCATGACTCCTCTCATATCTTGTATGTCTTTGCATCTCCATGGCCTACGAGTCTCTCCACATGTTCATCCTTACTAGACCTAAATCCAGCATACGAGGGAGGTCACCAGGGATACCTGAGCGAGAGGCCAAGCAACCACTGAACAAGTGCAGGGCAGAGGGAGCAAACTACTGTCCCTGGCTCTCTGAGTTCTGCAGGGAGTTTGTAGGGGCTCAGGGGAGTCTGCCAGACAGGGGCTGCCAGGCTTATGGAAGCCTGGGCCTGCTCTGCGGACTTTCTGAGACCAATTGTTCTGTCACCAATTGCCTGGCACAGCTGGGGTAGGGGTTCTTTGCAAACCTCCCCATTGCTCATGTCAGGGGCTGACCAGGTGCTCATGAGACAGAAGCCAGAGGTGACAATAGAAACAAATGCATGTCACTGTCACCAGCCCTGTTGTTGTAAGTGGCCGTGCCAAGTCTGCAAACACAGTGTGTCCGGGGAGCCTCCCAGGATGGCTTTGAAAACCCCCCAGGAAGAGCTCCCCACCAACTCCTTCCTGTCCCTCTGGTGGCCATGGCTCCTTCCTTCTGGACAGGGGCCCAAGAGACTCCAGAGCATATAAGGGAAGGGGAAGGAGGTCCAGGCACAAGAGACCCGGGGGCGAATTCTCCCAACCAGGTAGGGTGCGTGGCTCCCAGGGGTGGGCATGGCGCAGCCCACCTGGTTCCTATCTAGGTGTTAGGTGTCTTTGCTCTTTCCCTCAGACCTTCAGATGTCACAGTCTCAGGCCATGCTGCTCTTGCTGATCCTTGCTGTCCTGGGGACACCCGCCTTTTCCACAGAAAGTAAGTCAACTCTGGAGTGGGCCCCTCACTGGTGAACTCCTCATCTCTCTCAACCTAGGAGACATGGGGACACTTCCCAGCCTTTGCCACAGACTAAATATGGTCATAGGCCAATCCTTCCTGGCTTGCAGGGTGGGAAGACAGGCCCTCCACATGTCTGAGTGGGTTTTTGTCTTCTCTGGGTTGTCATCCACACAGCTTACTATGGCAGGACAACTGGCACACAGTTCTGCACTTCCATACCCGAAGGAAAAAACTTAACAGGGGTTCGGATGTATGTTCGCAATAACATCATTATGGGGTGAGTATGGTCAGACTCATGGCCCCTCACACTGTGTCCTGCCTGGGTCCTTCCCACATTTCAGAATCCCACCTATAAGTACGAGGTCCACTGATCGTGTCTTCCTTCCCACAGAATGCTATTAGGTTTCCAGTGGGTCCTTAAAGCCATTTGACTTTTAGAGTCGCAGAGACACAAACCAAACCTTTTGTCTTGTCGCTGCCCACAGTCTTTACCTCTCTGGAGCATTGTCCTGCTTTTACTGAGTCCATAGTACAGTCCTACTTTTGCATCTCGGGTTGATCAAAGAAGTTGGAGATGCTGCTCCCTACTCAAGTCAACCACATAAGGCCCCTGAGTCCCTACTCTTGATAGCAAAATCTAGCCTGCCAGGGCAGTCTAGGAGGTGAGGGTCAGAGGGGAGTCTATGACTGAATATTAGTGGTGAGAAACGTTGGAAGCAGAAATCCAAAGTCAGGACTGCATCTTGGGGGCAACCCTGCTTGAGGCCTGAGTGGATTTCAGCTTTGTACTTAGAGGATGTCAGACACATAGGAAATGGAGAGGGGAAGAGTCAGGGAAATTGAAGACAGTGTGTGAACTGGGCTGAGAAGGCTCTGGAATGCCACCAAAGACTAAGATGCTGAGGAAGCCAGTGTGAGGCTGGTGAGGCCCCTTAGGGGCATGGAAGACACCTGTTTTTCTGTGATCTGCTGCTTTCTTATAAGTGACTTAGGTTGAGAAAGTCCCAGCTTGGCCAGGGTTAGCCCTGCTGTTAACAGTAGCTGCCCCCTATGAAGGTCTGATGTGCAGATTCCCAGGTTCTGCTCTGCTTAGGAGTCTACTGTGACTATGATGAAGCGTCCCCAACAGGCTGAGTAAGGCCCTTCAGATCACAGTATCTGTGTTTGGTTTGCCAGAGTGAGACAGAGGCTAGTGTGTCTCAAGAAGACAAAAGAGATGGAAGGGATGGGGTACCAGGATCCATGGAAGGAGGGCAATACTGGGTCTGGATGAATATTTAAAGGTTGTTCTCTTCTCTAGTATCCAGATGCAGCATGGAGACCAATGGGGTGAATTATATGGCTATTCAGACGGGAATCAGGTGGAATTGGAACTGAATGATGATGAAGACATCATGTCAATGTATGGCTCATACAACTCCTACATTCGGCAAATAGTTCTTTATACAACCAGGCCACGTGATAAGATTTTTGGGACTGCCAAAGCTAATAATGAGTTCACCGACTACCCTCAAGATCCCTCCCATGTGCTCGTGGGCTTCTGTGGCTATTATGTGAGGGGTGGCTTTAAGGCCATCAGTGCTAAGTGGGGGACTCCAGGCGGTAAATGTACAGAGTGAGGCTCATGGCCCCCCCAGATGAAGTGGTCTGTGTCAGGTAACCCCTGGGCCTTGGAAACCGTACCCACTAATAAATAGTACATGTGCATGAACTCTGTGTCCAAGTGGGATTCTTGGGTCTGAGAAGGCTCCCTCTGTGAACTGAAAGGAGGGTGGATAGAAGTAGGTGAGGCAAGGATTTGGGGGCTGCACACAGTGACCCTAGGCTATAATCTCCAAGTGTCAGCTCAGAGAGCAGCAATGCAGACCGCTGTGTTCATGGTACACACGCAGCTGTCCTCTGCTGGCCCTGCATTGTTCCAGACCTCTCTGCTTCTGCAAGGGGCCTCCCGGATGCCACTAAACATTTGCCAAAGGCTTGTACCCACCAGGCTTTTCTTTGCCTTGAGAGACACAAAAAAAAGAGGGGTTGCCTGGAGGATTTTGGGAGATGGCTCAGTGGCTATAGTGCTTGCTGTGCACAAATGAGAACCGAATTTGGGTCCCCAGCACCTACCCAGAAGTAACCCCAGCAATGGGAGGCGTGGGGAGGGGGTGGAGAAGGAGACAGGCTGATCCTCAGAGCTCACTGGCTGGCTGGTCCAGGCCAATCTGTAGGCTCTAGCTACAGTGAGGATGCTGGCTCACAAATCAAGCAGAGTACTAGAGGAAGACACTTAAGGTCAATCTCTGGCCTCCACGTGCATGCACACATGTAAGTGTATGCATTCCCTCACACTAGTGTGTTCACACACATATATATCCCATGCACACCACACAGAAGCTCATGGTGACTTAGAGGTCCCTGCATTACCGGGTGTGTGGACAGGTGATGTGGAGGGAGAGCACCTGCCAGAGGGGCAGCAGGCTGAGAGAGCCTCAGAGACAATTCCTGGAGGCAGAGATATCAGAGCTGCATTCTCAGAGAAGGGGGGGACTCAGCACAGTGGATACAGGGAAGAGGGAGGTATAGACCAGATAGCAGTGAGAACAGGCCTCTACCTGCACCTCTCCTAGTGTCTGATTTAGGATGACTTGTCTGGGTGCAGTGCACACAGCTTTAATCCCTGAATTTGGGAAGCAGAGGCAGAGGCAGGAGGATCTCTGTGAGTTGGAGGCCAGCCTGGGATACAGAGTGAGTTCTAGGACTACAGAGAGAGACAGTGCACCCTCATGAAGAAACTGAGGCACCGAGGGAAAGGAATTTACCTGAATCACTCAGCAGAATCAGCTGCATTGAGGTCCATGTGAGAAGTCTGAACCCTGACCACAATCTGAGGCAAAGCTTTCACAAGTAGGTTGGAAGTTCAGCGCCTTTTGGAGGAAGCCATCCTGGTTTATATGAAGCCTGGGCTCCATTCCTAAAACATTTAAAAGCTGGGTGATGGTTTGTGCATGTAATCCCACTTTCAATCCCGGGCTCAGTGAGCTTGTAGGGTCCAAAGGGACAACCTTGGGAGGAGGCTCAGGGAGTCTCAGGCTCCTTTGATGACAAGTATCACACAGGTTTTATGAATGCCGAAACTTTATTCAACACAGGGATTCAGAGCCTCTTCGGCCTTGCCTAGGTCAATACAGGGCCATCTATTTCTGGGCCCTGCCAGGTGAGTGCTCCTGGTCGCAGGACTGGCTTTGAGCTGGAGCACTCCAGTGGGCCTAGCTGTCTTCACCTTCTGAGATGCCAGTCCCGGGCCAGTACATGCCTTGACCATCAGCAGCTTCTGGCCAGGAGCTGAGCGTGCTGAATGGCGATCTTCAGGAGCTCCCGAAGTTGGGCACTGAGTCAGAGCTGGGCATTCCGGGCAGGTGGGGTGGTGACAATCCATGATACTGGCCATTAGGCCCCCGAACTCCTGTGTGCTGCTCCAGGTGCTCGGGAGGGGGCGCTGCAGTGTGCCCGGAGCTGCAGCTAGATGCTGGGAAGAGGTGGAGCCAGCATGTTCCCACCCACACAGAGTGCCAGTTCCTTCCTGAAGCCCTGCCTAGTCCTGGTGCATGGAGCAGTCATCAGAGATTCCTTTCTGTTACTTGTCAGCTTGGCCAGAGGCCAGTGGCTTCTCGCCATCCTGTGTCTTTTGGAGTTAGCTGCCTTCAGTCTGCCGTGAATCCTCCTCCTTCTGTCTCCATCAAGCCTATTTATTTCAGTGTGTGTGTGTGTGTGTGTGTGTGTGTGTGTGTGTGTGTGTGTGTGTGTGTTTGTTTAGGGTATGTGAGAGGAGTCCCATTGAAGACTAATAATAGCGATTAATGCGATTAATAATAGCATTTATTAGTGGAACATCTTCCTTCATGTGAGGTGTGGCAAATGGCTAGAGCACAAGAGACTCCCAGGTCCTCTTTTGAAGCAGGGTTAGGGGAATTTCAGGGAGGAAAGAGTAGTCTGAGGGCTGATAGGTGCATGGCTGTAGTGGGTTGTCACTATCCAGTGGCAGGGTAGGGAAAGCTGTCTTTAGCTAGCCTGAGGCTGTGGTACTCTGCTGAGCTAGCAGAAGGTTGTGGAGTGACTGCTGATTTGTCCCCCGAATTGTGGTTTTCCTGAACTGCTTGCTCAGCTCCTGCCCCCTCCAGTGCTGGGATTAAAGGCGAGCTCCATCATGTGGAGGCTTAGTCTTTATTTTTACTTACATGAATCATGGTCCTCTATACGAGCAGCAAGTGCTTTTGACCGCTGAGGCATCAGTCAGGTCCTGCTCACATCACACTGTGCTTGTATTTACTCCCTTGGAACATGACCCTCAGGGCACCTTAGGAGAGGAACAGAGCCCAGGAGGCAGACACTGGAGTCAGTCAAGGTGCAGCCTGTTCCAGGGTTTGATGGACATTTCTGTGAGTAGAGAGAAGTCCAGAGAAAGGGAGTGAACCACACAATTGTCCTGTGAGGGCAGACAGGGACATGTCTGTGGTCATCAGAGCAATTCTGTCACCACCACAGGCCCTCAGGTTTCCAGGACTACCCGGAGGAGGGACCCTCAGCCACTGTGATCCTTCTGAAGCAGAAGGATGGGCTGAGGATGGGCTGCACCCTCCCCCAAGCTGGGCATTCCAGCCCTGAGTGGGCTCTCCTAGGTCAGGTTGGGGAAGCAGAGGCCTGGAGATGGAGGTCAAGGAATCAGTTTGCAGGGGCTCAGGTTGGCCTGAGGTGATAGGCAGATCTCTGGGAGGGGCCCCAGAACTCCGGTAGAGGACCAGTGGTGGGGGTCAGAAACCAGGCAGGTGTGGATTCCGGTGGTCCCATGTGTATAGGCAGGTCTAGTGTGCTCAGAACAGCTCCAGTAAGTTCCCCAAAGGTGGCACGATTGTTGGCTCCACCCTCTGTCCCAGTGCTCAACCAGAGTGGTGGGGCAGTGGGCAGGGTAGGGCACAGGGTAGGGGGAGGGCAGACTCTTGGTGGGAGTGGGTGGGTGTGTATCAGAGCACTAGGAGTGATCTGGGGCCAATCCAGGGAGTTCCAAGAAAAGGGTGTGTGTGTGTGTGTGTGTGTGTGTGTGTGTGTGTGTGTGTGTGTGTGTGTGGTGGGGGTGGGGATGGGGGTGGGGGATTTCACTGTAATTGGTTCCAGACTCACCTCTAGCAGAGGCCTGGTGATAGGGGTCAAAGGCGATGGGGGTCAAAGACTAGGCAGAGTTTCAGGATGTTTCTGCCCTGATAGGCAGATCTAGCTGGAGTCTGGCACTCTCCAGGTGAGGCCTCTTAAGCAGAGACCTGGCAATTGGGGTCCTTCTTCAATGATTTTGTTTAATATGTTTTTTGCATCTTTGAGCTGGGCTTCTTTGCCTTCCTCTATGCCTATTATTCTTAGGTTTGGCCTTTTGACTGTGCCCCACATTTCCTGGATGTTTTGTGTTAAGGATTTGTTGGATTTACGATTTTCTTTGGTCAATGAATCTATTTCCCCTAGTTTATCTTCAGTGCCTGAGAGTCTCCCATCTCTTGAATTCTGTTGGTTATATTTGTGTCTGTAGTTCCTGATTGTTTGCCCAGTTTTTCTATTTCCTGCATTCCTTCAGTTTGTGTTTTCTTTATTGTTTCTATTTCGGTTTTCAAGTCTTGAACCGTTTCCTTCACCTGTTTACTTGTTTTTTCTTGGCTTTCCATATTTTCTTTAAGAGGTTTCTTCCAATTTTTTGTTTGCTTTTTCTTCCATTTCTTTAAGGCATTTTCTCACATCATCTTTGAGGGCCTCTATCATTTTTATGAAGATATTTTTTAAGTTGTTCTCTTCTGCTTCATCTGCTTTGGGGTGTTCAGATCTAGTTGGTGTAGAGTCCCTAGATTCTGGTGGTGTCATGCTTGTCTTTCGATTGTTAGGTTTTTCTTGTATTGCAGTCTACCTATTGTTTCTTCCAGACTGTGTAAGTGGGGTCTCTCTCTCTCTCTCTCTCTCTCTCTCTCTCTCTCTCTCTCTCTCTCTCTCTCTCTCTCTCTCTCTCTCTCTAGTACACCCCCAGTGGGCTTAGGTGAGTCAGAGGTTCGATGTCTGTAGCTCTGGGTGGTCCAAGCTCTCTAGGTCTCTCCTCAGGCAGGGGCCCAGCGATGGGAGTCAGAGATCAGGCTCCAGCAGAGGACCAGCTACGGGTGTCAAAGATCCAGCTGGTAGAGACTCAGGATGGTCCCGAGGGGATAGGGGGAATCTCTGGGAGGGGCCCGGAACTCCATCAGAGAACTGGCAGTAGGGGTCAGAGATCGGGCAGGTGGGGATTCTGGGGATTCCGAGTGGTCCTAGGTGGATAGGCAGGTCTCTAGCAGAGGCCCAGTGATGGGGGGCAGGCAGCGACTCAGGATGACCCTGCTCTGATAGGCGGATCTAGCCGGGGCCTGGCACTCTCCAGCTGAGGATAGATGGGGGTCAATGATCTGGTAGACAGGGACTCAGGATGTTCGGATCTAGTGGAGGCCAGACACTCTCCAGCTGAGGCCTAGCCTTGGGAGTCAAGGATCCCACGGGCAGGCTGCCAGCGATGGTGGTCAAGGATCCTGCAGGCAGGGATTCAGGATGGTCCCAGTCTGGGAGGGGCCTGGGACTCCAGCAGAGGAGTGGCGGTGGGGGTCAGAGACCAGGCAAGTGGGGATTCCGGGTGGTCCCCAGTGAATAGGCAGGTCTACTGTGTTTAGAGCAGCTCCAGTAAGTTCCCTGAAGGTGGCAGGGTTGTTAGATCTGCCCTCTGTCCCACTGCTCAACCAGAGTGGTGGGACAGTGGGCAGGGTAGGGCACAGGGTAGGGGGAGAGCAGGCTCTTGGTGGGAGTGGGTGGGTGTGTACTAGCCCCAGGGCTCTCATATCCCCTAGTACACAGGGGGGGAACGAGATTAGGGGCCAATCCAGGGAGTTCCCAGGGAAGGGTGTGGGGGGGGATTCAACCCTGATTGGTCCCAGACTCACCTCCAGCAGAGGCCTGGTGATGGGGGTCAAAGATCCTGTAGGCAGGGATGTTCTGGGGCCGATAGGTGCTTCTAGCTGGGGCCAGGCACTCTCCATCTGAGGCCTCTAACAAAGGCCCAGCGATGGGGGTCAAGGATCCCTCAGGCAGGGATTCAGGATGACTGATGGTGTTTTTGTGCTGAAGATATACCACCTCCACCAGGAAGATAGTGGCAAATACAACTGCTAGGTTACAGGACGAGAGAAGACTGTTACTGGCTGTTACTGGCGAGTTCATCGACAAGGAAAGCTAAGTGTCCTAAGAACATCCCCATTGTCCTCCTTCCTCTCAAAAGCAGCATCTCTGTGGAGTTGGCCAGCAATGCCAGCGTCATCCTCGAGGGTGAGGACCTGCACTTCTGTAGTGTTTGCACAGTGGGCAGATTGCAGGGCCACTTCTCTGCCATCTGGCAGCTTGTGGATAGGCAGAACCGCCGCAGCAACATCATGTGGCTAGACCGAGATGGCACCGTGCAGCCAGGCTCATCCTACTGGGAGCGCAGCAGCTTTGGGGGCATCCAGATGGAGCAGGTGCAGCCCAACTCCTTCAGCCTGGGCATCTTCAACAGCAGGAAGGAAGATGAGGGTCAGTACGAGTGCCATGTGGTGGAGTGGATACGGGCCATGGATGGAGAATGGCAGATAGTGGCACCATGCCAGTATGCTTGTCTCCATCACAGCTCTTGAAACGGGCTTTGCAGTCACTGCCATCTCCTGGACACCAGGGGTGACCTACAGCGACTCCTTTGACTTTCAGTGCATCATCAAGCCCCATTACCCGTCCCGAGTCCCTGTGTCGGTGACATGGCAGTTCCAGCCAGTGGGCACAGTTGAGTTCCATGATCTGGTGACCTTCACTAGGGATGGAGGGATTCAGTAGGGAGACAGGTCATCTACCTTCCAAACTTGGACTGCCATCGAGAAGGTTGAGTCCAGCAACAATGTCAACCTGAGCATCAGTAGGGCCAGTGACACAGAGGCAGGCAAGTACCAGTGTGTGGCAGAGCTGTGGTGGAGGAGCTACAACAACACCTGGACAAGGCTGGCGGAGAGGACCTCCAACCTGCTGGAGATTTGGGTGCTGCAGCCAGTGACAAAGCTACAGGTGAGCAACTCAAAGAGAACCCTCACACTGGTGGAACACCAGCCAATTCAACTGAACTGCTCAATTAAATCCCAGACCAGCCAGAACTTGCACTTCGCTATGCTGTGGTATGTTCAAGTTCTCGGATGCAGATGGCAAGTTCATTCTTAAGACCACGCACAGCTCTGCCTTTGAGTACAGCTCAGCCATTGAGTATGGAACCTATGCGGAGGAGGAGAGCCTGCGAGACTGGCTGCAGTTCGAGAGGCATGAATCCGGGGGCCTGATCAGCCTCACTGTGCAGAGAGCTGAGGTCAGCGACAGCGGAGGAATGGCTGCTGAGCCCCAACTATGCCTGGTACAAGCTGGCTGAGGAGATTTCAGGGCACATAGAGGTCACAGTGAAGCATGCCTTTTTGCTTTCATGGACAATTTTTTGCAAAGTGGCCTGAGTCTCTGCAACTGAAACACTTATTTCTGTCCTGATTTGATAGGAATTGTTTAACAGTGGTATCTTGCCAGGCATAGCGGCAGCCATGGTAAGACCCTGTTGGTAGGCTGCTCCTATCTCAGCACAGCGGTGAATGAATGTAGTCAGAAAGATCTGTTGTTCCCCACCCCCCTCCCAATGGCCTAATGGCAGCCTGACAGGCAGCATTTGCATTCTCGAATGCTAATTGTTTAACAAATTCAGTTCCTGAATCTGTTCTTCGGAAAATCCTTCCTGCTGCTGTTAGTAAACGGGGAACAAAGTCTGAAAAAGGTTCATCAGGCCCTTGCTCAAAATTGGTAAGAAAAGAGCTCATATTCCCTTTAGCAGGTAGCCTCTTCCATGCTCTGGTGGCAGCTGTTTGAATTTGTGCATATATCCCAGGTTCATATTGCATTTGAACATCTTCTGCCTCAAAATTTCCTTCTCCCATCAGCCTATCAGCATTCCAGCCATTGCCAGCTTGTGGGTTCCATTTTGCAATTTCCTTACAAGCTTCTGCAAATTCTGATTTCCACAAGAGGTAGTCTCCTCCTGCCAGAGTTGCTCTGGTTAAGATATGCCAGTCTGAAGGAGTAAGCCAAGTATTAGCCACAGATTCTATGATGGCAGTGGTATAAGGAGCTGTGACCCCATACTGGGAAACTGCAGTTTTAACCTCTTTGATTACATTAAAGTCAAAACCTGTATGATGTCGCTATGCCCACATCTGTTGTTTCAGAGACCTGAAAGGCAGTTGCATTCTTCTGCTCTGTCTGTTGCCGATGGCTAAGAAACATCCTGGGGGCAGCCCCTTTAAGGGGTGGCCTGTGGTGGTCTTTTGAGAAGTCTCAGAGGATTTGCCAGTCTTTAAACTTTCTAATTGGACAATTAATTCTTGGTGTTCTTTTTCTAAGCGAATTTGTTCCTTAAGATACTGAATTTTATCATGTAATTCTGGGGTTTAAGACTGGGCAAGCTAGAGGAGGAACTGTGGGAGGAGGTGTATAGGGCAGAGGTCGTTGTTTTAACAAAGGCCAGTCTGACTCATGATATACTGCTGATTCCTCCTCTGAGTCCTCACAATCCCATCACTAAGGTCATCATCCGTGGATAATTTGTTCCTAGTGAAAGTTTTTTTGTGATGTGTATGTGTGTGTGTGTGTGTGTGTGTGTGTGTGTGTGTGTGTGTATACACATACATACAGAGAAGAGCAACAAGAACAATGAATGCTTCTGTGGCAAATGCTCCCCAGTGTGTGTCATACTCAGGGGTGTGGCTGTGAACATCTCACAAGAGGAATGGGAATGTCTAGACTGTGCTCAGAGGGCTTTGTGCATGGATGTGATGTTGGAGAATGACAACAATCTACTTTTTGTGGAGAACCATCGCACATGTGTTAAGGGTGAGAAGGTGACAGAACATTTTATGCTTCTGCAAATATCCAAGAGAAAACTTACAATTGTAGTGAGCTTGTCAAAGTGGTTCTTGAATCCTGCCTTCGTACACCTTATGACAAAAGTGATCCTGTAGAAAATTACAATAAGTACAGATTTGGAAACCACAGAGATGCTTCTGTCATAACCTTACATCTCAATAGACACAAAAATAGGAATACTAGAAAAGAACCTCGCAAATATGAAGACTATGTGACCTGTTTAAATTTGTTTTTCATCATTAGCCAAATGAAAGATATCACAGAGGCATGGACGAACAGAAAGATGCAGAGTATGATAAATCTTTTGTCTGTAAAACAGAAATCACACGGAAAGAAACTTATAGTAGGAGGAAACCACACCAATGCAGGACATGTAGAACATGCTTCAAGACTCACTCAAGCCTCATTAGGCATCAGAAAACCCATACTAGAGAGAAACCTTATAAATGTACAAAATGAAGTAAATAATTCTTCATTCTTTACAGCTCAAGGTACATTACAAATTCCAAACTAGACAAATACGCTACATATGTACAGAATGTGGTAAATTCTTTACTTATATATCAAACTTTAGAAGACATTACAGAATCCACACTGGACAGAAACCTTACAAATGTAATGAATGTAACAATCCTTTGTTCATTCCTCGCGTCTAAGAATCCATCACAGACGACATACAGGAGAGAAACCTCATAAATGTAATGAATATGACAAATGCTTTATCACAAGCTCTCTTCTCAAAAGACATCAGAAAGTACATACAGGAGATAAACCTTACAAATGTAGTGAATGTGTTAAATCCTTTAACACAAAAAAGCAATCTTAGAAAACATTACAGAGTCCACACAGGAGAGAAACCTGACAAGTATAGCGATTGTGAGAAATGTTTTGCCCAGAAACATAATCTTAAAATTCATCAGACAATACATACAGGAGAGAAACCTTAGAAATGTACTGAATGTGACAACTCCCATAACACAAAATACAAGCTTAGAAACCATCACAGAGTCCACACAGGAAAGAAACGTTACAAGTATACTGAATGTGACAAATCTTTTGCCCAGAAGCACTATATTAGAAAGCATCAGAGAATACATAGAGGAGTATAAAACCTTACAAATGTAATGAATGTGATAAATCCTTTTTCCTTGAGACACCATCTTAGATATCATCAAATGATTCATACAGGAGAGAAGCTTTACAAATGTTGTGAATGTGACATGCCCTTTGCCCAGAAAGGGCAACTTAAAATTCACCATGGAAGACATACAGGTGAGAAACCTTACAGAGGTAGTGAATGTGACAAACCCTTTAACGCTAAAGAGAATCTTACAGTTCATCATAGACTACATACAGGTGAGAAACCTTTTAAATGTACTGAATGTGATAAATTCTTTACCCCAAAAGAATCTCTTACAAAACATCAGATAATTCATACAGGATGAAACCCTTACTATTGTAGAGAATGTGACAACATTTTTGGCTGCTTCATGTCTTAGAAGACATCTGAAAACTCATATAGGTGAGAAAACTTACATAATGTGGTGAGTGCTAGAGATCCTTTACATGAAAAGAGAAGCTTGGAACTCAACAAAGAATATATACATTTGAGAAACTTCAGAATGCATCCAGTGTGACAAAGCCTTTCTCTCGGAATATGTTGCAGGATATTTGATTGTACTCTGAAACCTGAGTATTAATAATATCAAACTTGGATCAGGGTTGGAGTCCAGAAGTACTTGACAGGAAATAGCCAGAGTATATGGAGGTGCATTGGAGACACATAGACACACACGGAGTAGGTAGTAACTTGGAGTTTTTCACTCTATTTGGGTTGAGATGTTGAAGGGATGCTCTCTTGCTGGGTCTCTAGCCAAAGAAGAAGGTCAACTGGTTGCTTCTTGCTCTCTGAACTGGCAGGTTTTCACCCCAAAATCTAACTCCTGAGTCTGTGTCCGTAAATAAAAGAGTAGAGACTTAGTTAAAAACTACATATGGTGTACGAGGTATAGCTTCAGCACGTTAGAGACATGTTAGAGTCCCTGCCTCCCTGGTGACACACTTCCTCATAGAGCCACACTCCCTATTGGTGAAGCACTTAAATGTGAACCCATGGGGACAATATCTAGTCAAAGACCATAATTGATAGTATGAGAAACCTTTCATCTAAAATCACCAGGAGTATTCATATGGAAGAGAAAACTTATAGATGTATAAAGAAAAGTCTTTGTCTGCATCTCAGTTCCAAGAAAACATCTGAAAATTCACACCAGCAGAAAAGTTTCCATGGGAAAAAAAATCGGCACGTGTTTTAACTAAACTCTGTTCTTAGCTACACTTTGACTTCACACTACAGCATCGTGAACATGAAAAACTTGTGAAAGCCTGTGAGTTATGTTAAAATCATACAAAAATATGGAGAGTTTATGCGAACAGAGATTTGAATATATAAAAATGGAGAACAGTTTTCATTAATACTTTTTAGTTGTTCAACCTCAAATACTTCATAATGATTACAAAGCAGAGGATATTGAAGTATATGCTGCTGTGTTGTAGCGTCTTGGATATTAGAATGATACAATCTGAAGTGAAGTTGATTAAGGCAGTAAATAGCACAACATTTTGAAGAAATCCCTGGAACTGAGATGATTCAGTGTTCTTGAATGTAGATACTCAGACAAGTCATGCACCTGAAAAGAGAATTTTAGCCATCAAAATAGCATGCTCTTTAACTTGGAGATATGCCTACAGATATGTAATATGCTTCATGTGTGCTTAATACATAAGCTGTATCACATGCTGGTTTTGCATTTTGTGATAGCAACTGTGTTTGGGTCCCTTATGCTCTGGTAAACAACTGCTTTTCCATATTCCTGTACTTAATTCCAATAAAGCCCATGGACTGAAAAAAAATAAAAAATAAAAAATTTGAGGAGATCTTGCATTTTAAGCCTAACCCCTCATGCCTTGAGTGCCTTCTTGAGACCTTCAACAAATAATTCATGTTGACCCATTTCTTGTCCCATTTTCGCCTCTCACTTACCGAGGCCTTGTTAAGGCGGCAGGCTCCCATCTATGACTTTCTGTTTCTCTTTGTCTTCTTCTGATTTGACCGGCTCTTCCCTGAGGCATTCTTCACTAAAGACCTTGTACTCAAGACCTATGTCGGGTGCCAATTGCCCCAGCCAGTGGGGTCAGTTGACAGAACTCTGAGGGAGGGAGGGAGGGAGGGAGAATTAAGAGACAAGAGATGTGAGAGATGGAGACAAGACAGTATTCTGATCAAGTGTCTTTTAATGAATGTAATAACAGGGTTTAAATAGCGGAGAAATGCAAGAGCCCTGCTATAAGATAACTTGCTATACGATAAGCCTGCAGCTGGGACTCTTTTAGAGTCTGGCTTTGCATCATATGTTTAACAGGAGAACAGTCATAGGGAAATGAAAAATTACCAATATGTTAGCATCTAAGAGAGTAGTAGGAAGGATGGCTGTTAAGATGCTAACTTTGCTCTGGGGTTCCCCACAAAAAAGGATCTGGAAATCTTCCTTTGTTGTTGTTGTTATTTTGAGAAGGACCTCAGTACCTCAGGCTGGCCTCAGAGCTACCAAGATCCACTTGCCTCTGCCTCCTAGAGTGCTGCATTTAGAGGCATGTTCCACAGTGCGTGGCCAGTTAGGAGGTTTGGAAACAGGATCTCATGTAGCCCAGGGTGATCTTTAACTTGGGTGTAGCAGAAGGAGAAAGCTTTGAGCAATACTCTCTTCTATCATCTCCTGGTGCTAGGATTCCAGGAGTCAGATGTCATACCCAATGTGAGAATTGTAATCTTTATTTCTGACAAACACAGCATCCTACAGTTGTTCAATCCTTAGACAGCACATCATTTCTCTCACCTGGTGTGGCAAAGTAGCCCAAGATGAATCCACTTGACTTTCATACCTCAAATCTAGAGATAACTGTTCATCAGAATCTAAAGACAAATGCCAAACCAGGTTAAAGAGAAGAGAAACAACCTGCCAAACAAGAACTCAGCTTCCTTGGCATATAACTACAAGTAACCATTCAGCCTATGGCTCAATTCAATAAGTAACAAGCATTTGAAATGAACCTTAAGTACAAATTGTCACTAATGGCACAAGAGAAGACAAGGTCTGATCTTGGAGAATTTATCAGCTAATAGACCTGAAATTTCCTAGGAATCTCATCAGAAACCCCATTTTCAGTGTGAGGACATAACATACCTTAAACACTTTGTGGCTTCTACTTTTATTTGATCAGATTGTAATTCCATCCAAGGCACCTGTAGAACAACCTATATTCTCATGTATCAAAACAGAAGGAAAAGTGTTCTCACAACCCATTGAGATGAAATTTGAGAGCCCCCCAATTGTATTCATGACTGGTATATAAACTGTGTGGTTAAGGGGAAGGATTTCATTATAAAATTGAGACATCTGGAAGAATCTAGAGTAGACAGAGATTAAGAGATAGACTGAATATGGCCAATAGACTAGACCTGATCCTCGGAGAAGCAGGAGCAGAGAGAGAATGAGGTAAAAAGGAAGAGAGAGAGAGAGAGAGAGAGAGAGAGAGAGAGAGAGAGAGAGAGAGAGAGAGAGAGGGAGAAGAGAAAGGTAGAATAGACTATCCAATAATAGCAGGGTCATATGCAAAAGCAAAGAGTCTTTTACTATGAACAATTTAAATGTCTTCAAATGGGCCCTTCATTCATCCACAACAGAGACTGGCATGAGAAGGACCCCAAGGGGTTGGGAGGTGATGAGTATATTGTGTAGAGAAAGGAGAGTGTCTAGGGGTCTGCAGCAGTCTCAGGATTGGTGCAGTCCCGGGCTTGGGCAGCCTGTCCTGTGTTGATTGGTCAAGTGGTTGTTATGGCTCATTGGTCCTCACAGGGTGGTTTCTATGCTCTGCAAGTCACTGTTATGCCATTTTTACCATAAAGCACCATAAAGAACCATAAAGCATGTCACAGCCCAACAGCTAACTTCTGATTGGTTCCTTGCCATGTGGAGGGTATCTGACTAGGGCAGCTCCAGCAAGGTCAGAAGGCCAGGAACTAAGCACATGTGCTGAGTCTGGGGCCTTTGTCTTGTTAGGTCTTTTCTGCAGCCTTCATGGCTGCTGAAGCAGGGGGCTGGCTGAGGGTCTAGTCCCTTCAAAGTCAACCAGCACCCTTATGATGAACAAAGCAAAATCATTCTCACCCAGTATATTCCAGAGATGTTTGGTATCTGGAGCGGATCTCTCATGACTTACATCAACATTGTACATCAGTTGGTTAGCTACCAAGGGGACCATGAAGAGGAGACTGTGTTGGGGAGCTCCTAACGGCACCCCAGGAATGCTGGGCTGAAAGAATGGACAGGCTGAAAGAGTTAGAACTTGTCTACCGGGAACTGATTTCACACTGTTCTGATAACTCATCAGACAAGACAGCAGGACAGACTAGAACTGAGAAACTCATGGTCATGGATGGGTAGGACTAACTTTGACCAAGACTTTAACTATGCACCCAACTTGCACTCTATTTAGACCTAAAACTTCTGCCAGGGTCCTGAAGATGGACTTGGGGGTTGGGTGCCACTGGAACTCTTTATCTGTTCTTCATCCTATGTGGCCACACTGACTACATCTCTCTTCTCTGGTTTCCAATATTGCTTCTGTCTTTAACTGACCTGCTGAAAATGAATGGCCTAGTTTTGTTGGGACATATAGAGTCAAAGTCTTTGTGTTAAAACTCTGGTAAAAGTGGCATTCAGGCTTTCTGAGTATATTCAGGGGGGGGGAGGGAGACTGAGGGAGGGAAGGAGGGAGAGGGAGAGGGGAAGAGAGGGAGGGAGGGAGGGAGAGAGACAGAGAGAGAGAGTCTCAGTTTATCAAATGACATCCCTTATTCCTTTAGGTGTAATAAAAATGGAAGATAAGTGATTGTATCCATGAAAAACTAAACACGGAAAGAGGCGGTATGATAACTTGGGACAATAGCCAAGGCATTTCTTGATTACATCTGTCAGTCCCCTCTGGAGTCACTAGGGCCAGGGGTTAGTATCTCAGAGGCATTTGCTCCCATCAGGACCAGTCCAAAGTATTCTCAGCCTATGGATGAGCAGCAAACCCTTCTGAGGGATGGGACTGTTTGATGTAATTCAGGAGAGATCCAGGTTGGGTACTGAATAAGTCTGGGAGGTATGGAGGGAGTGTGGTTTGTTGCTCTTAGTGTAACAAGGTTGGCTGACTCAAATGGGCTTTTGTGGCATCACTTATCCATATTCTGCATTGAAAGTGTTTATACTGGTGGATAGAACTGCTTCTCTCATAGTTGGGAGAGTCTGTTGGAAAGGGAGAGCTTAGAACAGGAGAACTGGATCTCTCGACCACTGAAAGCTCTTTCCACACAAAAGTACAGAAAAAGGGTCCTCTGAAGACCCTCTCTGTAAGCATTAGTGTGCACCTGTTCTTCCAGGGGGAGGTGAAGCTTACCTTGTTTTTCTGCAGGGAAGTCTCTGTAAGCCATGTTCTTGAAGCTTGTCGCAATCCAGCGTCTAGAGGCAACTTTGCTTGAAGAAGGGTTGTGTGGTTAGGGCTGCTGTGGATATAGGAAAGCAGATCCACGGGCCATTGAGGAGTCTCAGGGGGTCAGTGTGTTCACCACAAAACCTGGCAAGCTGAGTTCAATCTCCCAAACCTATGGCAAGGTGGAGGGGAGGGGCCAGTTCCACAAACTTGGCCCCTGACCTCCATCTGCACAAATTGGCATGCATCCTTCACACACAAATCATGCAGACACACAAGAATACTGCTTTTCTTTTTGCATTTCTCACAGCGTTCACGTGTGTGATTGCCTTCCTTATTTATTGCAGTTTTGTTTTTTGAGAGAGGGTTTGACTGTGTAGCTCTGGTTGGCTCACTATGTATCCCAGGCTGGCCTCAAACTCACATACATCTGTCTTCCTCTGCCTCCAGAGTACTGGGATTGAAATGTTCATGTATGTCTGTGTATCATGTCTGTGCCTGTTGCTTGTGGAGGCCAGAAGAGGACGCTGGATTCCCTGGAACCAGCGTTGGAGATGGAAATGAGCCTCCCTGTGGGTACTGAGAACCTGACTAAGAAAGAAGAGCATCCAGGGCTCTTAAACACTGAGACTTCTCTCCAGCCCATATGTATGGTTTTTCCTGTGTTGTCGGAACATGTATATATATGGATGTGCTCATGCATACATTCCTGTGTGTGTGTGTGTGTGTGTGTGTGTGTGTGTGTGTGTGTGTGTGTGTACGTACGCGTGCTTGTGGAGTCCCAAGATGAATGTTGGGAATCACCCTCGATTGTTCTCCCATCTCCTTTATTGAGGTGGGTCTTTCTGGGAAACCTAGAGGTCACTGATATGGCTAGCTGGTTCTGAGGATCCTGTCTACCTGCTAGGCCTGAAGGTACAGACAGACCCATCATCCCCCTGTCATTCATTTGGATTGTTGGGGATCTGAACTCTGGTCCTCATGTTTGTTTGCAAGCCCCGTGACTGCAAAGTATTCTCCTACGTCATGTATTCTTTTTCTTTTCCTTTCTTTCCTTCCTTGCTTTCTTTCTTTTCTTTTTTTCTTTTTCTTTCTTTCTTTTTTTTTTGAGAAGAAAGGAGAACTCATGAAGCATTTCAGAAGGCCTTTGTCTTCAAGAACACAGACAATGAGGGCAACAAGGAGGGATGGTGGTAATATTGCTCTCCAGGTAAGACATCCTGGCAAAGCCTTTTAAGACCTCATTTTAGACAGTAATTAGCATTGTTTGGTCTATCCAGAGGCCTGGGTCTCCAGTAGGAAGGAAGATAATACATAATTCCCGGAGTCTCAGGAGAGTCTGAGTGATTGAGGGAAAAAAGGAATTAGCCCCATTTGAAAAGATTTTGGGGGCATTTACTGGAGGAATATTTCCCTGAAGGTCACCCTCTCATTCCTGAATTATTGACCAAAGTGTATTAGATTTTGTTACCCATAGCACAGACTCCATCTTGAACTCCTAAGAGCCATGTAAAGGTAACCAACTGCCTAATGTGACAGTGACAGATGATTCAAGGGAGGTAGTTCAAACGTGTCCAACTTCAGTAGCAGAGAAAGCTAGAGTGCCAGAATTTTAGTGAGTTAGTGTGTGTTCACGTGTTTGCACACATGTGCACAGGGGTATGCATGAAAAGTCACGTGTCCTTCCCAGTCCCTCTCCTCTTTTGGTTTTTATCTGTTTGTGTGTTTGTGTGGGATATGCACACGTTGTACGTGTGGAATATGCATGTGTGTATGTTTGTAAATACACTTTTCTTTATGGATTTGTCCCCCCCCCTTTTTTTGTGGTGCAGCAGGGTTGTAAATGTAAATGATCGCGGCCTCTAATAACTCTGGGAACACACACACACACACACACACACACACACACACACACAGAGCTTTCCAATTTGGATAAAATCAGCCCAGAGGAGAACACGTGGCTCCTGCAGCTGAGATTCAGGAAGCATTCCCAGGGTGGGTGTCCTGAGTGTTAGTTGGCTATCTGCTTATTGATGAATTCATGAGGGAGATGAGCTTTTGGTTTGAACCTGGTCTTATCTGTGTACGACTGTTTACTTTATAGTTTGCAGAGTTCCCGGTGAACTCTGTTCTTTTGCACTCTTGGTGCCAATTTTTAGAGAAGGTACATTTGAGGTGCTTATCATTTTGCATGATAGCTCCATTGAGGAATGGTTGTTTGCTATATGACAAGGAAGTCCAGGTTTTGCTTGGCAGAGAACGCACTCTGTATCCTCCTCTCTACAACTGGCTTGGCATTTTGGTTTAATCGTTATCTCTACATTTGATTGTGAAGCTCATTTGGATTCACCCTGGGTTCTTTGGAATGTAAATTGGTATGAGATTAATTATCACTGCTGTCTGAGGCTTAGGCAGCCATGGGGGTGTACCTTGTGTTATTAGATCAAACTTCTTAGGGAACTTTCCTGTTGGGAAGATGGCTCGTTTGAGAAGGAGGCTGCCGTGAAAGCTTAAGGTCCCACTTTTGGGTCCCCATGTAAAAGCTGGGCAGGGTAGCATGATGCTGTAACCACAAACCAGGAGTCGGAAGGCACACAGGTGGATCCATGGAGCTTACTGCAGGGATCAGTATCACCTCAGACCTGCAACACACACATACACACACACATACACACACACATACACACACACACACACACACACACACACAAACACACACACACACCACATATATACATAATTGAAAATATTTTCTGTGTTTTCTGATGTTTTGGAAGCCTTTTTGGGAACTCAGATAAGGTTCATTTAAGGATCTGTTTACACTGAAGTCTTTTAAATGACTACTGTATAAACTGTCATTTCAAATTATCCAGGCACATTTAACACCCAATGCAGCCATGATCATAAGTATATGCACACATAAAATAATAAATAGTTAGTGAGAAACAGCTTTAAAATGAATGTAGATCCATACACAAGTGAAGGTGCTTGCTGCTAAGCCTGGTGGCCTGAGTTCAATCCCTGGGGCTCACGAGGAGGAGGAGGAGGTATTGGAGTGCTGACTCCTGTCTGTTGTCCTCTGACCTGCATGCACGGACAATGGTACATGTGCACCCTCACAGGATGAATCCATAGATGAAAATGTATACAGCTCTATGTCTAAACTTCACATAAACACTATATAACATTTTTAATTTAAAGGCATAGAAGTATACTACAACAATAAAAGCACATGGGAAGTGGTCTCTTTTGTACAATACTCATTGTACATCGATGGTCGACATGGAAAATGGAAAGAGAAAAGATTTTTACATCACTGTTATATGTAACCAATACCATTCAGATAAAGCCACGCATTTGGGGAGTCACTGGCTAAAACCTGCTTTGTCTCCTTGTCATGACTGAGTAAGCATTGTGTTATCATATGTATGAGATGCACTTGTACACTAGCAAGTGAGCATTACAGCTCTGTCTTCCTCTGATGTGGTCTGAAGGTTGATTTTGTCTGTTCTGTAGACATATGACCCTGGCTGTCAAAGACTCTGAAGATTCTGAATTTTGTTTTAAAAGAGAATATACGTGAGCATGCACGTACACACACACACACACACACACACACACACACACACACACAGAGAGAGAGAGAGAGACAGACAGACAGACAGAGAGAGAGAGAGAGAGAGAGAGAGAGAGAGGGAGAGAGAGAGACAGACAGACAGAGAGAGAGAGAGAGAGGGAGAGAGAGAGACAGACAGACAGACAGACAGAGAGAGAGGTGCACGCACACAGACACAAAGACACACATAACACACACACAGACGCAAACATACACATATAAACACATACACACAGGTACACGCACACACACACATACACACACACACACACACACACACACATACATCTTTTTTTTGTTCTGAGTCAGGGTTTCTTACTAGGTTCTGCATATGGGCTGGAGAGATACACAGTGGTTAGTAGCACATGTTACTCTCAACAAGGAACAGGGCTCAGTTCCCAGAACATACATGATGGCTCACAGCCATGTGTATCTCTAGTTCCCTGATGTCCATTGCCCTCCTCTGATCTCTATGGGAACCAGTCACACATGTGATCCATATTGATACATTCAGGCAAAACAGTCATAGAAATAATGTAAAGCTCAAAAGAGACAGGCAGATCTCTGTGAGTTCAAGGCCAGCCTGGTCTACAGAAGTGAGTTTCAGGACAGCCAGGGCTGTTTCACAGAGAAGCCTGGAGAGAGAGAGAGAGAGGGGGGAGGGAGGGAGAGAGGGAGGGAGGGAGAGAGAGAGAGAGAGAGAGAGAGAGAGAGAGAGAGAGAGAGAGAGAGAGACTCTTGTCTATTCAAAGGTTGCTAGGATCCCATAACCTGAGCAGCCTGTCCCTGCCCCTTATGGCTTTCCTTTGTTTCTTTTGCACCAATTCCTTTCAAACCAACCAATCATCCATCCATCCATCCATCCATCCATCCATCCATCCATCCATCCATCCATCCATCCATCCACCCACCCACCCATCCATCCAACCAACCAACCAACCATCCTAGCCAATGGTAAAAGACACAGTTGACTTGCACTTGGATAAAAACCTATTGAATTTCCTATTGAGGTGCTTGTTCTTTTATGCCTCCGGTCAGAAGGGAAGTCTGGCCATATTGAGGAGCTTTTGAAACCCTGAACTTTTTTCTAGCACAGTCATTTAAAGCAAGAGCAAACCAGACCTTTTCTGTCCCTCCCCATTGAGCAGAAGGCCACCCACGTTGCTTACTGACAGCAGATTGAAATGAGGGAGGGGAAAGGCATGTGGAATTTTTGTCTTAAGACTCTTACCATGTCAAGTGGTGGTAGTGCACACCTTTGATCCCAGTGCTCAAGAGACAGAGGCAGAGACAAGGTAATCTGAGTATGGGCCCATACTGGTCTATAGATGGATTTCCAGGACAGACAGGGCTCACAGAGAACCCCTGTCTGTAGAAACAAACAAAATGGAATCTTTTTACCAGACTTTTACTTTTACATGGAAGAAATGTCTTTACTGGCTCCTACTGACCCAATATAGCATGAGGAAAGAGGAGGAGGAGGAGGAGGAGGAGGAGGAGGAGGAGGAGGAGGAGGAGGAGGAGGAGGAGGAGGAGGAACAAAAATGTTTGCAGCCTTGGTCCACATGCTGCTTCCAACATTTATGGTGGGTATTTGTTATCTTCTAGGTTGCCTTCAATCTGCTGCTCTCAGAAAAGGAAGTCATCAGCACAGGCCAGCACACATGCATCAATCTGGGTCAGGAGGTGAAAGGGTGTAACTGGAATTTAGTAGAGCCATTGTAACAACAGAATGAAGCATCTGTGGTTTGGAGGTGCTTAGACCTTGAAGAAATCATTGTTTTCTGTGAGTTTTAGAGTTGTTTTTCTGAAGGACCTTTACAGCATTTGCATGACTTCAGTCACAAGATGTTCTTGGAAAACCAGGAAGTCTTGCATTATTGAATACAGCAAACAGTGCACAGTAAGGGCTGAGACTGCAAAGGTGATGCGTTCCGTGAAGAAACACAGAGATTAGATCAGTGGCTCTTGTGTGAGGAACTTGGCTTGCTGTAAAACAGCTCTTGTGTAACAGTCAGGTCTCCAGCTTCCCTCTTTTCTAAGTCTGTCTCATCAGGAGGAGGAAGAAAAAGTAACTCTTCCCTATCATCCTGGCCCTCCACTCCTTCATCTTCCTCTGGAAAAATACTCACCTCTTCTGATGGACAGTTCCTAACCTTGATGTCTTCCTTCTTGTTTCCAATGCTGTATCTGACCTAGTCTTTAAAACTATTTGTTCAGGTTAGGTTGTAAACCTTGATTACATGGAAACACCTGGCAGATAAGGTTGTTGCATTTTTTTTTCAATCTCTGCAGATTTATTTTTGAACAAGCTTAGTTTTCTTGGAATACAGAATTAAAGCTAACCAACTGCAACAGATAAGTTTGCCCGTTACACAGTTAGCTTCACACTTAATATATATTCAATCAGTCAAATTCTAAAAACAAAGAATCCAGATGACTTCCAACATACTAGTGACCATTCAGCTAAATAAAGTTGAGGCAGACCAGTATTCAAGTTGTAATATCATCAGATATCTTTATTGAAATAGATTCAAATGGACAAGGACAGACCCCTGTGTTACCTGTTTTTACACCAAGACTAAATTAATGGTTTCTTTAGCTAGACAATTTGAGATTGTTAACTTGAATTCTAGATACCACCAATTATCAATTAGCTAGGGATCTGCCATGATGCATTAATGCTATTAACGGGAGTCAAGATCATTTACCCCAATGGTACAAGGGTAAAATGGAATTTGCATAGTCCTTTAAGATCCTGGCCTGTGTTGTGTATAGAACAGTAATAGTTTAACACTTAACCAACACCATTAAACTTTGAGTACAGACCAATATAAATAGTCAATAATAATAGTCTTGATACCTGATGTTACCTAATTGAAAAGTATTAATATTGAACACAAATACATTGGGCCAGATTTGATCTTCTGAAACCTCAAAGCCCACCTCCAGTGACTTACTTCCTCCAACAAGGCCACACCTTGGGGGGCCATTTTTATTGAAACCACCACATTTTTGTTTTGTTTATGACTCAATTTCCCCAAGTGGTTAACAAAAAACATAGCCAGGTATTGGGGGCACACACCTTATTCCCAGCACTCAGGAAGCAGAGGCAGGTGGATATCTATGAATTCCAGGCCAACTTGCTCTACATAGTGAGTTCCAGGACAGCCAGGGATATGTAGGGCGACCTTGTCTTAACAAAGCAAAACAAAAAGTCTGACAAAAATAATATTATGCTAATTAGACATACACTCTTTGTCTTTTAAGACTTTTTGTCTTTCTGTGACTGGGTTACCTCACTCAGGATGGTTTCTTATAATTCATCCATTTGCCTGTGAATTTCAAGATGCCATTGATTTTTTTCTGCTGAGTAGTACTCCATTGTGTAAATGTACAACATTTTCCTTATCCATTCTCTGATTGAAAGGCATCTAGGTTGTTTCCAGGTTCTGACTATTACAAATAATGCTGCTATGAACAGAGCTGAACAGATGTTCTTGTGGTATGAATGTACATTCTTTGGGTATATGCCAAAGGGTGGAATTGCTGGGTCTTGAGATAGACTGATTCCCATTTTCCTGAGAAATCATCATACTGATTTCCAAAGTGTTTGTACAAGTTTGCATTCTCACCAGTTGTGGAGAAGTGCTCCCTTTTCTGCACATCCTTTCCAGCATAAACTATCTTTGGTGTTTTTATTTTAGCCATTCTGACAGGTATAAAATGGTATCTCAGAGTTGTTTTGATTTGCATTTTCCTGATAGCAAAGGATGTTGAGAAATTTCTTAAGTGCCTTTTGAGATTCCTCTATTGAGAATTCTCTATTTAGATCTGTACCCCATTTTTAAATTGAATTATTTGGCATTTTGGTGACTAGCTTCTTGAGTCTTTGCATATTTTGGAAATCAGCCCTCTGTCAGATGTGGGGTTGGTGAAGATCTTTTCCCATTCTGTAGGCTACCCTTTTTGTCTTGTTGACTGTGTCTTTTGCCTTACAGAAGCTTCTCAGTTTCAGGAGGTCCCATGTATTAATTGTTGATCTTCGTGTCTGTGCTACTGGTGTTTGCGGTCTCCTGTACCAATTTGTTCAAGGGTACCTCCCACTTTCTCTTCTAAGAGGTTCAGTGTGGGTGAATTTATGTTGAGGTCTTTGATTCATTTGGACTTAAGTTTTGTGCATGGCGATAGATCTGGATCTATCTGCAGTCGTCTACATATCAGCATCCAGTTATACTAACACCATTTGTTGAAGATGTTTTCTTTTTTTCATTGTATAATTTTAGCTTTGTAAAAAATCAAGTGTTTATAAGTGTGTGGATTGATATCAAGGTCTTCAATTCAATTCCATTGATCTACCTGTCTGTTTTTATGCCAATACCAAGCTGTTTTCATTACTATAGCTCTATAGAAGAGCTTGAAGTCAGGGATGGTGATGCCTCTGGAAGTTCCTTTATTGTACAGGGTTGTTCTGGCTATCCTTGGCTTTTTGTTTTTCCATATAAAGTTGAGGATTGTTCTTTCAAGGTCTGTGAAGAATTGTACTGGGATTTTGACAGGGATTGTGTTGAATCTGTAGATTGCTTTTGGTAAGATTGCCATTTTTACTATGTTGATCCTACCTACCCAAGAGCACGGGATATCTTTCCATTTTTTGATATCTTCTTTAATTTCTTTCTTTAAAGACTTAAAGTTCTTGCCACACAGGTCTTTGCTTATTTGGTTAGAGTTACCCCAGGATGTTTTATGTTGTTTGTGGCTATTGTGAAAGGTGATGCTTCTCTGATTTTTTTTTCTTAGCCCATTTATCTATTGTCTCTATATTGGAGGGCTACTGATGTTTTTGAGTTAATCTTGTATCCTGCCACTTTACTGAAGGTGTAAATCCTATCAGCTGTAGGATTTAGTGGATATTAGGCATAGAGCAAAGGATAACCAACCTACAATCCATAACCCCAGAGAAGAGAGGAAACAAGGAGGACCCTAAGAGAGACATTCATAGACCTCCAGAAGGGGAAAGGGACAAGATCTTCTGAGTAAATTTGGAGCATGGGGGGGGGGAGGGGCGAGGGATGTAGGAGAAAGAGGAGAGGAGAAAGGGGGGAGGAGAACATGAAGGATCAGGAAGGTCAAGTTGGGGGAAGAACAGAGGAGGAGAGGAAGAAAAGAGATGCATTAATAGAGGGAGCCATTATGGGCTTAACAAGAAATCTGGCACTACCGAAATCACCAGGGATCCACAAGGATGACCCCAACTAAGAATCTAAGCAATAGTAGAGAGGCTACCTTAAATGCCCTTCCCCTATAATGAGATTGATGACTACCTTAAATGCCATCCTAGAGCTGTCATCTAGTAGCTGATGGAAGCAGAAGCAGACACCCACAGCTAAGCACTGATCCAAACTCCTGGGATCCAGTTGTAGAGAGGGAGGAGTGATGAGCAAACGAGTCAAGACCATGCTGGGGAAACCCACAGAAACAGCTGACCTGAGAAAGTGGGAGCTCATGGACCCCAGTCTGACAGCTAGGAAACCAGCATAGGACTGAACCAGGCCCCCTGAACATGGGGGTCAGAGGGGCTTGGGCAGTCTATGGGGCCTCTGGCAGTGGAACCAGTATTTACCCCTAGTGCATGAATGGGCTTTGGGAGCCCATTCCCTATGGAGGGATACTCTCTCAGCCTAGATACATGGGGCAGAGCCTAGGTCCTGCCTCAAATGTGACAGACTTTGATGATCCTCCATGAGAGCATTGGCTCCAAATTATATACATGGTACTACTTTGTTGTTGTTGTTGTTGTTGTTGTTCTTTTCAAGACAGGTTTCTCTGTGTAGCTCTGGCTGTTCTGGAACTGGCTCTGTAAATCAGGCTGATCTCAAAATCACAGAGATTCATCTGCCTCTTACTCCCTGAGTGCTGGGATTAAAGGCATGTGCCACCACTGCCTGGGTACATGGTACATTTTTAACGAAGTAAGATCAACTCTATACATATTGCCAAGCTTTCCAAACCTTCTTCTCTCATACGTTATGTCCTGACTGCAGTTTCCCCTCCCTCCACTCCTCCCAGTCCCTCTCACCATCACCCCTCCTCCCCAGGTCCAAGGCTCCTCCTCTGTTTCCCTTCAGAAAAGAGCAGGCCTCTCGGCCATACCAACCAAATACAGCATAGCAAGTTACAATAGGACGAGCACAAATTCTATATCAAAGCTGGACAAGGCAACCCAGTAGGAGGAAAAGGGTCCTAAGTGCAGGCAAAAGAGTCAGAGATACCTCACTCTCACTGTTAGGAGTCCCACGAGAACACCAAGAAGCGGCGCAATGTAACACATAGGCAGAAGACCTAGCTCAGACCCATACAGGGCCCATGACTGTCCCTCCAGTCTCTGTGAGCCCCTATGAGCCTGCTTAGTTGATTCTGTGGGCTGTGTTCTCCTGGTGTCCTCGACCCCTCTGACTCCTACAATCCTTCCTCTCCCTCTTTCATGAGGTTCCCAAATGACTGAGAAACACTTAAATGTTCAACATCCTTAACTATCAGAGAAATAGAAATCAAAATTTTTTTGTTCTTCCTTCTTACTTCTGTTAGAGTGACTAAGACCAAAAACACAAGTGACAGTTCATGCTGGGGACACTTTTGCATTGCTGGTGGGAGTGAAACTTTACAGCTACTATGGAAATCAATATGGCAGTTCCTTAGAAAACTGGGAACCAATCTACCTCAAGACCCAGCTATGCCACTCCTGGGCTTATACCCAAAGGACACTCTATCCTACCACAAGGACACTTGCTCAACTATGTTCATTGTCACTTTAGTAATAATAGCCAGAAACTGGAAACAACCTAGATGTCTCTCAACTGAAAAATGGATAAAAAAATATGGTACATTTATACAATGGAGTATTACTCAGCCATTAAAAAAATGACATAATGAAATTTTCAGGCAAATGGAACTAGAAAAAGCCATCCTGAATGAGGGTAACCCAAACCCAGAAAGGCAAACATGGTACATACTCACTGATAAGTAGATATTAGCTGTAAAGAATAGCCATGCTGCAATCACAGATCCAGGGAGGTAAAGTTACAAGAAGGGCTCAAGCAGGGATACATAGGTCTCTTTGGGAGTTGGAAATAGATTTTATAGGTGTACTCGGGGCTGGTGGGAATGGGAACAGGAATGACCAAGCCAGGTGTGGGGTAGAGGGAGAGCCTACATGGAAAGACGACTGGAATTAGGGGGCCTATGGAATATGGAAACCTAGTATACTGGAAACTCCTTGGGATCTACAAGGGTGACCCTAGCAAAGACTCCTAGTAATGGGGAATATGGAGCCTGAACAGGACATCTTCTGTAGCTAGGCAAGACTTTCAGTGGTGGGCCTGGGATACCAATACAGCCACAAAACCTTTGTCCTGCCTACAAGGACAATAGTTCTTCTTCTTCTTCTTCTTCTTCTTCTTCTTCTTCTTCTTCTTCTTCTTCTTCTTTTGTTTTGTTTTTGAGGCAGAGTTTCTCTGTGTTGCTTTGGAGCTTGTCTTGGAACTTACTCTGTAGACCAGGATGGCTTCGAACTCAGAGATCCACCTGTCTCTGCCTCCTGAGTGTTGGACAATGTTCTTAAAGTCCTCCAATCTTGAGAAACGCCTGTCCTCTTCTCCCATTGGTCAGTTCTTGCCCCATTCCCAATTCCCTGCCCTAGGTTTAGGACACAGGCAGAGCCTTGTCTGATGAATTACTTGGGGCTTGAGATGGTCCCTTTTCTGACTCTGGGCTCAGTCACATATTAGCCTGCCTGTAACTTTCCAACAGACCTGCCACCAGCTAGGAGAGAGGGGCACAGTGCCTTCTGCT
This sequence comes from Cricetiscus sungorus, assembly GCA_030556225.1. Classification (NCBI taxonomy): domain Eukaryota; kingdom Metazoa; phylum Chordata; class Mammalia; order Rodentia; family Cricetidae; genus Cricetiscus; species Cricetiscus sungorus. The sequence continues at coordinate 10,632,623 of JANBXA010000069.1, forward strand.
TGTCTGTAATGCTGATGGACTCCAGGTGCTCCTCATATGCAAATGGTAACAACTTACTGCTTACACAGGCAGCCTAGCTTTGTAAGGGAGGATAGTGACCAGGACAGGACACGGGAGGATCTGAAGAATGGGAGAATCTGGAGAGGATCAGGAGGTAATGACTGTTGTTCTTTTGCAGCTGCTATTGCCTAAGAAACACAAATACAAGACTCAGCACCCACGCGGAGTTTATTGAGAGAGGGGAGAGGAAAAGGGGGGTAGCTGGTGGCCAACCGAAAGCGGGAGGGAGAGAGAGAGAGAGAGAGAGAGAGAGAGAGAGAGAGAGAGAGAGAGAGAGAGAGAGAGAAAAGAGCAAGAGCAAGAGAGCAAGAGAGCAAGACAAAGAGCAGGAGCAAGAGAAAGAACAAAGAGAGAGGTGCACTTGGCGTGCTTGCTTTAAAAGGGGGCTTGCGCATGCGTAACCGGGTCCCCAGGTAAAAGCTTTAATAGCTAGGTAAAGCCTGACATAGTGATGACGTGACCATAGGCGTCCCACCCATCGTCAGAGGCGGAATCAGGAGACTGCAGGCTCAACAATGACACCAGCTCAAATACACTTAAATGGGGTCACTGCAAAGCCAGTCCCTGCCAGCTTGGTCAGCACACACTGCACTCTCCTTGCAGGCCCAGAGCTGCTTTGACACAGACAATGCTAGATGCTGCCCTCATTCTGGGGACCTCAGTCCTGCTGAGTTGACCAAGAGTCTTTCTGTGCAAACCCTAACTCAGTGCATGGGTGTAGGTCCAAAAAGTGGGGAGGTAAAAGAAACTTTGGGGGACCTCAAACCCATGCCATTTGGTGACAAGGACCAGTCAGGCTCACATAGATGCACAAAGTTTATTGGACACAGAGATACAGAGCCATTTGGGTTTTGCCTCCTCTTGCCCAGGGTCACCTGGTATACTGGCCCCTCCAGGTGGATAAGCTTGGCTGAGAGGAGGTGGTGGAATGTGGGGATGAAGGACTGAGATCTGAGCAGTCTACTGCTCTTACTCATCTTCCTCCTCATCGTCTTCATCATCATCATCATCATCATTGCTGTTTTTGTTCTTACGAATGTTGCTGTCCTCCTCCTCCTCCTCCTCCTCCTCATCATCATCATTGCTGTTTTTGTTCTTACGAATGTTGCTGTCATCATCATCATCATCATCATCATTGTCATCTTTGTCATTGCCTCCATCACCATTGTTCTTGTCTTTATCTTTGCTCTCTGTCTTCTCTTTGGAAGTATTAGGGATGGTAACTGGTTTTGTTTGAGGCTTTGTGGAGACTCCATTCTTTGAGGCATGTCTCCAATCAAAGCCTATCCCTACGATGCAGAGGCCTTTCGATAACATGCCATTGACAGTAACTAGATGCTTGTCTGGGCCTCCACTGTCCTCAAATGAACGGCCATTGTTATCACCAAAGAGAACCTGATTTCCCTTGTTGGTAATGAAGGTCAGGGAGTTCAGGCATAAACCCACTTTGCCACGCACCTTTATTATATGCTCTCCATCCTCCAGACGCAACTCTTTATGATTTGCTGAAGGGGATCCATAGACACTGCTCCAGTGTTTGCCAAACTGCAGCTGGATGCTGGAGAGAAATCAAGTCAGTGCAACCTCAGGAATGCCTGTTCTTTCCCAGAACTGTGCTGGTTCTTGGTTCTCAGTTCAGTCTCCAGAAGTGTCTATTCTGATAAGGCAGCCTGAAGTCCTTCCTCCTTCTGCCTCTTCCAGACACATCCCTCCTCACAGATCTGACTCAGGCTATGCAAATATGCCATGGAGGCTAGCACTATTACTGCAGCCCATTCTGAGCTTGAATCTTTGCAGGGCAGGGTCTGCCCAACTCACAGTTTCCCCTCTGGAGCCTCCTCTCCTGTCTGCCCCAAATGAGGCAGCAGTCACACAGAGAACCCCTCTGCTAAGGTCAGTAGACTAGAGATTGACCTTACAGGCAGAGACCAGAGAGACAGGGTCTACTCTCCTTGTGTTTCAGGCAGGAATGGGAGGGCCTTGGAAGCTGTTATACCAAGCAAAGAAGAAAGATGTGTCCCAAGACTATTGTTAATGCCAGCTTTTTCCTTCTCTTCCAAGATAAGATGCACACTAAATGAGACTCCATATAACACACAGGAAATATATCAAATTCAATTAGAATTTCAGATAATCATGAGTAATTTTCAAGGTTAGTGTATTTTGTGTTGCATGGTTTATTTGCTTACTTTTGGACATTGCTTTACTATTTATTTTTGTGCATATGTGTGCCTGTGTGTATTTGTGTATGTCTATCCATGTAGGCCCACGTGAGTCAAGGACTTAGTGGAGAGGAGAAGAGAAACATTGGGATTTTGTTCTCCCCTCCCACTATGTGAGTTCCATGGATCAAACTAAAGTCAATTTGGCTAGCAAGCATTCATACCTGCCAGAGCCATCTTGCCAGCCCTTACTTCTTTTGTGGCACTGGAGACTGAACCTAGGGTCATACATAAACTAGGCAAGCCACTAAGTTATATTACCAATCCTTCCTTCTACCATTATTTTTATCTTTTTTATTTTATTTGAAACAAGATCTCACTGTGTAGACAGGAGTTCCTTGCACTTCTTCAGGGAAGTCCTCCAGCCTCAGCATCCTGAGTTCTGACATTTTTGACATGAACCCCCATGCTGGGTTCCAATCCTCTCTGCTTTCTCTTCTGAGACAGGGTTTGCTGTGTTGTTCAGGTTGATCCTGAGGTGGCTCTGTAGCACAAACTGGCCTTACATTTGATATTCTCTAGCATTAGCATCCTAGGAAGCTGACTGGACCACCAGGCCAGGCTCCAGTATTACATTTTAAAAGTATAGATGTATACTCTCCAGCAGTAGTGAGGATGAGGTACAAGTACTTAAGTCCAGCCTGGGATACATAGGGAGATCATGTCTCATGAAATTGATGGTTATAGATGACACACAAGTGGTATGAATTGGGTTCACCCCCCCAGTACCACAAAAGTAGAGGCAAAGTATAAATATGTTGTCAATTCTGAATTGTATGTGTAGGTGGAATATACATGTCTGTTTATCTGTGTTGTGGAGGCCAAAGGTAGATGATGGGTGTCTCCCTGGCTCTGTGTGTGTGTGTGTGTGTGTGTGTGTGTGTGTGTTACACAAGTCTGTCTGTGTGCTGTCTGTCTGTGATGCAAGTGCTGCTGCTCTTAACTTGCACATGTGTTCTGGGGATCCAAACTTAGGGCCACATACTTGCACAGCAAACACTTTATCTGCTAACCTTCTCTCCATCATCCAACAACAAACGTCCTCAGGGTTAAGATAACCTCAACATTGTATAGGAGACACACTAAAAGACTATCCGTTGTTCATCTGAAATTCTATTAACCTCAGAGACTGTGCTTGCATTTACCAAGCTTGGCAACAGTAGCACAAGGCCTTTCAGGCACTCTAGGAGAACAACAGATCACACGAGGCACATACTGGTGAGAACAGTCAAGATCTGGCCTGTCCTAAGGTTAGCTAGCCTTTCTGGAGCAGAGCACAGGTCCAGAGCGGCAGAGTGAACTGCACATTTCATGTCCTGAAGACAGGGACGTCTGTCAGACCACATAAGCAGTTTCTGTCACTACCAAGGAGCACTGGGGCCACCTGAATGAACTATGTGGAAGAGGGACCCTTCAGCCTCTGTGACCCTCTCTGAACCAGAAAGTTGGAGGTCCCTCTCCACCTGCCTCCTGGAGGATTACCCAGTCTTACCCAAGCCTGAGAATTCCAGCTCTGAGTAGGCTTGCTCAGGTCAGGGTTCTAGACAAGCCACCGGAGCAGGCACAAGTGGGAGAGCTGTGGGAGTTGAGTTCCAGACCCTACTCACCCCATGATGTGTTTCAAAATTGTTAAATAGATCTTGATGGCCTTGATTTCTCCCTGTTCTTCACCATGAATGGAGAAATAGGTACCGGCATTATTGCCCCATATCTCTGGAGAAAAGTGAGACAAAAGAACCCTCAGGGCCACTCCCTCACTCAGAAGCCCTTATGCTTAGGACAAGACACAGGAGGTGGTTCCCACAAAGGAGGCTCAGGTACTCACCTTGGGCTCTGCAGGTAGTACCTGCAAGGAAAGCCAAAGTCAGCAACAGCAGCATGGCTCCCTGAGGGTTTGAGGCTTCGAAGACACAGGGCAAGGTCAAGACTTAAAAAAAAAAAAAGTGCTACGGAAAAGACATAAGATTAAAGAGATCCCCACACCCCAGTTAGAGACAAGGAAACATTTGGGAGCCCTCTTTTCCCATAGGCTCAAAAGGCATCAGAAAAGCAAGGGATGGTTTCACCCACATGGCCACACTGTGACCCCCCCCCAGCAATGTCAATGTCCTCACATCCTTACTAAGCTCTTAGCCAGAGATCCCATGATGTCATATTATACTGGGTTCCCCAAAGTCTAATGCTGCTCCTGAAGAAACCCCATATTTCAAATCCTTCCATAAATCCTCCATGGTTCAGTCTCTAGCTGATTGAACCCATCCTCCCTTTCCAACTCTGGCCTCTCCTCCTGCACCAAGCTGGGTTGCTGCTCCTTCCTTACCTGTGCTGTGTGGTCTGAGTCCCTTGGGTTGTCCCTTTATATCCGGATGCCAATGAGCCATAGCAGTTGTGGGAATGATTTGTGGAAATGCCTTGTCAGCTGGCTTTCAGAAACTAAATGTTTGTCCAGCCTTGTAACCAAGATATTCATATGCTTTGCAACCATTTAAAACTATGTACCCACTATGCTTTCCTAATGTGTACTAAACTTGTTTAAATTTATCTTGACCTTAAAAAAACAATGTATCCAACCTTACTGTACCTAAGACTCCCATGTAATCAAGGTTTACAAACTAACCTGAACAAATAGTTTTAAAGACTAGGTCAGATACAGCATTGGAAACAAGAAGGAAGACATCAAGGTTAGGAACTGTCCATCAGAAGAGGTGAGTATTTTTCCAGAGGAAGATGAAGGAGTGGAGGGCCAGGATGATAGGGAAGAGTTACTTTTTCTTCCTCCTCCTGATGAGACAGACTTAGAAAAGAGGGAAGCTGGAGACCTGACTGTTACACAAGAGCTGTTTTACAGCAAGCCAAGTTCCTCACACAAGAGCCACTGATCTAATCTCTGTGTTTCTTCACGGAACGCATCACCTTTGCAGTCTCAGCCCTTACTGTGCACTGTTTGCTGTATTCAATAATGCAAGACTTCCTGGTTTTCCAAGAACATCTTGTGACTGAAGTCATGCAAATGCTGTAAAGGTCCTTCAGAAAAACAACTCTAAAACTCACAGAAAACAATGATTTCTTCAAGGTCTAAGCACCTCCAAACCACAGATGCTTCATTCTGTTGTTACAATGGCTCTACTAAATTCCAGTTACACCCTTTCACCTCCTGACCCAGATTGATGCATGTGTGCTGGCCTGTGCTGATGACTTCCTTTTCTGAGAGCAGCAGATTGAAGGCAACCTAGAAGATAACAAATACCCACCATAAATGTTGGAAGCAGCATGTGGACCAAGGCTGCAAACATTTTTGTTCCTCCTCCTCCTCCTCCTCCTCCTCCTCCTCCTCCTCCTCCTCCTCCTCCTCCTTCTTTCCTCATGCTATATTGGGTCAGTAGGAGCCAGTAAAGACATTTCTTCCATGTAAAAGTAAAAGTCTGGTAAAAAGATTCCATTTTGTTTGTTTCTACAGACAGGGGTTCTCTGTGAGCCCTGTCTGTCCTGGAAATCCATCTATAGACCAGTATGGGCCCATACTCAGATTACCTTGTCTCTGCCTCTGTCTCTTGAGCACTGGGATCAAAGGTGTGCACTACCACCACTTGACATGGTAAGAGTCTTAAGACAAAAATTCCACATGCCTTTCCCCTCCCTCATTTCAATCTGCTGTCAGTAAGCAACGTGGGTGGCCTTCTGCTCAATGGGGAGGGACAGAAAAGGTCTGGTTTGCTCTTGCTTTAAATGACTGTGCTAGAAAAAAGTTCAGGGTTTCAAAAGCTCCTCAATATGGCCAGACTTCCCTTCTGACCGGAGGCATAAAAGAACAAGCACCTCAATAGGAAATTCAATAGGTTTTTATCCAAGTGCAAGTCAATTGTGTCTTTTACCATTGGCTAGGATGGTTGGTTGGTTGGTTGGATGGATGGGTGGGTGGGTGGATGGATGGATGGATGGATGGATGGATGGATGGATGGATGGATGGATGATTGGTTGGTTTGAAAGGAATTGGTGCAAAAGAAACAAAGGAAAGCCATAAGGGGCAGGGACAGGCTGCTCAGGTTATGGGATCCTAGCAACCTTTGAATAGACAAGAGTCTCTCTCTCTCTCTCTCTCTCTCTCTCTCTCTCTCTCTCTCTCTCTCTCTCTCCTCCCTCCCTCTCTCCCTCCCTCCCCCCCCCTCTCTCTCTCTCTCTCCAGGCTTCTCTGTGAAACAGCCCTGGCTGTCCTGAAACTCACTTCTGTAGACCAGGCTGGCCTTGAACTCACAGAGATCTGCCTGTCTCTTTTGAGCTTTACATTATTTCTATGACTGTTTTGCCTGAATGTATCAATATGGATCACATGTGTGACTGGTTCCCATAGAGATCAGAGGAGGGCAATGGACATCAGGGAACTAGAGATACACATGGCTGTGAGCCATCATGTATGTTCTGGGAACTGAGCCCTGTTCCTTGTTGAGAGTAACATGTGCTACTAACCACTGTGTATCTCTCCAGCCCATATGCAGAACCTAGTAAGAAACCCTGACTCAGAACAAAAAAAAGATGTATGTGTGTGTGTGTGTGTGTGTGTGTGTGTATGTGTGTGTGTGCGTGTACCTGTGTGTATGTGTTTATATGTGTATGTTTGCGTCTGTGTGTGTGTTATGTGTGTCTTTGTGTCTGTGTGCGTGCACCTCTCTCTCTGTCTGTCTGTCTGTCTGTCTGTCTCTCTCTCTCCTTCTCTCTCTCTCTCTGTCTGTCTCTCTCTCTCTCTCCCTCTCTCTCTCTCTCTCTCTCTGTCTGTCTGTCTGTCTGTCTGTCTCTCTCTCTCTCTCTCTGTGTGTGTGTGTGTGTGTGTGTGTGTGTGTGTACGTGCATGCTCACGTATATTCTCTTTTAAAACAAAATTCAGAATCTTCAGAGTCTTTGACAGCCAGGGTCATATGTCTACAGAACAGACAAAATCAACCTTCAGACCACATCAGAGGAAGACAGAGCTGTAATGCTCACTTGCTAGTGTACAAGTGCATCTCATACATATGATAACACAATGCTTACTCAGTCATGACAAGGAGACAAAGCAGGTTTTAGCCAGTGACTCCCCAAATGCGTGGCTTTATCTGAATGGTATTGGTTACATATAACAGTGATGTAAAAAACTTTTCTCTTTCCATTTTCCATGTCGACCATCGATGTACAATGAGTATTGTACAAAAGAGACCACTTCCCATGTGCTTTTATTGTTGTAGTATACTTCTATGCCTTTAAATTAAAAATGTTATATAGTGTTTATGTGAAGTTTAGACATAGAGCTGTATACATTTTCATCTATGGATTCATCCTGTGAGGGTGCACATGTACCATTGTCCGTGCATGCAGGTCAGAGGACAACAGACAGGAGTCAGCACTCCAATACCTCCTCCTCCTCCTCGTGAGCCCCAGGGATTGAACTCAGGCCACCAGGCTTAGCAGCAAGCACCTTCACTTGTGTATGGATCTACATTCATTTTAAAGCTGTTTCTCACTAACTATTTATTATTTTATGTGTGCATATACTTATGATCATGGCTGCATTGGGTGTTAAATGTGCCTGGATAATTTGAAATGACAGTTTATACAGTAGTCATTTAAAAGACTTCAGTGTAAACAGATCCTTAAATGAACCTTATCTGAGTTCCCAAAAAGGCTTCCAAAACATCAGAAAACACAGAAAATATTTTCAATTATGTATATATGTGGTGTGTGTGTGTGTTTGTGTGTGTGTGTGTGTGTGTGTGTGTGTGTATGTGTGTGTGTATGTGTGTGTGTATGTGTGTGTTGCAGGTCTGAGGTGATACTGATCCCTGCAGTAAGCTCCATGGATCCACCTGTGTGCCTTCCGACTCCTGGTTTGTGGTTACAGCATCATGCTACCCTGCCCAGCTTTTACATGGGGACCCAAAAGTGGGACCTTAAGCTTTCACGGCAGCCTCCTTCTCAAACGAGCCATCTTCCCAACAGGAAAGTTCCCTAAGAAGTTTGATCTAATAACACAAGGTACACCCCCATGGCTGCCTAAGCCTCAGACAGCAGTGATAATTAATCTCATACCAATTTACATTCCAAAGAACCCAGGGTGAATCCAAATGAGCTTCACAATCAAATGTAGAGATAACGATTAAACCAAAATGCCAAGCCAGTTGTAGAGAGGAGGATACAGAGTGCGTTCTCTGCCAAGCAAAACCTGGACTTCCTTGTCATATAGCAAACAACCATTCCTCAATGGAGCTATCATGCAAAATGATAAGCACCTCAAATGTACCTTCTCTAAAAATTGGCACCAAGAGTGCAAAAGAACAGAGTTCACCGGGAACTCTGCAAACTATAAAGTAAACAGTCGTACACAGATAAGACCAGGTTCAAACCAAAAGCTCATCTCCCTCATGAATTCATCAATAAGCAGATAGCCAACTAACACTCAGGACACCCACCCTGGGAATGCTTCCTGAATCTCAGCTGCAGGAGCCACGTGTTCTCCTCTGGGCTGATTTTATCCAAATTGGAAAGCTCTGGGTGTGTGTGTGTGTGTGTGTGTGTGTGTGTGTGTGTGTTCCCAGAGTTATTAGAGGCCGCGATCATTTACATTTACAACCCTGCTGCACCACAAAAAAAGGGGGGGGGACAAATCCATAAAGAAAAGTGTATTTACAAACATACACACATGCATATTCCACACGTACAACGTGTGCATATCCCACACAAACACACAAACAGATAAAAACCAAAAGAGGAGAGGGACTGGGAAGGACACGTGACTTTTCATGCATACCCCTGTGCACATGTGTGCAAACACGTGAACACACACTAACTCACTAAAATTCTGGCACTCTAGCTTTCTCTGCTACTGAAGTTGGACACGTTTGAACTACCTCCCTTGAATCATCTGTCACTGTCACATTAGGCAGTTGGTTACCTTTACATGGCTCTTAGGAGTTCAAGATGGAGTCTGTGCTATGGGAAACAAAATCTAATACACTTTGGTCAATAATTCAGGAATGAGAGGGTGACCTTCAGGGAAATATTCCTCCAGTAAATGCCCCCAAAATCTTTTCAAATGGGGCTAATTCCTTTTTCCCTCAATCACTCAGACTCTCCTGAGACTCCGGGAATTATGTATTATCTTCCTTCCTACTGGAGACCCAGGCCTCTGGATAGACCAAACAATGCTAATTACTGTCTAAAATGAGGTCTTAAAAGGCTTTGCCAGGATGTCTTACCTGGAGAGCAATATTACCACCATCCCTCCTTGTTGCCCTCATTGTCTGTGTTCTTGAAGACAAAGGCCTTCTGAAATGCTTCATGAGTTCTCCTTTCTTCTCAAAAAAAAAAGAAAGAAAGAAAAAGAAAAAAAGAAAAGAAAGAAAGCAAGGAAGGAAAGAAAGGAAAAGAAAAAGAATACATGACGTAGGAGAATACTTTGCAGTCACGGGGCTTGCAAACAAACATGAGGACCAGAGTTCAGATCCCCAACAATCCAAATGAATGACAGGGGGATGATGGGTCTGTCTGTACCTTCAGGCCTAGCAGGTAGACAGGATCCTCAGAACCAGCTAGCCATATCAGTGACCTCTAGGTTTCCCAGAAAGACCCACCTCAATAAAGGAGATGGGAGAACAATCGAGGGTGATTCCCAACATTCATCTTGGGACTCCACAAGCACGCGTACGTACACACACACACACACACACACACACACACACACACACACACACACAGGAATGTATGCATGAGCACATCCATATATATACATGTTCCGACAACACAGGAAAAACCATACATATGGGCTGGAGAGAAGTCTCAGTGTTTAAGAGCCCTGGATGCTCTTCTTTCTTAGTCAGGTTCTCAGTACCCACAGGGAGGCTCATTTCCATCTCCAACGCTGGTTCCAGGGAATCCAGCGTCCTCTTCTGGCCTCCACAAGCAACAGGCACAGACATGATACACAGACATACATGAACATTTCAATCCCAGTACTCTGGAGGCAGAGGAAGACAGATGTATGTGAGTTTGAGGCCAGCCTGGGATACATAGTGAGCCAACCAGAGCTACACAGTCAAACCCTCTCTCAAAAAACAAAACTGCAATAAATAAGGAAGGCAATCACACACGTGAACGCTGTGAGAAATGCAAAAAGAAAAGCAGTATTCTTGTGTGTCTGCATGATTTGTGTGTGAAGGATGCATGCCAATTTGTGCAGATGGAGGTCAGGGGCCAAGTTTGTGGAGCTGGCCCTCCCCTCCACCTTGCCATAGGTTTGGGAGATTGAACTCAGCTTGCCAGGTTTTGTGGTGAACACACTGACCCCCTGAGACTCCTCAATGGCCCGTGGATCTGCTTTCCTATATCCACAGCAGCCCTAACCACACAACCCTTCTTCAAGCAAAGTTGCCTCTAGACGCTGGATTGCGACAAGCTTCAAGAACATGGCTTACAGAGACTTCCCTGCAGAAAAACAAGGTAAGCTTCACCTCCCCCTGGAAGAACAGGTGCACACTAATGCTTACAGAGAGGGTCTTCAGAGGACCCTTTTTCTGTACTTTTGTGTGGAAAGAGCTTTCAGTGGTCGAGAGATCCAGTTCTCCTGTTCTAAGCTCTCCCTTTTTTTTTTTTTTTTTTTTTTAAGATTTATTTATTACATATTCAGTGTTCTGTCTGCATGTATCCCTGCACACCAGAAGAGGGCATCAAATCTCATTACAGATATTTGTGAGCCATCATATGGTTGCTGGGAATTGAACTCAGGACCTCTGGAAGAGCAGCCAGTGCTCTTAACCTCTGAGCCAGCCCCTAGGGAATCGATTCTTGAGGGGAGAATGTTAGTTAGCTAGTGAGTTGTTAGCAGGATTAGAGGACATTGTGGCTGGACTCATCTCTGATCGTCAACAGCTTGTAAAACCAATAGTTTATAAAGCTGGAACTACATGTCACTGATGACCCAATGCCTAACTGTGGCCCTGGGAGGAGATGAGACATCCAGAATGTCTCAGAGCATGATAACTAGGTAATTATCTAGACTGGGCTTCAGGTAACCATACCCAATTACTATACATTCTTCTAAAGAACAAAGATATATCATCATCCCTCCCAGTGTAATCACACCATACTGGCTATGAACCTTCTGCATAGCCCCCCCCCAAAAAAAAGCCCCTCTGGAAAGACTGCTTGTTTGAGAGATTTTAGAAATAGTTTTAGAAATAGTTGTATCCTAACCAGTACAGTGATCCCTTTGGCCACTGTCCACTTTTCATCTCTCCTCTTTAATAAACTCTAGCTGTCTTCTCCAATGTGGTCTACATGTCTTGTCTGAATTCTTCTGAAGAAAAACACAAGGACTGAGGAGGCCAGAATGCAATCACAGTTACATCACTATACCTCTCTCTCTCTCTCTCTCTCTCTCTCTCTCTCTCTCTCTCTCTCTCTCTCTCTCTCTCTCTCTCTCTCTCTCTCTCTCTGGGAAGGTTTGAGACAGGATTTCTCTGTGTAGGCCTGGCTGTCCTGGAACTTGCTCTGTAGACCGGGTTGGCCTCTGCCTTACAAGTGCTGGTATTAAAGGTGTGCACCACCACCTCCTGGCTTGTGGGTCTGTTCATGTGACTTCCTTGTGCTCATCACTATTTCCCAGGCAGAAGCCAAAAATACTCCACCCTCCTTCAGTCAATTCATCATTCACCTCCCTCTCTACCACTAGAGATTACAGTAAAAGTCCAACTCAGCCAAGAAAGCTCCAGAATTTTTCCAGCCTGATGCTGACTATGCACAATCATTGCCTCCTGTGTGTCCTCTTTCTCTGTGTTCCCTCCCTGGATGGTATTTGTAGAGGAGGGAGAAGATAGAAAGTGCTGCCCATAAAGTCTGTAAGCCCCCAGGCTTAATGCAGCAGACTAAGGAAGGCTCCCTTTTGCTGGGGTGGGGAGTGAGGGTATAGCAGCAACGGTGGCTGTGGATCTGGGAGATATGATGTGGCATTGCATGCACCGGCTATGGTATCCAGATGTTTGAACACCCTTCCTGTCGAAACAAGCGCTTAGAAGTTGCCTTTACTGAGAAGCATCCTCATTCCATCCACAAAATAAGTAAACAAGGTGGAACTCTGACATCTCTGCTTTTATTTTGTGACACCTTTGCTTCTAGTCACCTGCTTTGTTCTGCACATTGGTACATGAACCCCTCCATGAGTTTCTATCTAGAAGCAGTGGTATCTAGCTTCCGCCAAGGACACAGGCCTCTTCTCCGTTTTTCCAGTGTCTGACTCCTGGCAAAGCACCTCAAGTTCACTAGCCATTGTCCTCAATGTGTGATCACCTTGGATTCCAGTGAGACCAGCACTTCACAGGACAGACTCTCCCCGAAGAAGGCTGGAATCCATGGTGATGGTGTTGTACCTTGTAGTCCAGTTTCCCCTGAGAACTAGTTTTTCCCTTCAAGCAATAACATCTTGCCAGAACCTTGCAGCATACAGCTGAGATAACAACAGACAAGACCACCCCAGACAAGGACTACTGAATTATGCATACCTCTTGCCCTTTACCCCAGTTTTGTGTGTGTGTGTGTGTGTGTGTGTGTGTGTGTGTCTATGGCATTCATGTATGTGGGATGTGCATAGTGTGCATGCCTACATGGCCTGAAAGAGGAATCAGCTACCCTCCCGAATCACTCCCCACCCTATTCTTATGAGGCAGAATCTGTCCCTGAAACTGGAACTCGAGTTTTTCAGGTAAGTTGGCAGCCAAGACGCCCCAGGGATCCTCCTCTGTCTTCCCCCACCCCCAGCACTAAGGTTACAGACTCTGTGAGACCATGCCCAGTATATTGCATGGGTGCTGGGGTCAGAGTTTATACACTCATGGCTGCAGGACAAGAACTTTAACCACTGACCTTCTCTCCAGTTCCCCCCTTTCTTCTCTAAACCTAGATCTCTTGTCAGTACCCTGAAAATGGAATTGAGGTCACTGGTGTCATAAATGTACTATATCATAAACATAAATATGTTTAACTGTTTCCACAGTTTCAAAATTTATTGAACAACAAAAAATTCACAAGGTACAGAGGCTTCATTGTCAGCAATTAGATGTTAGATGTCCATCTCTCTGTGTGTGGGAATGTACACTTTCCATGCTCTGGTGTGTCTCATAAATTCTTGGGCCTGATTTTCCTCATATAATTTTAATATTCTGTACTGACTGGTTTTGTTTGTGAACTTGACACAAACCATAGTAATCAGAGAATGGAGCCTAGGTTGAAGAAAGTACTTCTTGAGATCCAGTTGTAAGGGATTTTCTTATTCAGTGATGAATGTGAGAGGGCCCAGCCTATGACACCACTTATGGTGTCAGCCCTGAGATTTTGTCCTGGATACTATAAGAAAGTGGGCTGAGCAAGCAACTCAGGATAAGCAAGGCATTAAGCAGCTCCCCTCCATGACTTCAACTCCTGCCTCTGAGATCTTGCCCTGTTTGAGTACCTGTTCTGAATTCCTTCACTGATGAATAGCAATGCTGAAATATAAGAGGAATAAACCCTTTCTTCTCCAACTTGCTTTTAGGTCATCGTGTTTTGTCACACCAATAGGGAGAGGAGGGAGCTAAGTCTCTCAGGTTTCCATTTGAAAAGTTACCAACAGCTTTAGACTGCAGGTAAGAGGGGCATCAATATGTTGGAATGAGGTGGGATTGTTCTTCTGATAGACTGTAGTATTCCTGGTCCAGCCCAGAGCCTTCCAGGCCAAGGGGGCTTGTGATTACAGTCCTAGGATACAATTCTGGCTCAGCTGTGGGCACTCAAGCACACCGGCCATGCAGGCAAGGAATGATGACCTCAGTTCCCCAAGGAAATGTGGGCTTTGTTTTTATATTTACTTATTCATGTGTGGAGGTCAGAGAACCTACGAAATTGGTTCTTTCCTCCCACATTATGACTTCCAGGAATTAAACTCAGGTGGCAATCCCTTCTACTTGCTGAATCATCTTGCTGGCCCCATGTGTGACACGCTGTGACAGACTGGTGGAAAGCAGGGGATGTCTACATGTTAAGTCTCCCTTACTATTTCAAGCATCCATGATTAATTCTCTCCTGCACGGTCCTTCTGGACACTTGGAAATGGACACATTTTACAGGGAACCTAGGAGCTTCCGGCTTTACTTTTAACCAGCACAGCCAAACAAAAAGAGACACCAAGATGAGGATTCAATAGCCAATAACCAGTGTTAGGGAAACAATTACTGCTATATGCTCTTCTAACCTGTAGTATTTACCACCTGACTTCCTAGATGTTCTGATCACCCATCTCCAGGGGCTCACATGTAACACAACTTATGCTGTCCCAGAACGTGAAGCATTAAGATCTTGCATAGCTGTCACTGACAACTAATGGGCTTGTAGACACAAAATGCCACAAGGATGATGGTCACCAGCAGGAAGATATAAATGGCTCCCGGAAACACCAGGCTCTGCCTACACAGCACAGTGCTTATGGCCGGCTGCACTTTGGGACACCCCAGGACTCAGGGCCTGGGCCTACCCCAGCAGGAGGCTGCAGAGCAGGGCACACAGCCACAGCCACCCTGCATGCAGATCTCTCCAGCCTGTATTTCTTATAGGATCCAGGACCAGCAACCCAGGGAGATTCCTTCCACAGTGAGAAGCCCCCCCACCCCCCACAGACACACCAACAATCAAAGCAGTCTACTACAGGATTGCCCACAAGTCTATCTGGGGACATTTTTCTCAATTGAGATTTTGTCTTTTTAGTTAGTTTGTTTTTGTTTTTTTGAGGCAGAGTTTCTTTGTATAGTTCTGGCTGTCCTGGAACTCACTCTGTAGATCAGGCTTGCCTCTGCCTCTGGCATTAACCACCACCACCCTCCAAGGTTCTGTCTGCTAAAATAACTCTAGACTAGGTAAGAAGGATGGCCCAAGGTGGGACACCTATATCCCTCGAGAGAGGGAAATAGAAGAGATTTCCTGGGTGGTTTAAGGGCAAGTGGGATGGGAACTTGAGGGATGGGGTTGGGGGTGGATGAGGGGATGGTAATTTGAGGGATGTGTTGGGGGTGGATGAGGGGATGGTAATTTGAGGGATGGGGTTGGGTGTGGATGAGGGGATGGTAATTTGAGGGATCAGGTTGGGTGTGGATGAGGGGATGGTAATTTGAGGGATGGGGTTGGGGGTGATTGAGAGAGACAGTACTGAAAGAGAAGACTGGAAAGCAGGGGCAGGGGGAGGGGTGCATTTCAGGGTCAGGTAGAAACCTGACACAAGAGAAACTTCCACAAATCTACAAGGATGATCACAGCTAAGACTCCTAGAATCCTCTCAGTAGTGGATACATATCTTTAACTGGCCATCTCCTGTGATCAGATTGGTGACTATCCCAATTGTTATCCTAGAGCCTTCATCAGTAACTGATGGAAACAGATGCAAAGACCCATAGCCAAAGATTAGGCTGAGCTCTGGGAATCCTGCTGAAGAGAGGGAGGAAGGATTGTACAAGTCAGAGGGGTCAAGAACATCACAAAAAAAGCTCACAGAAAAAAACCAACCTGGCTCATAGGAACTCAAGAGAGTCTGAATCAACAACCAGGGAACCTGCATGGACCTGACCTAGACCCTCTACATACATGTGACAGTCTGTAGCTTAGTCTTTTGTGGGACTCCTAACAATGGGAGCAGGTGCTGTACCTAATGCTTTGCTGGCTGGGAAGCTAACTTCATACTGGGTCGCCTTGCCCACCCTTAACACAAGGGGAGGTGCTTAGTCTTAGCAAACTTGATATGGCATGCTTTGTGGTTACAGATGGAGACCGGCCTATTCCTGAGCATAAACAGAGGCAGAGTGGATTGAGTAGTTGGATGGACTGGGAGGTGAGGGAGGGAAACTGCAGTCAGGATATAAAATAAATAAATTAATAGAAATGAAAATTACTCTAGCCTGTGGCAAGTTGACATACAATCAACCAGCACAAACATCATACATTTAGAAAAGAAAATTATTTAAGATTAAAAAGACTTTTAATTAATTTTTAAAGTCTACTGAAATTTTAAGCTTTGCTTAATCATTAAAACATGTTGTAAAGACCTTTGAGAGAAATGTAATTTGAAAAAAAACACAACGGGGAGTGGGGGATTAAGGGGGGGACTGGTGAGCTGGCTCAGAGGTTTGCTCTTCCAGAGGTCCCAAGTTCAGTTCCCAGCAACCACATGGTAGCTTGCAACCATCTAGAGATCTGGTGCCCTCTTCTAGTGAACAGGGATACATATAGTCAGAAAACTGGATAATAAGTAAATAAATAAATCTTTGAAACAAGAAAAAAATTTTAAAAAAAGATTAAAAGAAAAAGAGGGGAGGAATATAAATATCTCCTAACTGTGGCTCTCTCTCACGGAGCCTGCACCCCTGTCCTGGGGGTGCATTCTATCATTTTCCTATGCAATTCTCTGTGGACATACTTAGTAATAAATTCACTAACATTGTTTTACTCTGCTTCACAATGAAGTTCTCTTGTGGGGCATAGTTGAGGATCTGGCTTTTAAGTAAGTACACAAATCCTTAAAATGGGAGGGAAATCTTCAGGTTTCTGAGGGTGTGCACAGGTGAGTCTCTCTGCAGAGATCCTTCCCTTGGCTTCTCTGGATCAGTCTGAAACTGCTGGTGAATTTGCCTTCATTGCTCATCATCTTCTCAGCTTTACTCCTCTGGCTTCTGTTTCTTTCTCTTTTTTGTTTTCTGGCTAGAGACCCACCAACTATTCACTATCTGTCTCCAGCAATCAGCTAGAAAAGCATAAAGAAGTTCCATACACTTGACTTGGATCAGATAGCCTGCCTAGGAGGACATCACTAAAGGACTGAGCCCAGAGATGTTCTGAGCTGCCCTTTTTCTTGACAAGAGCTGAAGAATCCCCTACACCCTGTTCAGACCAACTCACTCTGGGATGAACACAGAAAGCTAATCTGGTTAGGATTTCCATTTTCAAATCCAGGCATTTAGGTGGCCATCTGGTGGCTTATGGGACTCATGTCTTTCTCCATAGGTGCTAAGATTCTCCTGTCTGCCAGCTCTCCCCCACAAGCTCCCTGATGGTCTAAGTGTGACACCTACAAGCAGGGGTCTCTGGAGTCCTGGAGAAGGTGTCACATCCCCTGGAACTAGTTACAGGTGCCTGTGAGCTGCCATGTTAGTGCTGGGAACTAAGCCTAGCTCTCTGCAGGAGCAGTAAGCACTCTTAACAGGTCCACATTCTCTCCAGCCCCACTACTGTCCCTAGAAAGCTTCTAAGTGTCATGTATAAGGATCCTGGCCAGCCTCTCTCCAGACACTGCCTTGCAACTTTCTATGTCAGCCTCAAACCTTTCCTGACATGGACTGTCTCTCACCATGTTTCCAGATTCTAATAAATAAAACTTGGGAAAGGGGTCTCCAAAGCATTGCAAACCTGAAACAGAGTAAACAGAATCTCCACGGTTTCTTTAGTACCCAGATATTCTGTGCTTCTAACCCTATCTTTAGAACCTTGACAAGAACACACAATATGGCATCCTCAGAAGACTCCAACACCCATAGAGGGAAATCAGAGGACCAGCAGTAGGGAATGCTAACACCAAGGCAATGCCATTATAGTTCAAGCCAGTGGTGTCTGGTCCAGCAATGGAGAACTCAAAGGAAGGAGTCCCTCAGGGCAGGTGTTATGGTAATGCCTTTAATTCCAGCGCTCAGGAGCCAGAGGCAAGCAGAGGTCTGTGAGCTTGAGGCCAGTCAGGTCATCAGAGGGAGCTCCAGGAAAGTCAGAGATATGTAGGCAGAACTTGTCTTTAAAAAGTACCCCAGATTTTAAAGGGGGGACAGTATAAAGGTTTATCTTATATAATTTTTATTTTCTTGTAGGTATACAAGTAAACAGAGGGACAACACAATGCCAGCTGTGGGTATACCAACACCAAGAAAATTCCCATATTGGACAAGCCAGTGGTGTTTTATTGGGATCTTTTGGGATACCAGCCCTTAGATCCCTACAGGGTTCAGCTAATGTTCTACAGAAGGTAGAGAAAATATCTAAGGGTAAAGGAAACAAATCAGTTCACAGGAAACTTCCCTTCAGCATGTCTCTTCATTGTCCTACCTTTTTTTCTTCTGCCCCTCTCCTCATTCTTCTCTCCTGTCTATAATTTCTAGGGTCTAATTCTCTTTCTCAATTCTAATTCCAATTTCAATTCTCTGCTACATTCTTTTTCTTCTTCATTTTTCTATTTTTACTAATTTCAGCCAGGTTCTGCCCCAGCTTCTTCTCTTCTTACTCTTTGCTCTATCCAGATTATAAAGACCCATGGGATCTTGCAGGTCTCCATCTGAAGGCCACATGCCATTTCTTAAGTAAATGGTAAGAAACAATCATCCCAACAGCTCACAGTGCAGTCAATCCAAATGTAAGGAAAGAGCACTTCCTTTCTGTCAACTCCCTAACTAGTGGGCTGCAAACGGCAGCTGTAAAAGGAGAAGTCTTTTCTGTCATCTATAGAGGTGGCCTTATAGATCCAAACTAATAAGAGAAATAAGGAAATTGTGTGTTATATCCTATTCCCTTTTTTAAAGCTGGGAAATAACTTTATTTGTTCCAGGGAGTTAGCTGGAGTCCTCTCAGAACTTCTGAAACTGCTTCTTGGTGCCAGCAGCCTTAGTCAGTGACCTTGAGCACATTGAAGCAGTCTTGCTCAAGGGCCTGCACTCTCCGAAGGTGACAGTGTCACCAACCTGTACATCCCTGAAACAGGGGGTCAGGTGCACAGACATGTTCTTGTGGTGCTTTTCAAAGTGATTGTATTTTCTGAGGTAATGGGGATAGTCATGACGTATGACAATGGCCCTCTGCCTCTTTGTCTTGGTCACAACACCAGACAGGATCCAACCTCGGATGGAGACGTTAACAGTGAAGGGGCATTTCTTGCTTATGTAGGTGCCCTTGATGGCCGCCGTGAGCATCTTGAAGCCTAGACCGATGTTTTTGTAGTACCGAGAGAGTTTTTCCTTGCCAGTTTCTCCCAGCAGAACATGCCTCTTGTTTTGAAAGTTTGTAGGTTGCTTTTGGTAAGCATATTAGGTCTGAATGTCTGGCATCTTCCCGGAAGCCTGAGAAAGAGAGGTAGGCTAACTCCTGGTTTTCCTTATTCACTCATACAGCATACTTTTGAGTGTATAAAACATCTTAAACATTTTGTGGTTGGTGGTCATAAATGCCGGGCTTTCTTAGACTGAAGATTTGTCTGTTTACAAATGTGTCCTCAGTGTGAGCGGCAGGGACAAGGGACAGAGGAGCCCATGTAGCATTTGCCAAAGCACAGTGACATTAAAAGCATTTTAAATCTTAAGATACATTTTTCTGTCCAGCCTGTACTCCTACCATAGAAAGATAAGTTTGAACAAAGGTCATAAAACCGAGGTTAGGAATCTGTGCAAAGAGTTAATTATTGTCACTAGTACTGCAATTAGGTTATTCTGCACTATTTACCGAGGCTCAGCAAGTCATAAAACTGGCTACTTGCCTAGCAAGCAATGTTGTATTATTTTGGTAATAGTTTATCTTAAAATCCTAAATTTGATGTTATCAATATACCCCAAACGCATAGGGGAAATTGTGCCCAATTTAGTGCTGAACTGTGGGAAATAGACCCCAAGTTTGTGCCAGAATAGGTTAAGCTACAGCAAGAAATTTACAGCAAAAAAACCCCCAAAACAAAACAAAACAAAACAACCAGACACTTTATTCACAAGGCAATAATTCCAACATGCCTTGCATCTTGGCCTAATGCTCCAAACAGAGACCCTGACTCTGATGGGTTAACCCTGACCTTGTGAAATGAGGCTAATTAATTACTGAATGATTCTCTGGTCTGTAGGAGAGTCAAGTCCAGGAATAGGGAACTCAAAGGAATGCGTGCCTCCGGCCAGGTGTTATGGGTGCACACCTTTAATTCCAGCACGCAGGAGGCAGAGGCCAGCACCGCTCTGTGAGTTTGAGGCCAGCCTGGTCTTCAGAGGGAGTTCCAGGAAAGTCAGTGCTATGTAAACAAACACCATCTAAAGTAAATTTACCCCAGATTTTCAAAGGGAGAACAGAATAAAAGTCTATCTCATACTGTACTTGAATTTTTCTGTTTCTTTTAGGTATACAAACATAGAGGGACAACACAAAGCCATGGGTAATCAATCATCTTTTCAGGACAACTAGTCTTAGCCTATATTTTATATAACTGGGGGTACTTTATAAGAGATTGTAACAAATATTTTTATGTATAATTATGCCATGCCTAATCCTGGCAAAAATCAAAACAATTAAATAGCATGACCTTGAACCCAGCATCTCTAAAACTGAAGCATGGGAATCTTTATTTTCTTTCATTCATTATGGGGTACTAGGGATTAATTCAAGATCTCCCTGTTCCAGGGAAGTGCTCTACCACTGACACTCATCCCAGCCCTGATATAAACGGTTTCCTTATTTGTGTGAGTGTCTCTGTGACAGTTATTCAATGTTCCTATAAAGCCAGTCCCACATAAAGTATAGCATTGGAAAATTTGTTGTTGGATTCCAGTGTGGCTCCACTGGGAGAATGCTTGCCTGGCTCGCACCTGGACTCAATACCAGCACTGTCTAAATTGGGCATGGTGTCACTTTCCTGTAATGCAAGAACTGGGGGAGGGAGAGAATCAAGTATTGTATGAGACCTGTCCTAGGAGGATATGAACAAACATCTATTCATCCCAGATAGGGAACCGATGACATAAAAGATAAGCCACCAGAGAGGTCAGTCATATAGAGGACAAGCAGCCACACAGCCAGGAAGGGAGCTGTAGAGGGAGAATAAGGAAGCCCCAAGTAGCAGAGCCTCTGCCCCAAGGAGGGAATTCTGGGAGGAAAAGTACATCTCACCAAGGGAACAATTATTCCTCCTACCTCTTCTTTACACTTCAGGGGGCCCAGCCTACCTGAGGAGAGGTCCTTAGCTATGTGAATGACTTATACAACTGGATTAACTTTTAAAGGGACAGAGGCAAGTCTCCATCCATGAGTGAATGTCATGCTATATTGTAAAGAGAGGAGGAAATAGCAGTCCTCACCAGTGAATATGCCTACGTTTTCTATGCTGTCTTCTGAATGAGAAACCTTGTTCCATCAAGACATCAGATCTCTGACAGTACTGTGTTGAATCTGAAGGGACACTAGCCCACTCCAGCATGGGGCTCTGGCAAGCCTTGCCCTTCCTGCCCCCCCTAAAAACTGTTAGATTACAGTCCTAAACTTATCCACCACCAAGGTCTGTTCCCTTTTTGGCCACTTCCTCCTCCTGACACTGACTAGTGACATCTAGTAATCAAAGGCCTCCTTTGGCACAACTAATTAACATGCCCAATTAAAATTAAACACTTCATCCTTGATGGGAGATGCCATTCTGTAAATATGTTTCTCTTATGGTTAATGAATTAAGCCCTGTTAGCCAATAGGAAAGCATGATAGGAGGGACTAGGAGACAAGGAGGCTTCTGGGAGATGTAGTAGAAACTTAAGATGTAGAGACTTAAGATCCAGACTCTCTCTCCAGTAAGATAAGACCACGTGGAAACAATTAGATTGATAGAAATGGGTTAATATTTAAGACAGAGCTAGCCAATAAGAAACGCTAGTAACTGGCCAACAGCTTTATATCTAATACAGTGTCTCTGTGTGTTGTTTGGGGCTGATGAGGCTCTGGGTCCAGGCTGACAGGGAAAACTGATTGTAACAAAATGGCATCTGCAACTTGGGTACTAAGAACTTCCACTTAAAACTTAACAAAAGCTTTAAAAAGGATTTTAAGGGGCTGGAGAGATGGCTCAGAGGTTAAGAGCACTGGCTGCTCTTCTAGAGGTCCTGAGTTCAATCCCCAGCAACCACATGTTGGCTCACAGCCATCTATGATGAGATCTGGTGACCCCTTCTGGCATGCAGGCAATGAGGGTGGAAAACTGTATAAATAAATAAAATATATATTAAAAAAAAAAGATTTTAAAAACAAAACAACAGAGACAAACAAAGTCTTCTGGGTAGCAGCATATTTCTTGGGTGGGCTCTGTTTTGCTAGACACAAGGTGTGGCTCCTTTAAGAGAGGTTTCTTGACTCAGCATAAGTGGCAAAAAAACAAAACAAAAACCAAACAACAACAAAAAACTGCATAGCTTTTAAGAAACCCTGCTAACAAATCTATGGTGTGTACAGACAGCTGGCGGTGACAGTGATGACATCTCCAAGCCACAAGCCACCTGCTGCTTGATGGCAGTGTAGACCAAGGTGGTGAGCACAGCTCTCAGTGCTTGCTGTAAATGTACCCCTGCCATGTTGGAAAGCAATGTTGTTTAGCAGACAAAAGACTCGTGGTCAGAAAAAGATAAAGATGTACAGTAAAGATAGGTCCAGGTCTAAAGGTTTACAGTGTGTTTTAAAATATACATAGGCTTGGGAGAGAAAAAAAGAAACAGGATAAAATGGTTTAAAAAAAAATAAAAAGAAAGAGAGTAGCTGGGTGTGGTGGCACACACCTTTAATTCAAGCACTTGGGAGGCAGAGGCAAGCAGATCTCTGTGATTTCAAAGCCAACCTGGTGTACAGAATGAATTCCAGGGCAGGCAAAGTTACAAAGAAATCCTGTCTCTATAAATGAAAAAAATAGAAGTAAAAGAAATAGAGTAATGAAAAAAAACCACTTGAAGATGGAAAGCACACAGAGAGTCTGGGTACTGTATGATATTGTGTTGTCTTTGAATTGCTCAATTGCTAAGGAAGGAACAACATTTGCTACAATACACTTGATTATCAATGCTGCTGAATTAATCCAATTTATATATTTTAAAAATGCTTTGACTTCAAAATTTAAGTCTAAGGACAGATTACTGGGGAAAAGAATTTCTATTTTTGTTTCCACAGAAAATGAAAAGCTGTGGATTCCTAACATGGTTTGATCAAGTAAGACCCCTGAAGCAGTGTCTCAGGTGATCCAACATTCAAAACAGCTGGGACAAGGCAGCCTTGCTGACCATTACAGCCAGGATTTCTCTGTCTTCTTAGGATCCCCAAGACAGCACCCCCTACTAGCAGGAAGCAGCTTGGAAAAAATGACACCCAAATTCCCAAATATTGTTTATAAATGTTTGTTTTCATTTAAATGGGGTTGGTGATAAATGGTTATTAACCACAGCCAATATCTTTATAAAGGTAAAAAGGGGATTAAGGTATAGATATGAATACTTTGTTTTGGAATGGATTTTCATTTATTGATACAAATTTAAGGTCAGTTTTGTGATATGAATATTTCTCCTCTTGTTTCAGTATTGTGTTTATATAGCTCAGTTAAAATGTAATGTATAATTAAGTACAAATTGTAGATAGTTACCTGTGGTAGTCAAAACTTATAGTTAAGTTAGTTAGGTTTTCTAGATATACAAAGATGTATTTCAAATGGATAGACATTCTTCAACCTTTCAAAGACCTACAGAATATGGCATTTACAATGGCTTAGGGTTTTTCTTGACAGTGAGGCACAACTGCTCCTGGCAACACCACCTAAATCAGAAAGGAAGATGTACATAGAAGAAATTCATTATGGAGTTTATTTCCAATATGGAAAAACTGGCCATGTGGGCAAGATACTGCTCTGGTCTGGACTGTTTGACTTTATGCTGTATAAACGGGACAAGCAGGACCCACAGGAAAGTGACTGCTGATACAAGATGGACATTGCTACAGGGTTCCTGCTTCATGGAAGAGTCTACCAGACAGTCTGCAGGGCACAGAGAAAAGTGCCTGACAAACTGCCAATACAGTTAAAAGTTCCCTGCTTTACTGAGGGAGAAACCCCACCAACACCTACTGGAAGAAGCTATGGGAAGACGGCCTAACATCAGAAAGACAAGCATAGCACCACCAGAATCGAGGGAAGCTACACCAACTACACCAACAACAAAGAAAATGAATCAGAAGAGAACGACCTAAAAATCATCATCATAAAAATGATAGAGGCCCTCAAAGAAGATCTGAGAAAATCCCTTCAAGAAATGGAAGATAAAACAAACAAAAAATTGGAAGAAATGAATAAAATTCTTAAAGAATGTACAGAAAGCCAAGAAAAAACAATTAAACAGGTTCAAGACTTGAAAACAGAAATGGAGACAATAAAGAAAACACAAACGGAAGGAATGTTGGAAATAGAAAAACTGGGCAAACAATCAGGAACTGCAGACGCAAGCATAACCAACAGAATTCAAGAGATGGAAGAGAGACTCTCAGGTGCTGAAGTTAAACTAGAGGAAATAGATTCATCGACCAAAGAAAATCATAAATCCAACAAATCCTTAACACAAAACATCCAGGAAATGTGGGACACTGTGAAAAGGCCAAACCTAAGAATAATAGGCATAGAAGAAGGTGAGGAAGCCCAGCTCAAAGGGGCCAAAAACATATTCAACAAAATCATCGAGGAAAACTTTCCCAATCTGAAGAAGGACATGCCCATGAAAGTACAAGAAGCATACTGAACACCAAATAGACTGCACGAAAGAGAAAAGACCCCTCGACATATAATAATCAAAACACCTAATATACAGAATAAAGGAAGAATATTAAGAGCAGTGAAGGAAAAAGGACAGGTAACATATAAAGGCAGCCCTATCAAAATTACACCTGACTTCTCCATGGAAACCCTCAAGGCCAGAAGGTCCTGGATAGATGTTCTACAAGTACTAAGAGTCCACGGATGGCAGCCCAGGCTACTATACCCAGAAAAACTCTCAATCACTATAGATGGAGAAAACAAGATATTAAATGACAAAGCCAGATTTTCACAATATGAATCTACAAATCCAGCCCTACAGAAAGCTTTGGAAGGAAAACTCCAACCCAAGGAAGTTTACTACGCTCACAAAGACTTAGGCAACAGATAATCCCACTTCACCATAAACCAAGGGTAAAGAAGGACAAATAAATTCACAATACCACTGACAAAAGCAAATCTAAAACAAACAAACATTAACAATCAATGGTCCTTACTCTCCCTCAACATTAATGGTCTTAACTTGCCTATAAAAAGACACAGGCTAACAGAATGGACACAAAGACAGAGTTCATCCTTCTGCTGCATACAAGAAACACACCTAAGCTACAAAGATGGACATTACCTCAGAGTAAAGGGCTGGGAAAAGATCTTCCAATCAAATGGACCCAAGAAGCAAGCAGGTGTGGCTATCTGAATATCTAACAAGGTAGACTTCAAACCAAAATTAATCAAAAGAGATGAAGATGGTCATTTCATATTCATTGCAGGAGAAATCCATCAACACAAAGTCTCGATTCTGAACATCTATGCCCCAAATACAAAGGCGCCCACATTCGTAAAAGAAATGCTACTAAAACTCAAAACTCACATAAAACCTCACACACTTATAGTAGGAGACTTCAAGGCACCACTCTCACCACTAGACAGGACCACCAATCAGAAACTCAACAAAGAAACAAAAGAACTAACAGAAGTTATGTCTCAACTGGGTTTAACAGACATCTATAGAACATTCCATCCAAACACAAAAGAATATACCTTCTTCTCTGCTCCACATGGAACCTTCTCTAAAATCGACCACATACTAGGTGGTATAACAAACCTCAACAGATACAGAAGAATTGGAATAATCCCCTGTATCTTACCAGACCAACATGCTTTAAAATTGGAATTCAACAACAACACAAATCGCAGAAACCCTACAAATTCATGGAAACTGAGCAATGGGCAATTGCACCACACCTGGGTCAAAGAAGAAATAAAGAAAGAAATTAAGACTTCCCAAAATTCAATGAGAATGAGGACACCACATATCCGAACTTATGGGACACCTTGAAAGCAGTGTTACGAGGGAAGTTCATTGCACTGAGCGCCCATATGAAGAAAACAGAGAATAGTCACATTAGAGAATTAACAGCACAACTGAAAGCCTTAGAACAAAAAGAAGCAAACTCACCCCGGAGGAGTAGACGCCAGGAAATAATCAATTTGAGGGCTGAAATCAATAAAATAGAAACCAGGAAAACAACACAAAAAATCAATGCAACAAAAGTTGGTTTTTCAAGAAAATCAACAAGATAGACAAACCTTTATCCAAACTAACGAAAAAGCAGAGAGAGAGATCATGCAAATTAACAAAATCAGAAATGAAAAGGGGGACATAACAACAAACACAGAGGAAATCCAGACAACTTTCAGGTCATACTTTGAAAAAATATACTCTACAAAATTTGAAAATTCAAAGGAAATTGACAAATTTCTGGACAACTATCACTTACTAAAATTAAACCAAGAACAGACAAACAACTTAAGTAGACCTATAACCCCCAATGAAATGGAAACAGTCATCGAAAGCCTTCCAACCAAAAAAAAAAAAAAAAAAAAAAAAAAAGCCCAGGGCCAGATGGCTTCAGTGCAGAATTCTACAGAAATTCAAGGAAGAGCTAATTCCAACACTCCTCAAATTGTTCCACACAATAGAGACAGAAGGCACATTACCAAACTCTTTCTACAAGGCCACAATCACCTTGGTACCCAAGCCTCACAAAGATACAACTAAGAAAGAAAACTACAGACCAATATCCCTGATGAACATCGATGCAAAAATACTCAGTAAAATACTGGAAAGTCGAATCCAAGAATTCATCCCTGGGTTGCAAGGATGGTTTAACATACGAAAATCTATCAACATGATCCACCATATAAACAAACTGAAAAAGAAAAACCATATGATCATCTCCCTAGATGCTGAAAAAGCCTTCGACAAAATTCAACACCCTTTCATGATAAAGGTCTTGGAGAAATCAGGGATAACAGGAACATACCTAAACATAATAAAAGCAATATACAGTAAACCAACAGCCAATATCAAACTGAATGGAGAGAAGCTTAAGGCGATTCCTCTAAAATCAGAAACAAGACAAAGCTGTCCTCTTTCTCCATATCTTTTCAATATTGTACTTGAAGTTCTAGCTAAAGCTATAAAACAACAAAAAGAGATCAAGGGGATCCAAATTGGAAAGGATGAAGTCAAACTGTCTCTATTTGCAGATGATATGATAGTTTACATAAGTGACCCAATAAACTCTATCAGGGAATTCCTACAGCTGTTAAACACCTTCAGCAAACTAGCAGGATACAAGATAAACTCAAAAAAATCAGTAGCCCTACTTTATTCAGATGACAAAGAGGCTGAAAATGAAATCAGAGAAAGATCACCCTTTACAATAGCCACAAACAACATAAAATATCTCGGGGTAATGCTTACCAAACACATGAAAGACCTATACAATAAGAACTTTGTGGCTTTAAAGAAAGAAATTAAAGAACATACCAGAAAATGGAAAGATCTCCCATGCTCTTGGATTGGAAATATATAAATATATAAATATAAATATATAAATATAGTAAAAATGGCAATCTTTCCAAAAGCAATCTATAGATTCAATGCAATCCCCATTAAAATCCCAGCACAATTCTTCACTGATCTTGAAAGGATAATAGTCAACTTTGGACTATTGGAAAAACAAAAGACCCAGGATAGCCAAAACAACCCTGTACAATAAAAGAACTTCAGGAGGCATTACCATCCCTGACTTTAAGCTCTACTACAGAGCTATAGTCCTGAAAACAGCCTGGTATTGGCACAAAAATAGATAGGTAGACCAATGGAATCGAATCAAAAATCCCAATAACAATCTACACACCTATGAACACCTGATTTTCGACAAAACAGCTAAAAAAAAATACAATGGGGGGAGGAAAGTGTCTTCACCAAATGATGCTGGCACAATTGGATGATGGTGTGTAGAAGACTGCAGATAGACCCATGTCTATCACCATGCAAAAAACTCAAGTCCAAATGGATCAAAGACCTCAACATAAATCCAGCCACACTGAACCTCTTAGAAGAGAAAGTAGGAGGTACCCTTGAACAAATTGGTACAGGAGACTGCTTCCTGAACATAACTCCAGTAGCACAGACACTGAGATCAACAATTAATAAATGGGACCTCCTCAAACTTAGAAGCTTCTATAAGGCAAAGGACACAGTTGACCAGACCAAACGGCAACCCAGACTGGGAAAATTTTTTTACCAATCCTACATCTGACAAAGGGCTGATCTCCAAAATATACAAAGAACTCAAGAAACTAGTCAACAAAACACCAAATAGCCCTATTAAAAAATGGGGTACAGAATTGAAGAGAGAATTCTCAATTGAGGAAATCAAAGAGGCTGAAAGACATTTAAGAAAATGTTCAACATCCTTAGTAATCAGGGAAATGCAAATCAAAACAACTTTGAGATACCATCTTACTCCTGCCAGAATGGCTAAAATTAGAAATACCAATGACAATTTATGCTGGAGAGGATGTGGAGAAAGGGGAACACTCCTTCACTGCTGGTGGGAGTGTAAACTCGTACAGCCATTTTGGAGATCAGTATGGCGGTTCCTCAGGAAAATGGGAATTAGCTTACCACAGGATCCAGCAATTGCACTCTTAGGTATATACCCAAATGACTCATATCCATGCAACAAAGACATGTGCTCAACTATGTTCATATAAGCATTATTTGTAATAGCAAGAACCTGGGAGCAACCTAGATGCCCCTCAACTGAAGAATGGATAAAGAAGATGTGGCACATCTATACAATGGAATACTACTCTGCAGAAAAAAATAACAGAATCTTGAAATTCTCAGGCAAGTGGATAGAACTTGAAGAAACCATCCTGAATGAGGTAACCCAGTCACAAAAAGAGGAACAGGGTATGTACTCACTCATATATGGATTTTAGACCTAGAGCAAAGGATCACCAGCCTATAATACACACCACCAGACGAACTGGGATACAAGGTGTATTCTAAGAGATTCATATATGGTCCCTCACTAAAAGGGGAAAGGGACAAGTCCCCCAGAGCACATGGGAAATGGGGGGGCAGTGAATGGAGAGAGAACTAGGAGAAAGAGAAGGGGAGGAGAGGAAAACACGTGTGACTAGATAGGTTGAGTCAGGGTGAGAGGGGGGGCATAAAAGAGGGAGCCATTATTGGTTTAAAGAGAAAACTGAACCTAAAGAAATGTCTAGAGAACTACAAGACCGACTCCAACTAATAATTCAAGCAACCATGGAAAGGCTACCATAAATGCCCTTCCCTGATAGTGAAATCATCAACTAAATTATCTGCCATCATGGAGTCCTCATCTACTACCTGTTGGAAACAGAAGCAAACACCCATAACCAAACACTGAGTCGAACTAGAATTCAGATGCAGAGAGAGGGTTGCAGAAACTCACAAAGACAGCTGACCTGAACAAGGAGGAGCTTGGTTCTCCAAGACTAGGCTAGGAACCCAGCAAGGGACTGACTCAGACCCCTTGAATATGGGTCTCAGCTAGAAGGACTAAGTAGTCTGGGGGACCTCAAACAGTAGAAACAGGGTCTATTTCTGGTGCACAAAAGGACCTTGCGCCCATATCCCCCATGGAGGGATACACTCTTAGAGACAGGAGAGAAGTCCTAGTCCCTACTTCAAATGACTTGACAGACTTACATGACCCAACCTGGATAGCATAGCCCTACAAGTGGAATGGGGGTGGAGGGATTGGAGGGGAGGGTGGCCAGGGTGCATATCACAGGGGAAAGAGGGTAAGAGAGAGGGAGGAAAGAAGGAATGGAGGGAGGGAGGGAGGGAAGGGAGAAGAAACTGGGATCCACATGTAATATTTTTAAATTATATTATTATTTAAAAAAGAAGGAAAAATGCTGCTGGATTAATTCAATATAGATATAGATAGAGATAGAGACAGAGACAGAGACAGAGACAGAGACAGAGACAGAGATAGAGATAGAGGTAGATATTTTAAATGCTTTGCCTTCAAAATTTAAGCCTAAGGACAAGTTACTGGGGAAAATGATTTCTAATTTTGTTTCCACAGAAAATGAAAAGCTGTGGATCCCTTCCAGACTAATGTGGTTTGATCGAGCAAGACCCCCTGAAGCAATGTCAATGGGACAATGCAGCCTTGCAGACCACAACAACCAGGATTTCTGCATCTTCTTAGGATTTCTCCATGACAGCACCCTCTACCAGCAGGAAGCAGCTTGGAAAGAATGATGCCCAAATTCCAAAATATTGTTTATAAATGTTTGTTTTCATTTTTAAAAAAGGCATGTATAATTATGTCCAGCATAAAATAAATAAATGTTTAAAAAAAAGATGTAGAGACATGAAAGAGAAGAAGTAGGAACCTTCTCTTCAGTAAGAGAAGACCACGTGAAAATACTTAGCTTAATAGAAATGGGTTAATATTTAACACAGAGCTAGCCAATAAGAAACACTTTATATCTAATACAGCATCTCTGTGTGTTGTTTGGAGCTGACTCCGCTCTGGGACCAGGCTGGCAGGAAAACTGATCGTAACACATCCTAACATGGAATTTCCCCCTTCACCTTTATAAACTTTCTCCAGACATAATGGGAAATAATGCTGGCACCTATTTCTCCATTCATGGTGAAGAACAGGGAGAAATCAAGGCCATCAAGATCTATTTAACAATTTTGAAACACATCATGGGGTGAGTAGGGTCTGGAACTCAACTCCCACAGCTCTCCCACTTGTGCCTGCTCCGGTGGCTTGTCTAGAACCCTGACCTGAGCAAGCCTACTCAGAGCTGGAATTCTCAGGCTTGGGTAAGACTGGGTAATCCTCCAGGAGGCAGGTGGAGAGGGACCTCCAACTTTCTGGTTCAGAGAGGGTTACAGAGGCTGAAGGGTCCCTCTTCCACATAGTTCATTCAGGTGGCCCCAGTGCTCCTTGGTAGTGACAGAAACTGCTTATGTGGTCTGAGAGACATCCCTGTCTTCAGGACATGAAATATGCAGTTCACTCTGCCGCTCTGGACCTGTGCTCTGCTCCAGAAAGGCTAGCTAACCTTAGGACAGGCCAGATCTTGACTGTTCTCACCAGTATGTGCCTCGTGTGATCTGTTGTTCTCCTAGAGTGCCTGAAAGGCCTTGTGCTACTGTTGCCAAGCTTGGTAAATGCAAGCACAGTCTCTGAGGTTAATAGAATTTCAGATGAACAACGGATAGTCTTTTAGTGCAATGTTGAGGTTATCTTAACCCTGAGGACGTTTGTTGTTGGGTGATGGGGAGAAAGTTGGACATAAAGTGTTTTCTGTGTAAATATGAGACCCTAAGTTTGGGTCACCAGAACCCATGTGAAAATTAAGAACAGCAGCACAAGTCTGTAAGCTGTGAGAGCAGAGACAGGGAGATCCTGCTGGGCTCGCTGGCCAGATCTTACTCACAAAGTTCTAAAAGATGGCATGTCTAGGGAAATGGCAGGGAAAGTAAGAAAGAACATTTGCTCTACAAACACAAAGACCTGAGGTTAGATTCCCAGAATCCATATAAAAGGGAAAATAGCCTGGCAGGATGGAGGGGATTGTTAGTTGAGCACTGAGGGCAGCAGCAAGGACATCTCAAGAGTTCTTGAGCCAGCCAGTCTAGCTTCAACACCGAGTTTCAGTTCAGTGAGAGACCTTGACTGCAAGCAATAATGTAGTTAGCCAGAAAGAAAGATATTCAGTTTCCTGCTCTAGCCTGTACATATTCTAACCCATTATCATGGACAGGTGCGTACACACACACACACACACACACACACACACACACACACACACACACACACACACACACACACACACACACACACACACACACACACTCAGGCTGAAAAATGGGAGAATCTGGAGAGGATCAGGAGGTAATGACACCAGCTGAAATACAGTTAAATGGGGCCACTGCAAAGCCAGTCCCTGCCAGCTTGGTCAGCACACACTGCACTCTCCTTGCAGGCCCAGAGCTGCTTTGACACAGACAATGCTAGATGCTGCCCTCATTCTGGGGACCTCAGTCCTGCTGAGTTGACCAAGAGTCTTTCTGTGCAAACCCTAACTCAGTGCATGGGTGTAGGTCCAAAAAGTGGGGAGGTAAAAGAAACTTTGGGGGACCTCAAACCCATGCCATTTGGTGGCAAGGACCACTCAGGCTCACATAGATGCACAAAGTTTATTGAACACAGAGATACAGGGCCATTTGGACTCTGCCTCCTCCTGCCCAGGGTCACCTGGCATACTATTGGTCCCTTCACATGCGTGAGCTTGACTGAGAGGTGATGCAGGACTGAGCTCTGAGCACCCTAGTCTAACAGCCCTCATCTTATCTGTAGTCACTGTGTCCCCACTGCCATCTTCCCAGGCTTCCTTTCTGTCACAGTCATTGGCTTCCTCACTGCTCCCACCATTGTCATTGTTGTCCCCATCGTCATTGTTATCAGCCTCTTCACTGTCTTCATCTTCATTATCGACTGGATCTTCCTCTTGGGAATGGTGCAAGCTGACCATCAGCTCTTCTGCTTCCCCGAGAATGAGTCTTTCGAGCCATGTCCCCACTGGAAGTTTAATGCCCTGATGCAGACACCAGGTCAGTACTTGCCCTCCATAGAGAAGACATGCCAGCTGACCTGAATGCCCAATGATTCTGAGGGCATAACCGCTCTTGGTACCCAAAGTGGCCTCGCACCCATTACTGGCCACCAAATGAAAGTAACAATTGCAGGGGAGGCCATCATTATCCTCCCCTGCAATCACATGCTCACCCTTCTTCAGCAGGAACTTCTGCTCATTTGATGTCTGAGTGCCGTAGACGGGACTCCACTATTCAAACAGCAGCTGAATGCTGTGGAGAGATCCATCCAGTCAGTGCATTGCAGGCTCAGGAATACCAGCCCTTTCCCAAAGCCCTGCCCTGTCCTGTTTCCCAGCCTGCCCTTCAGTCTCCAGATGATGTGTCACACTGTGTTCTGACATGTCAGCTTGGCCTGGAACCTGTGGTTCCTTCCCACCCTCTGCCTCTTGAGAACACATCTCTCCCCCATGCCATCACGGAGCCTGACCCCACTCAGGTGTCTGTGTGTTCAGCTCTGCACTGCAGCCCATCCTGAGCCTGAATCTTTTGGGGTCTGCCCAACTCAGTTTTCACTCTGGACCCCAAATGAGTCAGCAGACACGCTGAGACCCCTCTGCTCAGGCCAATAGACCAGAGGTGGGCCTTCCCCTACATGACAGAACATTCTCTGGAACCAGCAAGATAGAATCTACTCTGCCTGATGATGTCTGGTGGGATCTGGGGGACTCTGGCAGCTGTTCTACCAATAAAAGAGGAGAGGTTCCCTCTCCATGCCTTCTAGACTATTCCTAACCCCAGGCTTTGTTGTTCTTGCTTGCTAAGATGCATCCTAAATCAACCTCCACATGAAATGTAGGAAAGATAACCACTTCAATTTGAATGTAAATTTTTAAATAATGTAAAAATTTTTGTATAAGTATAGCCTAAGCATTTACCTATTTCTTTACTTTTTAGACATTGTTTATTATATGGGGGGCACCTTGTGCCATGGCATGCTTGTGGAGTTCAGAGGACAACTTGCTGAATTCAGTTCTGTCCATCATGTAGGCTCTGGTATCAACTTCAGACTGCCAAGCTTGGCAGCAAGCCCTTACCTGCTGAGCCATTCCAGGCCATCACATACTTATGGGAGTTGAATAGAGCTGGATAATGCTGTCTGTCTGTCTACTTATCTACCTATCTGTCTGTGTTCCTGTTTTTTAAACAGGATCTCTCTCACTCTGTAACCCAGATTGGCCTTGAACTTCTTCATGGTGGAAATCCTCCTGCCTCAGCCTCCTGAGTGCTGACATCTTTTACTTTTTATTTTGAGACAGAGTTCCACTAAGTTTTCCAGTTGACCTGAAGTGACTCTGTAGCCACACTGGTCTTGAGTTGTGATCCTCTTGTCCTAGCCCCCTGGGATTACAGGTCTGGACCACAAACCAGGCTCCAAACCTTTCCTTTTTAAAGTATAACTATAGCTGAGTATGGTCTTACCTGCCTGTAATCTTCCAGCACTTGTGAGTATGAGATGGAATGATTCCAACCTTAAGGCTAGCCTGGGTTACGTAGTGAGACCCTGTCTCACAAAATTGAAGACTGTACACATAGCACAAAATTAAAATATGCTTTTATTGTCATTACTGAAATGTGCACGTGTACACACTTGTGCAAGCATGTGTGTGAGAGCATGCATGTTACATATGCATGTTACTGTGCAGACTTCAGGGCAGGACACCCTGTATCTCTCCTGTATGTCTTCATGTATCTCTCTCTGTCCATATTTCCTGGCAATGTGTCTCTCACTGAGATTACAGTTTATTGCCCGGGCTGGCTGGCCAGAGTGCTCTTGGGATCTGCCTGCTTTTTTGCCTGCCATGCCCTGTACAGACACCCATAACCATTCAGTTTTTGGCTTTTTTTTTTAAACCTCAGTGCTGGGCATCCCAACTCAGGTTCTCGGGTTTGTGGAGGAAGTGATCTTACAGCTCCCCCACCTTATTTTTGAGGCAGGGTCACTGAACCTGGAGCTTTCTATTTGGGCTAGAATATGGCCAGCAAACCCATTGGATCTACCTGTCTCTGCCCACGGTGCTGGAGTTAGGGTAAACTGCCTCGCCTATCATTCATATGGGTGTTGGCAGGCCTTGCTGACTGGTCAGAGGCTGTAGTCTATCATGGCCTGGCAGCTTTCCCCAAAAGCTTGGCTACGTGGAGTCTCCCTCCCTCTGGCAAAGCTTCCTGCTCTCTCCCTGCCTTTTTGTGGAGAATGTCCCTCAGTCCAAAGGACTGACCTTACCTGAAATCTATTTCTAAGCTAGATGCCTGATTTATCTTTAGCTTGACCTTTGGCACAGATTTCCTGCTAGAAGCCTTGTACTAGGAGATCTGCAATAGGACCCTACTGCCACATAGGAAGCCTGTGACAGGAGCATGCCATTTAATGCAAATTAGGGTTTGACCTCAGTCTCCCAATCCTATATATTCCTTATACTCTGGAGTAAAGTTGAGCTGATTCTCTGGAGTCTGTCTACTGAAGAGCTATCTCCATCACACCCATAGCTATCCGAACCCTGTCCCTGCTTCTGCTCCCTCCACCCTCGTGGACCAATGTGTGGCCAGCAATCCTGAGGAAGAAGCAGACCACATGTGGTCACTGGGAATCCAGACTTATGGCCTCTCACTTACACCACAAGCATTTTTATTCAAAGCTATCACCTAGGTATCTCAAAACTTGGTTTTTAAAGGATAAGGATATGCTAAACATTGTACAGGCCGAGACACTGCTAAAGAGTGTTCATTGTTTAGCTGCAGTTTGATTAACCTGCACTCATATTTGCCAACCTTGACAACAGCAGCCTAAGACCCTTAGGGTGCTGCAGGGGAAAGGCAGAGCGCTAGAGGTGGACACTGGTGAGGACAGTCAAAATCTGGTCTATCCCAGGGAATTGGCTTGCCTTTCTAGGGTAGAACAAAGGTCCAGAGTAGCAGAGGAAACTGGAGATAGCGTATGCACACACAGGGTCTGAATCGCTCTCAGCTCATATGAGCAATTTCTGTCACTACCAAGAGGCCCTAAAGCTACAAGAACTATCTGGACTACAAGATCCAGCAATTCCACTCTTAGGCACATACACAAAAGATGCACATTTATGCAACAAGGAATCTGTTCAACTATGTTCATAGTAGCATTATTTGTAATAGCCAGAACCTGGAAGCAACCTAGAATGGATAAAGAAAATGTGGTACATTTTCACAATGGAATACTACTCAGTGGAAAAAAACAATAGAATCTTGAAATTCATAGGCAAATGGATGGAGCTAGAAGAAACCATCCTGAGTGAGGTAACCCAGGCACAAAAAAGACCAACATGGTGTGTACACACTCGTATGTGGATTGGATTTTAGACATAGAGCAAAGGATCACCAGCCTAAAATCCACACAGCCAGAGAAGCTAGGAAAGGAGCAGGATCCTAAGAGAGACATGCATGGTACCCAGAGAAATGGAAAGGGACAAGGTCTCCTGAGCAAATTGGGAGCAGGGGGGAGGGGGGAGTTAGGAAAAAGAGAAGGGGAGAAGAGGAGGGGATAGGAAAACATGAGGAAGCAGGAAGATTGAGTTGGAGGAAGAATAGAGGAGAACAAGAAAAGACATACCATAATAGATGTAGCCATTACAGGTTTAAAGAGAAATTTGGCACTAGAAAATGTCCAGAGATCTACAAGGATGACCCCAATTAACAATCCAAGCAATAGAGGAGAAGCTACCTTAAAGGCCCTTTCCCGATAATGAGATTGATGACTACCTTTTATACCATCCTAGCGCCTTCATCCAGTAGCTGTTGGAAGCAGAAGCAGACGCCCACAGCTAAACACTGAGCAGAACTCCTGGAATCCAGTTGCAGTGAGGGAGAAGTGATGACCAAAGGGGTCAAGACCAGGTTGCAGAAACCCACAGAGACAGCTGACCTGAACAAGAAGGAGCTCATGGGCCCTAGACTAATGGCTGGGAAGACAGTGTAGGACTGACCCAGATCCCCTGAACGTGGGTCTCAGTTAAAAGGCCTGGGCAGTCTAAGGGACCTCTGACAGTGGAACCAGAATGTATCCCTGGTGCACGAAAGGACTTTAGGAGCCCATTCCCCATGGAGGGATACTCCCTTAGCCTAGAGACATGGGGGAAGGCCTGCTCCCTACCCCAAATGCCTTGACAGATTTTGATGTTCCCTCATGGAAGGCCTCACCCTCCCTGAGGAGTGGATGGGGGATGGGATGGGGGGGGGTCTGTGAAGGGCATGGGAGGATGGGAGGGAGAGGTAACTGGGATTGATATGTAAAATAAGAAAATCATTAAATAATTTTAAAAAATTAAAAAAGAACTATATGGGAAAGGGACCTTCCAGCTTATGTGATCCTTTCTGAATCAGAAGTCCTACCCCACCTGCTTCCCTGAAGACCAGCTTCACTCCTTCCCAAGCCTGTGCATTCCAGGCCTGAGTGGGCTAGCTCAGGACAGGCTACAGAAGTGAAAACCAAAAGAACACTGGGTAAAGTTGGAGGTGTGAAACTGGTGAATCTTGTAAGTAGATAAGCCACAGGAGGTGGGCACAGCCAGAGCATGTTACAGAAGCCCAGGAGCCATAACCAAGCTCACCCAGCAATGATGGATGCCCTGGATTTCTACCCTGCTCTTCACCTGTGATTTCTCTGCACCTCTGAAGAAAGGGAGACAAAAGATAAGGCATTAAGACAGGGCTCAGAGCCAAACCCTCACCTCCAGAGGTCCTTTTGCCTAGATCTGGACATGGGAAAGCAGAGCTGTACATGAAGTGTCAGATTCACCCTGGGCTCTGCAGACGGGACCGGCATGGAGAGCCAAGGTCAGCAACAGCAGCATGGCTCTTGAGAATTCGGAGTCACAGGGAGGTGGCAAGACTTCAACAGAGCTCTCAGGAAAAGACATTGTGTGTAAGAGGTCTCCAGGCCCCAGACTGGAAACCCTCTTTTTCCAGTTTCAAACCAAGGATGGTTTCACACACATGACAACACTGTGACCCCCCCCCCCCGCCCCCAATGTCACTGTGCTAACAGCATTCTAAGCTCTCAGCCAGAGATCCCATGATGTCGTATTACACTGGGCTCCCCAAAGTGTAATGCTGCTCCTGGAGAAATCCCATATTCCAAATTCTCCCGTCAATCTTTCTTGACTCAGTCTCTAGCTGGCTGAATCCTTTCTCCTTCCCCCCCCCCCCCCCGGCCTCTCCTCCTGCACCAGGCTGGGTTGCTGGTCCTTCCTTACCTGGCTTGTGTTTTTTACACCCTGGTGCCACCCAGCCATGTTTATATCTTGTGGGACTTTTGTTCCGCCCTGGGAGGGATGTGGGGGTGTATACAGGACATTGGGGACATGGCACTCCTGTCCACAGCCCTTGAATAAATTCCATGCCATGCTCTGTCAATGTGAGAACCACAGCCAGGGCGTAGGAAGGATTCAGAGCTGGAGAAATAGAAATGTGGTCACACTTGGTGAGTTCCTCAAATCCAGGCAAAGCAAGGGTCCAAAACCAAGGGATCCATGTTTGACCCAGGCACATGTCATGTCTCTGATGACTTCATTAAGGATGAGCAAGGCAGATGGTCAGCTTTGGAGATATGCATGAAGGACACTTACAGCCCTCTCTTCCCTCAACTGAGTTCTTTTTAGATTCTCTACCTAAACTGTTGTGTCATCATCCTCCCTTGTAAGAACTACTCTTACCAGCTCCTACTGACTGGTCAGGGTTCCCAGCACAGCATTAGTCCTGTAGGCAACTCTGTGACTGGGATTGCCATGTTACCTACAGCTGACATTGAGATGCCAAATGGTTTAGCCTTTAGTATCGGTCACAGAGGCCCAGTTTGGTCAGTCTTGAGACTCTTCATGGGATACTACAATACAAGGGGTGGGGGTGGGGTAGGGTCATTTGGAAATGTCCCTTAGGAGACAGCAGCACAAGAGCCCAGAGAAAGAAACCAGGATAAAGCACAGAGAGCTGGTGACTCAGGCTGGGTCAGAGCCAGGCCAGGAAGCCTCACCTTCATGTTTACTGTCATGGCTGGCCCATCCCTGTTTGACCAAGGCAGCTTCCTGGGGATAAGAGGAAGGGCTGGGGCTATAGGATCTAGGGATTGGGTGGATCAAGGAGGGAGACAGCCTTGTTTGGCCATCACAGATCCAAGCAAAGTGTAGACATTTGCTTCATTGAGCAGATGAACAAATGAGTCCCACATAGAGGACTTGTGGTGATCTATTGTTTATGATTTATTAAAGCCACTGGAGATCAGA
Source organism: Cricetiscus sungorus (assembly GCA_030556225.1). Lineage (NCBI taxonomy): Eukaryota > Metazoa > Chordata > Mammalia > Rodentia > Cricetidae > Cricetiscus > Cricetiscus sungorus. The sequence goes on from JANBXA010000069.1 coordinate 10,671,770, forward strand.
ATAGCAAAGCAGCCACACTAGTCAGCCATAGAAGCCAGACAGTGGTGGCACACACCTTTAATCACAGGACTCAGGAGACAAAGGCAGATGGATCTCTCTGAGGTCAAGGCCACCCAGGGCTACACGAGATTAAATCAGTCTAAAAGATCTCACACCTTCAATCCCATGATTCATGAGAAGACAGGTACAGGGTCTCAGAGACATTCATTCTCCAGCCACATTGAGGCTAGGAAGGCATTGAATTCTCTAGCCACACTGAGGAAAGGCAGAAGTCTGAGGCGTGGTGAGCTCATGGAGACAGGATCAACACTTTCAGCCTGAGGTAGAGGTAAGAGCTAGTGGCTGGCTGCTTTGCTTTTCTGATCTCCAGCTTGAACCCCAACTCTGGGTCTTTTATTTTTCATGTTACAAGGAGGTGTGGACTCAGGTCTTCCATGAACACCAGGTTGCACAGATAACTTCTCCAACTTGGCTTCCCCCACCCACCCAAATAACAGGGTGAGAGCTCAGCGGCCACCTGCTCTCCACTGACAGGTTGGACCACTATCAGCAAGCACTGCTCTTCACCCAGGGCTGCACACCCTGCCCCAGAGAACTAGACAGTCTGAAGGACTTCTCCGAGGGCTACAGGTTAGCAGCGAGCACTTGCTGCCCCCTTTAAGGAAAGGCCAGCTCCTGCAAGCCAGGTTGGGACCAGTGCAGACCAGTGACCCCTTGGAGGCCCCATGTGGAAGAAGAAATCTGAATTTGAACTGGTCCAGGGAATTGGAGATTTCACAGAGCATGGGACTTTGACCTGGGAACAGCCACCTAAAGCTATTCTGGACCATGATACTGCAGGGTGTGAGGGGTGGGGTGGGAGATGTTACTGCCCCCAGTGGAAAGAGTCAGAAATGACTATACACTAGGCAGTGCCTGGCTCAGGCCCCTTCTCACCCCAAAGGAGAACCCCTTGCCTCACATTTCTTTAAGCCAAGGACTAGAACCCCTGGCCGAGAGGGTGGACTAGGACAGAGGTAGGCACAGAGCCTGTGGCAGGACTGAGCTTAGACAAAATGTGGCTCTACAGAGTATGTCTGGGGCTCTTCACCTGTGCACTCAGGGATTTATGGAGTGTTAGAACAGGGTGTTTCCTAGGGCTCTAAACCCAAACCAAGAGTCAGTGCTCCCCAGAGACTTTACGACCCTGCCCGAAGTCACTCTGGTCATCCAAATCCATTTACACCTTGTGAGAGTTTAGCAAATATGTTTCTATTGCAAAAAACACACCAGTTAGTTCATTACTTTAAAAAAGGAAAATTTACTACTTAACCCATTTTATTTTGTATTTGATTAACTTAAAATATATTTTCATCTTATGTGCATGAGTGTTTTGCATGCATATATGTGCGCACCTTGTGTCCTTAGATGTCAGAAGAGGACATCAGATTCCCTGGAGTTACAGATGGTTGTGAATGTGGGTGCTGGGAACTGAACTTGGCCCTATGCAAAAGCAACTTGTGCTCTTAACCAATGGACCATAGCTCCAGCACCTATTTAGTCAATTTTATTTATTTATTCTTTTTTTTTTAAATAGTGTCACTATGTAGCCCAGGCTAGCCCAAACCTCATGGCAATCCTTTTGCCTCGGCTTCCCATACATTGGGCGTAAAGTGTGAAGCCCCATGCCTGGATCATTTAAACTATCCTACAGCGTGCATTGCGGTGCTGTGCAACCATTGCCTCTGACTGGTGCTGGAGCTTTGCATTATCCCACGTGGAGCACAGTAGCCACCCTGCTTAATGAGGGATTTTTATTTTATGTCTGTTTGAGCTCTTATCTGTCTGACCTTTACACGGGGATGTCTTCCACCTTATTACACACTACTGTTTGTGTTTGGTTTGTGACTTTGTCTAGTTCTCCAGGACTTAATCGTCCTACCTTCCTTAGAATCTATTATTCAGTTGCATTTTCCTGGTCAGGGTTAATCAACTTTATTGAGGTTATAATTTACCAGCAATAAAAAAGCATGTGTGGATCAGGTGTGGTGAGCACACCTGTAATCCCAGCACTCAGTGGGTCTGAGCTCAAGGAGAGCCTGGGCCACAGATCAACACCCTGGGTCAAAAACAGAAAACAAAAGCAAGCAAAACCAGTGGCTGTGATGAGAGTGAAGTCAGACAACTTTCAGTAATTCTGCCTCTTCATATCCTCTGCTGCCATGAAAAGTGGAAATTTTACCTCTCAAGGTTTCCCCTGACATTCAGTGTCCCCCATCCTGAGTTCCAAGCAGCCACCAACCTGTTTTCTGTCACTGCTGACTAAGATGTGTGTAAAAGAAGCCACCAGGGGGCAGCCTTGTATCTGGATTCCTTCCCTTCATGACGGGGTTCTGAAATTGTTTTGTAATTCATGAGTGTCCTACCTACCTTTCCTGTCACTGGAACAAAGCACTCTGACAAAAGCAACTTGGAAGAAAGGATTGGTTGTTGCTTACAGATCAAGGCATAGACTATTGTGGGGAACTCAAGGCATCAGGGATTTGAAGCAGCCATTCAAATTCCATCCACAAGGAAGCAGAGAGCTATGAATAAAAGCTACTTCTCAGTGCCTTGTCTCCCTTTTATACAGTCAGGAAAACCCCTGCCCAGGGAATGGCATCACCCACCATGGGCAAAGTTTCCCATATCAACTAACACAATGAGGATTATCTCCAGAGGCTTGTCTCCCATATTCCTCTGGTGATTTGAGGTCTCATTAAGTTGTCTGTTAAGATTAACCATCATATGTAGTTTTTGTGTTATGTGAGTATGTGAGGTGTGTGTGTGTGTGTGTGTGTGTGTGTGTGTGTGTGTGTGTGTGTGCTTTAATTTATAACCCACTTTTTAGTTCATTTGCCAAGCGATGAACTTTTGGTGAGCTATTTGTTGGTGGGGCTGTTAACTCTTGGGGAGGCAGAGTTTTCATTCTTCTTGAAATGGAATTGATGACTCATAATGTACGTGAAAATGTTTACAACAAAAGACCAGTGAGGCATACTTGTAATCCCCACACTTTGGAGGGAGAGGCTATAGGTCATCCTCAGCTACATAGCAATTTCAGTGCCAGCCTGGGTACATGAAAGAAAGAAACTGCCAACCAGCTCTTGAAGTGGCAGTAGCTCGGGTGTCCCCACAGAGTGTAGTTCACACTCTCTGCCTTGCTAACAGCTGATGCTGTCAGTCTATTTCGTTTGAACATTTTTAGTCACTTTCCCATAGTTGTGACCAAAACACCTTAGAGAAGGGCCAGCAAGGTGACTCGGCACATAAAGGTGCTTGCTATCAAGCCTGAATGTCCTGAGTTCGATCCCTGGAGCCCACGGTGATGGAGGAAAAGAATCAGTCCCCAAAATGTTTCCTCTGACTTCCAAACATACACACTGGGGCATTAATAAGCAAATACATATGCGCGCGCGCACACACGCACGCGCACACACACACACACACACACACTGAATGAATGAATAATAAATAAATAAAATTTAAAGTACTAAAAAAAAGGAGGGGAAACGAAAGGAGGACCTCCCCCTACCAGCTTTTGCCTGCTTCTACCTATTACTCTCATGGGGATATCTACCACACAACAGTGTTGGGCATGGTGGTGCATGCCTTTAATCCCAGCACTCAGGAGGCAGAGGCAGGCGGATCTCTGTGAGTCTGAGACCAACCTGGTCTACAGAGCAAGTTCTAGGACAGTCAGGGCTACAGAAAGGCACTGTTTCAAAAACAAACAAAACTAAATAAATAAACATAACAAAAAAAGTTTAGAAAAACAGAGAAAGGCATCTTGGAAGTGAGCAAAAGGGAGCAGAAATAGAAACTTCTATGAAAAGTCAAGGGCTGGGGATGAAATCAAATGGCAGAGCTTGCCAACTGTGCAAGAAGCCTTGGGTTTGATTTCTAACACTACGTAAATCAGATCTGGCTATAAGCACCTGTAATTCTAGCATTTGAAGATAGAGGCAGGAGGACCAGAAGATCAAGATCATCCTTTGCTACATAGCAAGTTCAAGGTCAGCCTGAGATAGAAAAGACTAAATAAATAAATAAGTATTCAACAAGAAATGATGATCTGTACCTGCAATCCCAGTATTCTAGATGCTGCAAAAGGAGGATTGCCACAAGTATAAAGCCAGACTGGGCTACAAAATGAGATACCGTCTCAAAATAAATTCCATTAGCCACAAAATCGGTGTGTGTGTGTGTGTGTGTGTGTGTGTGTGTGTGTGTGTGTGTACAGGCCTTTGAAAGCCAAAGCACATCCTTAGGAGCTATCTGTTTTGTTCTTTGACACTGTTTCTCATTGGCCTAGAGCTTGCCAATTCAGTTAAGGTGGCCAGTATCCTCCTGCTTCTTCTGCCCTCCCAGAGCTGGGATTACATGTGTAGGCCACCTTGTCTGTTTTTTGTTTATTTATTTTTTTTTTAAATGGATTCTGGGGACTGAACTTGGGTCCTTGTGCTTGCAAGGCAAGAACCTTATTAACTGAGCCATCTCCCTAACACCCACTTTGTTTTAAGTCAGGTTCTCATTTAATAGCTCAGACAGGCATCGTATACAAGACAATCCTCCTGCCTCATTCTCTTGAGTGCTGGGATTAGAGGTATAAGATATCATGCTGTTAGAATTTGAAAGACACAAGAAAAACCAGGGCCTGTGTCTCTGGTGGCTGGGATGGGGGCAAGAAGGACTGACTCCCCAGCCACATTTCCCATTCTTACTGAGGAAGCTTCCTGCAGGCTGCACATCAAAAGCTGGCACTATTGATACCTCCTGCTTCCTCCAAAGCCTATGAAGGGACTTTCCTACAGCCTTGTGCTCAGAGTGCTTGGCTTTGACTGCTACCTGACCTTCCCCTGGTCCAACATCAAAGTGCCAATTATAAGTACCATAGGTCAGCCCTGGTGCAGAGTTCAAGACCCCTGTGCTGTGCTCGGTCCTCATGCCAAGATTAAAGTTATGGTCCATTTATTGCTTTCTGCAATAGCCACAACCACTTGACAGGCAATAGAGGAGAGTAGACCCAAACCGTATGCCATGAGCCATCGTGTGCTTGAGTGCAAGCCCTCAGGAAAGCCTTCTTCTTGTGCTATTGTTGGCTTTTTTTGTGATTTTTATCTCTCTTTGAGTGAAAGAACTTGGAGCTAAGCCAGTAACATTAAGCAGTAAGAGGGAGGAAGGAGGTTGAGACAATGGTGAGGAAGACTGTGGTAACAGAACTGCTGCTTAGAGAGGCTGGTTCCTGCTGTGGGATCTGGGAATCTGTGCAACAAAGTATCCAATTGCCCAACTTTCTTTTCTTTCTTCCTTTCTTTCTTTCTTTCTTTCTTTCTTTCTTCCTTCCTTCCTTTCTTTCTTTCTTTCTTTCTTTCTTTCTTTCTTTCTCTCTTCCTTTCTTATTTCTTTATTTCTTTCTTCCTTCCTTCCTTCCTTCCTTCCTTTCTTTCTTCCTTCTTTCCTTTCTTTTTTTTTGTGTGAATGAGGGGATCAGTGGATGGGTGGTTAAGTGGATGTGTATGTAGGTAGATGGATAGACTGTGAATGAATGGATAGGCTGATAAACAGATGGATGCATTGGCCTACAGGTTAATAGGTGAGCAACTGATATTTGGATGAGTGGATGGATGAGTGGATGGATGGATGGATGGATGAATGGATGTTCAAATAGGTAGATGGATGTACATGCCAGTGAACAGATAGATAGGTGACTGGATGGTGGGTGGATGGAAGGACAGATGAATGGAAGAACAGATTAGCATGTACCAGTTTTAGAGCACACATGATGCTACATACTTTCACAACTGTTTCTCATTTAATCATCATAGTCACCTGGTTGGGGAGGTTAATTCTAGCTTTTACCAATGAGAATGCAAAGGCCAAGAGAGAGGAAGTAATTTGTCTGGAAAGGCATGATAGTGAAACCCTTCTATCACCTCCTGCATACTTACAGCCCAGTCCAAAATCATGAGAGGAATGGCCTATAACCCCTGTGCCAGCAGGCATCTACAGCCTGGAATGTCTTTCTTGAAAACCTGGAGCCAGCCACACATGGTGTCCTGGCATAGCCCATGTGTCCCTGATAATCACTTCTTACCACCTCACTCCCAGTTCAGATAGAAGGCACGCTAGCCTCAGCCCTGGGCTACTTCTGGGGAAGGCCTCATTGTTCACAGTTGGCTCCTGGTCCAGTTCCTCATCTCAGTCAATGATTCCCCAATTTGACCTTTGGACAGAAATCAGCTTGTGGATCTTCCGGAACATTTGAATAAATTGTAACTATTTCCTTATCCTTGTTCTGGTTGGATCCTGGAGGGTGTGTCTGTGTATTGTTTGTTTGGCCATGAACTGCCTCTTCTTGCACAACACGGAACAAGAACAAGGCTGTTCTGTTACAAGAAGGAACCGTCACTAGATCTGTGTCTGAGGAAGGCCACCTAGATTATATGGACAGTGCAGTTAGCAGGGGTGCCTGAGAGGAGTCCTTGTATAGACAAGGATGAATACAATCACCTGAGAGCCACTACAGCTGGGTGTGGTGCCACCCATAGCCCAACTCCCCCCTGGGCTCCCAACTGTCCCCAGATATTAAATCCTTGACTCCCATCCCAACCCAGAACCTCCCATTTTCAAGATCCCCTGGCAGTACCATCCTGGGAGGGAAGCCAGACTAACAGAAGACAAAGGGGACCCACATTTGCATGCAGTCAATATCAGGCAGCACTACTGGGTTTTCTTGGGTTGCTTACTGCTTTTTCCTGTAACCTGTTGTGGGGGAGGATAGAGGGGAAGGATGAGCAGTGCTTATGGTGGTGGTGGTGGTGGGGTGGCGTGGAAATGAAGGTTGCTCTACAGAACTCGCGCACCTGGAGACACATTTAGCCTGGGTAGGAGGGAATCTTAGAACCAGGCTGTGCGTCCGTCAGAAGATGTAAGGACTGCTGTCTAAGGAAGGCTCTTGTTTGGAGACCTCCTAAGGGTTGACTAATGCAGGGTAGGTTTACCCCATGTCATGGATTAAGCAGGAATGCAAACTTGAAACTGGGCTTAGTAGCACACCCCTGTAATCCTAGAGGTGAAAGTGGGGTGACCTAGACTTCAAAGCCATCATCAGCTACATAGTAAGCCGGGTCCAGAACAAGCTATCTATCTGAGATCCTGCTTTGAAAATATTTTTTTTTTTAAATCTAGAAGGCAAAATTGTGGCCTTTTCTTATGTTCTCTACAGTCGTCTTGCAGAGTTCTAGAAGGCAGTTATCATGAGGTCTGAGGAGACAGGGAATTTATTAACAAGACACTTGACTGTTGACATCAAGAGAAAAGGAAGGGACAAAGAAAGTAGACACTGAAAGGCCAAATCCCTTACCAGGAAGGGGTTTGTTCTGGAAGGACAAATGAGATAGAGAGTTCAGGAAGGAGGAACCCAGAGAAGAGTTCTGGGGGGAGGGGGTTCCATGGGAACAGAGCAAGGGATTCCACGGCACCCAGACGCAGGGGAGGCAGAATGATGGACATCTCTTCCCAAGCACACATGATGCTACATACTTTCACAACGGTTTCTCTTTTGATCATCATAGACACCTGGTTGGGGAGGTTAATTCTAGCTTTTACCAATGAGAATGCAAAGGCCAAGAGAGGAGGGGGTAGAGGTCAACCTTGAGTGTTTTACTCCAGGGCTGCCACCATATTTTTTGAGACAGGCTCTCTCACAGGCCTGGAGCTCATCTCTTAGGCTAGGCTGGCTGGAACATCAAGCCCCAGAGGCTCTTATATGGGGTTCAAGCTCGGGTCAGCATGCTTGTTGACAACAAAGCCATTCCCTGCCCTGCACCCATTCCACCACTCCCCTCGTGACTTTGGCCCTAGGCTGGCATTACTGTCCTTTCTGTGGAGAATTCCAGTCAGCTACCTGGGGTGAACAATGTTTTAGGAAATAGAGGGTTGGCCCTGGGAGAAATGGATGGTTCTCTCAAAGAGGATCCCCTCCCATCCATGGCCCTTGCAGCCCAATCACCTCATCTCACACAGACAGTGGAAGTTTCTCAAACTTCCAAGGAAAGAGTGCAATTTTTACATGTCTCTTTCCCTGAAAATGATTGTGCTCGATAAGGTGCCCTTTGTGCATCTGCTAAAACCCAGGAAGAGGGCACATATCACCAAGTTGGTGATGGCACCCATAGCTGTTGTGGACAGCTCCTACAGTCACCAGTAGGTTAGGAGCATGTGATAGGTGCTTCACAGGCCAGAGGTGGCAGAATGAAGACTCTTATTGGCCAGTCAGTGCCCATGGCAACTACATGCTGAGGCTGACACCAAAAGCACCAAAGGGTTCTTGGCTCTTGACTTCATTGAATTGTGATGAATATATATATTCACACGTATGTATGAATATATATATATACACACACACACACACACACATATATATATACTTATGAGACACTTTTAAGAAAGAATGGGAGTTTTGCTAGAACCACACAGGAGAGTTGATAGGACAGCAGTGATTCTAGCTGTGAAGACACAGGAGAGGTGCAGGCAAATTCCCCAGGCCTGGACTTCAAAAGCCTTCTGGGGCAAAAGACTTTTTTTAATTTTTAAAGACTTTATTTTTATTTTATGAATATTGGTGTTCTGCCTGCATGTATATAAATATACTACACACATGCAGTGCCCATGGAGGCCAGAAGAGGGTGACAGATCCTTTGAAACCATAATTACAGACCCTAATGAACTACAATGTGGTTGCTAGGAAATGAACCTTGGCCCTCTGGAAGAGCAGCCGGTCCTCTAACCCTCTGAGCCATCTCTCCAGCCTGTGAAGGACTATTTTTATTAAGCAGCCATGCTTTTAGTTGTAACTGAGTTAGATTATCAAGCACATAGCAAGCTAAAGTTAATGAATAAATAGCAAGTGAAAGCAAAACATCATTGAATTAAGTGCTCAACACATCCCATCTGTTGACTGGAGGAGCCCTATTGAGAGGCTAGAGTACCCGATAGAGTGAGTCCTAGTCGAGTAGAGTATTCCCTCTGGTGAGGCCTCCAAGCAAAAGAACAAACAGCAACGGATAGAGATGGCATCATAAAACAGGTCTTCACTACGTCCGACAGGAACTGGGAAAATGAAGGCATCCGCTGGATTCCCAATTGTGCTCTCCCTCCTCGGTCCAGCTTCCCACTGCTCTCCTCCATGGCAACCACTTTTATATCACAGGATAAGCAAGGGAAATGCTGCTGGGCACACGTTTTCACTCCGACACTGTTTGCTGTTTACCTTTCCTGGGACCAACCCATTCCTAGACGAGGGGTCTTGAAGGACATTTGAACATGCTTGGGTCTGAAGTGGGGATGGGGGCAACCCTGTTCTCAGATCCAGCTTCTCAGGGAGCTTGAACAGCACATGACAACTTACTAATTTGATGTACGTTGTACATGGCCAGATGCTTTTAGACAATACAATGCAAATGAATTGCTAGAAAAACATGAGGGAAAGTCAGTGTCATCTGATGCACACCCCTGCATCTTGTGATTAGACCCAGCAGCTGTAAAGCTAATATGTCAAAGGATTTCTTAAAATATTTATCTTATTTTGGGGGCTTGGTGGTTAAGACCACCGGCTATTCCTCCAAAGAACCCAGGTTCAATTCCCAGCATCCACATCATACAGCCTACAACAGTAGGAGGTCCTGCTTCTGCCCTCTGAGGACATACACATAGAATAATCATTGTTAAAAAGACTTGTTTATTTTATGTGAATGAGTGTTTTGTCTGCGTGGGCAGTACCCATTCATATCCCTCCCCCACTTTTTGTTTTGTCTTTGGAGACAGAGTTTCTCTATGTAGCCTTGGCTGTCCTGGCATTCACTCTGTAGACTAGGCTAGCCTGGAACTCAGAAATCTGCTTGCCTCTGCTTCCTCTGCTGGTATTAAAGACATGATCCATCACCACCAGGTTCTGTTCAGATCTTTTGAAACTAGAGTCATAGATTAGAGTCATAGACTTCCTCTGGAAGTCTCTTAACTGCTAGGCCATCTTTCCAACTCCATGTCAAATGATTTCTATTTATTTATTTTTCTTTTTATTCAGAACAAAGCTGCATTATGAACAAAGAATAAAAGCCAAGTTGTGGTGGTGCACGCCTCTGATGCATTCATTTAGGTGGCTGAGGCCAGCGTAGGGTACATGGTGAGACTTCCTAGGGGCAGGAGCACAGGTTCTGATCCACACTTGTCTGACAGAGGTTCTATCCCAGTTGGCTAGCTGTGTGACTGTAGAAAGTTCACAGCCTTCTCTGAGCTTCCCTACTTCCCGCTGCAGCACTCCTGTGTGACTGAAAGAGTTAACACAGGTAGAACTGAATGAGGGCCAGACCTGTGGTGAGTGACATGGGAGTGGCTGCCTGTGTGTGATAGGATATGTCCCTGTGTTCCAGATTACTGTGTCCTTAAAACTCCTCCAGTCACTTCAGTCCAACACCTCCCAGGTGTCATCTGCAAGCCCACCATTTCTCAGTGTCTTCTGTCCCACCAGGAGAGGACCCAGTACTATAGAGCTCATAGTTCACAGGGCCCTTGGCAAGGCTAAGGCCAGCAACACCAGAAGCAATAGTGGCTGTGCTCCAGAGTGGCACCCGCAGGTGTCAGTGTGACTCTCTGCCAAGGTTCTCTGAATCCAGTCTACATAAACTGGCACCCGAGTGTAGACACCGGGCCTGTATGGCTGAGCACAGCCAAATCCCCAGCTGGTGACCCCGACCTGGATCCAGGAACTGTTGATGACACAGACCAGTGGTCCCCCAGAGTCACCCTGAGGGAGAAGGAGGAGAGCCCAGTCAAGAAAAAACATTTTAAAGACACCCTCTGCCAAGGCCACAGAGACTTGGTGACTGTCCTGGTCTTCCTAAAAGGCCCTGGCTGTGGGTCATGGGATGCCAGGGAGGACCAGAGGGCTGCTGTCACCTGGCAGGAGTCCTTCTGGCCCTCTGCAAAGCCAGCACAGAGCATATCTGGCTGGATAAATCGCTTCCCTGGCAGACTGCTCTTCCGGATATGGTGCATCTTCTCACACTCCTCCGAGTCCAAGAGGGGCACAGCTAACTCCTGGAGGATACTCGATAGGTCTGGACCAGAGAGAGGCCTGGAATGAGTACACCCTGACCCACCGTGCAGACAACACAGACCTACCATTTCTCTGTTCTCTGTCCCTCCCATGTTCCAAAGCCAGGAAACAGAGTCAGGGACAGAGTTCAAGTCCAGTCTGCCCCGTGCCAGCTTCCAAACTCTCATGGCAGCTGGGTCTCAGCTTACCCATTTCAGCAACAGGAAGAATCCTAGGCACTGGATGGGGTTCCCCAAACCTGTCATGAGTGAGTACCTTGGTCAAGGCAAACCCCACAATTTGGCAGTAATCCCCCTAGCCAAGTCTTTCCGTGGGCAGACGTAGCGACTGAGTATGAACATACTTCCTCACCTCTTTTTTTGGGTGGCCCCCCAGCCTGTTACCCAGCAGAGAGTCCCAGGGATGAGAGGAGCTTGAGCTTCTGGGAGGCAGACGGGAGTGAACTGAGAGGGTTTCAGGAGCGTGTCCAGCTGTACCAAGGCAATGTCTCCACTAGATGTTGTGTCTTCCCAGAGGTAGCTGGGGTACAAAAAGATGTTCCTCACAGACACTAAGGTTATGCCTTCTTCCAAAAGGGAGAGTGTCAGTCCTCCAACCTTCACTTGGTAGAAGCTAGGATTCTGAGACCTAGGAGGAGACAAGCCAGCCCGTTGAGGCATCTACTGAAAAGATGAGGTAAGGAGAATGGCAGCCACTGTACACCCCTACTTCACTTACCTGCTGAAGCAGTGGGCAGCCGTGAGCACCCACCCTGGGTGGATGAGAGAGCCCCCACATATGTGGCCCTCTGCAGCTATCCACAGGCTGACCTGCCAAGGCCACTTCCCTTCTTGAGCATCTTGGCCACCCACAATCTTCCCAGCATTTCCGGAACGGCCACACACTGAAGAAGAACCTTTTCAGAAAGCCAATCCTGCCTAGGACCCACCATCTCCAGCATCTTCTTCCATCCCCTGCCCTGACCCTTCCCTGGGACACTCCGTGTCAGTCATTACCTGAAGGCAACACATCCCCACGTCCCCCTAAAAAACAAGATAAAGTTTCTCAATGAGCTGTGGTTAACGCAGACACTCATAAATGGCCAAAATACTGAGAATAAGTGATGGAGTGCTCAAACCTAATGGGACATCTGGGCATCGACACCCTCCCAAGCTCCAGGATGTCACAGAAGAGAAGGCAGGAAGGACACAAGCCACATGGTGGGGAAGAGAGAGCTGGGGCAGACTGTCTTCTGGACATGACATGGCTGTTGCCTTCATATATAACTACTCCCAGCAGCTGTAGTAACCTACACAAGACCTGCCCAAGATGAGGCAGTCAGCACTTCAGTGTGCATGGCGTGTGGCTCCCAAGGCCTACCCTAGCTGAGGAACCAATGGCTGATGATAGGTAAGAGAGAATAATTTTCTTTGGGGGTGTGGCCACTGGTAAGTTGCCTGTGCTCCGGTGGATGGCCACACCCATGCGCACATGGACAGCAGTATCTAGACTCAGAGAGTTACAACAAAAGAAGAGGAGGAGAAGGAAGATGATGATGATGATGAAGTTGGAAGAGTTACATGTTGGGGAGGGTCATGTAGGTGATGGATATGATCAAAATAAATTGTCTACACATTTTTAAAAAACAAACAAACAAGAGAAGAGGTCTGGAGTCAACATTTTATCCACAAAGTTACCATTCCCATGAGGCATGGCTCAGGGACATTGCTGCACTCAGGAATAGCCACCCAATTGCCTTTTTGATTCTGTCTCCTCCTGCATCCCTCATAGGGTCAATGGACACATGGGGTTCTGGCCTCCTACTCTCATCCCTCTTCTAGTTGTCTAGGGAGAGCAGCTGAGATTTGTAAGAAAGCAGGATGATGGAGGAAGGGTGTTGAAGCCATTATGGGGGAAAGAAGTGGGGGATGACTGAAGAATAACACTGCTTACCTGGAAGAGACAGCAGCAGAAGGGGAAAGATGTACCTTGACCAGAACGTCATGGCTCCTCTATGGTCCACAGCACAGTGTGGTCAGAGTCCTTGGCTCACTCTAAGGGTGGGTTGCATTTCAGACTTTAGAGACAATCAAACTGGAACCCAATTAATTACCTGACAGGACCTACACGTTCAGGCTTCTCTCTTGCAGCTCCAGCGATGTGGTTTGGTGAAGGCCAAGGAACTCATGGGCCATCGGGAGCCAGAGGCAATGGGGGCGGTGCGTCAGTCCACCTGTGAGGTTAACATAGGAAAGTTACCTATCCTTCAGAAAGGTGGGGGGACCCCCATTGCTTTACCCACTTTGTCTAAGAGACTCAGGGTTCTGCCTATGGCTGCCAGCAGATCCTGGCCTTCTCTGCCCCTCACCAGACTCATAGAGGTGAGCCAGAAACACCTAATTTCAGACTCCTCTCTCACTGCTGTGGCTCATTGCCCTCCCTTGGGCAACCGTGTTTAAGAAGTAGGAGCCCACAGGAGGCCTGGTTGGTCACTATGGAAACAAATGTAGCCAGGGTTTGCCCTTGCCCTCCAGTCCAGGAAGTATCAACTCAGAAATACTCCAGGAAGTAATGTCCTGTGTTGGTATAGATACTCCAAATCTCCTACTAGGGAAATTTGATTCTAGGGACAAAAGTGACATTCAGGCCAGTCTCCAGCCTTGCTGAGGACACTGTCATGCCCTTAGTGCCTCACAAGGCCTCAAGCCAGGATCCCAATGAACCCTCAGTGGGATTCGACTAGTACCCAGATCCTGAATATGTTTCTGAGGTGTCTTTGCTCTGACAGCCCTCATGTATCGCTAGCCTCTGACTCCTGATGGCCATGGAGTGTCCTGGCCTCCCATTGGCTGTTTTCCTGAACGTCCAGGGCAAATGTGGCACTGCCTCATCTCAGATACAGGCACAGGCAGCCTAGTATCACAAGCTCATATCTTCCCCTCCATGTTCACCAGCTTCTCAGACCTCAGAATTCTGCTTCGTGAGGCCATTATGTATCTCTAAATGTCAAAAGTTCCAGGCCTGCTCTCCCTATTCTCTTAGCTGTAGTTAACTTCTTAAACTTTAGACCAAGCTGATTTTCTTTGCATAAAATTCTCATTGTTCATGTAGCATAGGGTTTCTGTGACCTTGTGGCCCCTACAAATACACCTGGATTTGAAGCATATTACCTCTGAGCCTTAGGCACTCATCTGTAACATGAATGATTCCCCCTCGGAGCCTGAAGGTGGGAACATCACTTTGAGCCTCAGTAGAGGCAATGATGTCAAGTGATCAAATATATCAAATAAAATATGAAACAGTGAATCCCTAATGGTACTCCAAAAAAGGGCCTCATTATGTTGAAGCTAGTCAAATAATAAAGTTGTCTCCTTGTGGAAGAATTCTACCTATCAAGTGAACTAGGCACGTTAACATGTTACAATCTAATGAATTCCTTCATCGGAGCAACTGCTCTCATCACCTCCCGTGTTAGCCATATGTCATCATGATGACAAAATGCTGGAGCAAATCAACTCAAATAGGGAAAGAGTTCTTGGAGGCAACTTTATTAAATACTGGCCAGGAAGATGGACACTGGCCAGGTCCATACCTAGGACTCCCAGAAAATGGCCATGAATTACATTATACAGGTGCTTGTAAAAGCAAAACTCACAGGGCTATGTGCTCCCTGCCTTGGTTCAATCGGGGACAAGCATACATCTTGATGTATTTCCTACCTATGTACCTCCCATCTATAAGTAATCAAGCAAGTGGAACAACAAACCTAGTTCATAGAAATGACACATAGCTTGTTATCTTATATGAACATTCCCCAGCTTTACAGGAAGTTACCTGTCCTTGGGCAAGTAGAGCTTACAGAATAGAGGCATTTTTTTTTATAGGTGGTCTTAAGCACAATAATTTAAACCTAAGACATAACTTTAGCCCTCACAGAAGCCATGGGTGATCTGTATTTAGCTTACTTTGTTCCTCCAGGAGATTATGTATGTTTTGTCATCCACATGGGATTGAATTATCTCCAGAAAGGTTTTCACCAGATTTTTCTGTGCTTAAACGTGCCTAAAATAAACCAGGCCATGGTGGTGCATGCCTTTAATCACAGCACTCAGGAAGCAGAAGCAGGTGGATCTCTGAGTTCGAGGTCAGCCAAGTCTATAGAGTGAGTTCTAAGACAGCTAGGGCTGCTTAAGAAACCCTGTTTCAAACAACAACAACAACCACAAAAAAGTCTAAAATAAACTCTTAAGGTCAGTCTCTCACAGTGTGAGCCAACACCAGCTACTGAGCTGTGCTGAACTACTCTGACTTCCTGCCTTCTGTGAATATGACAGAGGACCCCCTCAAGTTCTCAATTCAGGCTTCAGGAAGTTGGTTGGCTCCATTGTGCTGAGAAATGAGAGATTGAGACGGGAGGGGGTCTTCAGAAGCAATAGTCTGCAAGCCTGGCTTACCCAATAAAAAGAGACCTTCTCAAACAAGGAGAGGCAAGAACCAACCTACAAAGGTTGACCTCTGATCTCAACATGAGTGCCACGGTGAAACACATATGCCTGACCCCCGCCCCCGACTCATGCACACACACACACACACACACACACACACACACACACACACACACACACAAGCCAGGCATGGCCACACTTGCCTGTAAAGTTGACATGTGGGGAATACATATGAAAGGAGCATTAGGGCTTGCTGCCAGCCTAGCTCTAGGTTTAGTGAGACCCTGTTATACTTGTGTACACATGTGCCTTCTTCCTCTTAAGGAAAAAAAAAAAAGACTATGGACCCCTTTCGCTTTGTTAATTAATCTTACAGATAAAAATGAAACAAAGTCTCAAAATTTCCGAGTAAGGGACTGGGGATGTAGTTCAATTAGCAGAATGTTTGCCTAGCATCCATGAGGATCTGGGTTCAGATTCTAGGCCACATGAACTGGCCCTGGTGGTACAAGTTTGTGATTTCAGCATCTGTGAGGAAGAGGCAGGAGAACCAGGAGTTCAATGTCATTTGCTACACAGAGAATTTGAGGCCCGCCTAAATAACAAAGTGTGACTTAAAAAAACAACAAAACAAAAATCCTCAGAGTGGCAACACCCAACTCTGAGTCACCCAGTCAGAGGGAGATGTGAGGTAAGGCCCAAGAAACGGCCAGGTGTTTGTTTCGAAACTGAAGTGAGATAGTGAGGTCAACTTAATGGCAGCACCAGCTCCAGACATTTGTCCCTAGGGAGGGGACAGCCCCTGTCCCTTCCCAGCAGTCACCAGCCCATGAGCTCACACCTTTCCTGCCTCCCCAGGAACCCTGATTTATAGCTGCCCCACTGGTTCCTCAGACTCCAAGGTACGTCTTTTTTACTTCAACAGTTCTGAGCACCAATCAATAAAACAAGCAGTCCCACCAGAGGGAGGGAGGGAGGGACAGCAGAATAGGGTTAGCCATGAATGAGTTGAGCAAGAGATGAATTGGAATGACATCTAGTCAAAAGCTGTGAACATGCCAGTCCGCAGGGGCTGGGGTGCTGCTTTGAATAAAGAGAAAGGCAGACTTTTATTCATTTGGGGGAGGATAGATTCTTGTAATTTTCTGCTGGCCAAGACACAATATCAAAAGATGTCTTCCTACTTATGTGAGGGGCAGATCAATTGGAAGAATGGTCAGCTGATCCTAGGAACTGCTTTGTTCTTCTTGCTGCTGGTGCCTTGTCCTGAACAAACATCCTGGCCCTGTGGTTCATCTGGGCCTGACGACAGGTAAGGAAAAGCTGCAGGACTGCGCAAGGGTGGAGCAGAAGTCACATGCTAGCCCCGATATGCCGCAGGCCATGTCCACCATGTCTCACAACTTTGGACAAAGTATCCCTCCAATGATCCACACATCCACATACAGATGCAAAGGTTTAGGCTGAGAAGGGGAAAGACACAACATGGAAGCAGAGATGTTACCATTGGACCTCTGGAAAGTGAAGTGAAGTCAGTGCTTTCAGAAAAAAAAAAATGGATTCAGGTCGATGAGAAGTAACCAAAGCAACTGTTACCTTAACCATTCATCACAGGCAGTCTCCACACAAAGCTAGGGGGACATAGTAATGTGTTTCCTAGCTATGTGACTTGTCATCTTTTTATATATAAGGTTTGAGATAAGGACTCATGTAACTTCAAACTTGCCATATAGCTCAGGCTGGCCTTGAACTTTAGTCCTCCTGTTTCTACAACCCAAGTATAGAGGTTACAGGCACGTACTGCCATGCCTGGCTTAGAATGAGAAGGGTTGATGGGGGGCAAACGAAGTTAATAAGATTTTGGTTAATTTTTCCCTTGGTAACTAACACCTGAGTTTGTATCTTCCTGGGAGGCCTTTTACGGGGTGGGGTTTTTCCATTTCAAGCATACGGAGACCAGATATTGACCAAACTAAAGGAAGAATAGTTTTGTGGGCTGAGCATGAAATGTACTCACAGGCTCATGTTTCACACACACTCTCTCTCTCTCTCTCTCTCTCTCTCTCTCTCTCTCTCTCTCTCTCTCTCTCTCTTTCTCTCTCTCTCTTTCTCTCTGTGTGCGTGCGTGCGTGCGTGCGTGCGTGCGTGCGTGCGTGCGTGCGTGTGTGTGTGTGTGTGTGTGTGTGTGTGTGTGTTCCTGAGCACACATGTGCCACAGTGTATGTTGGAGGACAGAGAATGTCAAGTGTCAGTTGAGCCTCGTGGGTCCCAGGAATCTAACTCTGATTAGCAGGCTCATTGACAGATGTCTTTAGCTGGTGATTCTCTTCAGCCCAGCTGTAGAATCTAGGTGAAGCTTAGACGGAGGGAGTGGGTCACTAGGGGTGGGTCCTTGGGGGTCCACAGTTCTTGACTCCTTCCTGACGTGCTCTCTCAGCTTCCATGACAAGTCTTGGCTACCTGTTCCTGCCACAATGAACTGTGCCATGACACTTGAAAACTATGAACCAAAATTAGTTCTTCCTCCCTTAAGGTGTTTCTGTCCAGTATTTTGTCATGGTGACAAGAAAGGTAACTGGCACAGAAGAGTTTCCTCGTTCCCACAGAGAACCCAGTCCTCACTGGGCCTCTAGATCTCATCAATCTCTAGAACACTTTTCTGATCCCTGGACAAGGTAAGGAGGTCCCAGGAGAAAAATGGATTTCTGCTAATGAGAGAATGTGAAATTCAAATGACAAATGAGAAAAAAATGAAAGAGAGATCCACAAATATATCAGCAAACGCTGTCAACTAACAACACTTTGTTAACATTTATGGCAGTGTAAGGACATTTTGGGGGATACCAATTGCATCAAAATGAAAAGATAAAGATTGAATCTGAATAAACTAAGAATAGTTCTTAAGAAAAATGATCAGGGCTGGTGATGGCTCAGAAGGTCAGGTGTTTTCTGCCAAGCTAGAAAAGTGACATAGATCACTTAGACCCACAGGAGAGGATAGACTCTGTGACTTGTCCTCTGACTTCATATGTCTGCCATGACTCATGAGTCACTACCCCAACACACAAAACAAACAAATGATTGTGAATTTTAAAAAACAAGTTTTAAGGAGTCCAGGTGTAGTGGCACATGCCTTTAGCCCTGGCACTCAGGAGACAGAGGCAGGTGGATCTTTGTGAGTTCAAGGCCAGCCAAGGCATGGTGAAACCCTATCTTAAAACGAACAAACAAAAAATTGCCACACCACCATCACCAAACAAACAAAACAAGGAACCTAGAACATGTTAAATAGTAATAAATGTTCTGAAAGAAAGAGAAAGCAGGGAAGATGTGAGATGGTGGGCAAGGCAGCCACGCTGTTGTAGATTCCCTGGTGACCTGTGGTCAGTAGGAAGTGAAGAAGTGGACCACAGGTCACAGAGGATTCCAGAAAACAGGAGGGAAGCCACAGTGCAGCAGTGGGGTGATCAGGAGGAAGAGGCAGGGAGTTCTCAAGAGGATGTGTAAAAGAAGCCACCACGGGGTTAGATGTTGTCTGACAATGTTGCCTGTTCCTTTTTTTCATTGTTGAGTAGAATTCTAGGTGACTTTTTGTTCAGTCAATAGTTAAAAAACATTTGGGTTTCTTCCAATTTGCGTTGATTATAAATAAAGTTACCATAAATGTTTGCATATAGCATTTTTGTGTGAATCTGTTTTCTTTTCTCATGGCTAAATCTCAGAGTAGGATTGCTGCATGCATGTAAAACTTTACAGGAAATGAAAAGGCAAGCCCAACGGGTTGTTAGCTTTGACTGTATTTTACTTTTGTATTACTGTGATAACTGTTGACATCAACTTAAAAGAGGAGGAATCGGTTTTAGCTCATGGTTTCAACCATACTCACTTGACCTTTTGTGTGGGCACATCATGGTGTTGTGGAGTCCTGATCCCTGGTAAAAGACCATAGACTCTACCCAATTATAATTAAAGATCGATTGATTAGATGATATCAGATTGTGTTAGGGTTGAGCAGCTGATGGACACAGGTGGAAAGCTTTTCCTTGGGAGTCACCTACCCCTGCACAGTATATGATGCTGGATGTTCCACCCAAGGAGTGAATATAAATTAGTGAAGCAGGACAGGACCCAGGGGCTGAGTGATGCTCTGTCACTAGGAATTGGAAAGGAGAATCATAACAAGTGCAGTTCTTTGAAGGCCAGCACATGGGCAGGTGACTGTGTCCTGGGTACTGTTGTCTGCCTTGTGTTAACTGTTTGCAGATGCTTGAAGGAACCTTCGTTGGTCCCCTGGATGGATGGCCCATGGACACAAGGGTCAAAGAGTGACTTGGGAAGGACAAGTCATTCCTCTACCACCATGTGAAGCCCACACAGCCCAGCCATGGCAGTTCAGGGAACTTGAAGACACAAGACTCCCCAAAGACAGTAGTGACACTTTCCCATGGTGGTCTGTGGGCTGAGGTGCCTGCGGGAAGAGAGAAAGGGAAGACATGCTCTTGAATTAACATGAGATGAAAACCAAGGACACATGAGAACAACCGGAGAATGATTGAGTCCAAAGTTCTTGTGAGCAAGTTGGAGCCCAAATCCTTCATCTGGTGATTTGATCATGTTGATGACATCTCACTGTCCTCATTCATAACAGCTAGACTTCTGTGACTTGAGGGCTGCCCTTTACTGTGCAGTTCACAGCTGGGGTGGAGCTTTCTAATTCTTAAAATCTTCCTGAAAATTCAAAAGTCTTATTGAAGCAAGTATGCCACTAGGAACACAATTTGCTATAAATAAAAAATAATGTGACCAACTGTCAGGTCTAGAGGAAATGCCATTTCTCTAAATTCTGGGGGTTAGATGAGAGCCAGCATTCCTCAGGAACTTGTGAAGTTGGTTCCTCTCCACAAAAAGGAGCCATTTTCCTTATCACTGGCACACTGGATAACTGGACAACCGTGGGACCAAAGTGCATGCTGGCCTCCAGGCTTCCTCAGCATCTCAAGTTACACATTCCAGGGTCCAGGATAGCATCCTAACCCTTCTCCATTCCTCTCCTGCCCTAACTCCCCCAGCTCATGGTCTTCCCTCCCCCAGCTACTCATCCTCCTTATAACCCAGCTGCATCCGCTATGCCTACTCTCTTGGTCTTTATCTCTCATTCCCCCATGCTACACACACACACACACACACACACACACACACACACACACACACACTTCTCTCCTGGCCATGGTCAGTCCTGGTGTGGATCATATTGAGACCATTGCTGTTTGACTAAGTTCCAGCATTTTGACTTTGCAGATCACAATTTGCCAGCGCCTTTTCCTTTTGTTTATAATGATTCTACTATGTGTTATGCATCCCCTTATGCCTTTTACTTTGGGAAATTTTGTGCGGGCTTTGAAGGATGAAGATGTATAAAATGGCAGCCTCTTTAAACAAAATAACTATCTGGAAAAAGATCTGTGCCACTGTGGAACTACATAGCATGATAATTCTGTCTGCTCCCACACATATTAACACCAAGCTACTGGAAATTTTAGATAAGTAACATATACATAATGAACCAAGGTATACTTGTTAATTGTGATTTATAAATTCCTAATGTCTACTCATATTCACAGTAATATTTGTCTAACTCTGTCTGTGCTCGCTTTAAGCTTTAGGTATTTGGATAAAATAAACCATACAAAAAACAACTATATATTGGAATGTCTGGTCACCCTGAGAAAGCCCTTTTTAGAAGGTCAGGCAATTAGACAAGAGTCCCCATTCCCTCTGGGTCTTAAAGAAAGTTCCTACTTGCTACAAAGGCAGTCATCCTCCTTTGGAAACTTGTGACCCTTCACATGACTTGTTGATGTTAGCTTGCTTAATCATGATCACAAGCTACAACCCAGCTCACATGCTCCCTTTCTCCCATTAATTCTTTGTACAATTCTAGAGTATAAAAGGTGTAGCCTTTCTTCAATCAAATTGCAGCCCTCCCCGTTCACTCTCGTGTCAGCCTCCTTCCTTTGGCCAACTCCATACTCCTCTTTGGGACCTGAACCCCCTGGAGATGGTTTCCAACACAGTCTATTACTTTCTCCCTCTGCTCTGGACTCTTTCTGGTGCCTTTCCTGATGTCCTCTCTCTCCTTCCTCTTAACCAGGCAATGGATCGGGTCATGCTGTCAGCTTATACACCAACAACTGGGGGTAGCTTAAGGAAAGAAAGGCAGACAGCAGGGAGCTCCCTAGGGCGAAGGCTGCATCCAACTGCATCATCTCACCTATGGCTTTGGCAACTTTGTTCACTGCTATTAGATTGTTGTATTAGTCACTTTCCTCTTTGTGGCAAATTACCTGATCAAAGAAATCCAAGGGAGAAAGGGTTTATTTTCCAACCTGGTTTGAGGTTACAGTCCATTTGGTGGAGGGAACCGTGAGCTCTTGAAGCAGCTGGTCACATGATAGAGAGCACAAAGCAATAAATGTCAAGTCATTTACTCCACTTACCCTCCACTTACTTACACTGTCCAGGAGCCCAGCCCAGGAGCAGTGCCACCCACAACAAGCAGGCCTTCCCACCTCAGCTAACCCAAGATAACATCCCCAACGCATCCTCAGAGGCCCATCTCCCAGGGGATGCTGGAGCTCACCAAATTCACAATTGAGATAAGTGTCACAGATGTCATCTTGTAACCTCATGGTCAAAAGACATTTAGATATTGTGTCTGCATCCATGACTGAAGGTAAGCAGATGAAATGGAGTCCCCAACTGAGTATGTCCCTTTTATCAGAGAAACCTTGAAACTTTGCACTGGGTTGGAGGGAAGTTCCCCTTCAAGAGTTCATAATTCAAGGAAAGTGCCAGAAGAAGTGTATGGGGTAGGAGCATGCAGAAGCAGAGTGTGGAAGGGGACCCCCCAAAACCTCAGGGCCACTGCAGGCAGTGTTCTTACTGTGTTGACTTTTGTCACATGCCAGTACTGGAGAGGATGTCAGAGCTGGCTGAAGGAAAGGCACATTTGCTAGTCAGTGGGTCAACAGTCTGAGACTGCCCAATAGCCCAAGACCTCCATCTGAAGCCCCCAGTGAGTTTTATGGCCTCTTATCCAGAGCAGGACATGCTCAGGGCAAGCCCTTCTTGGGCCAGAGTCCCATGTGTACAGTGAGGCCTGAAAACATGGCCTAGCACTTTGATCTGGGCATGAGCCCAGGAAGGGGAGCCAGGGAAATGATGGACTGTGTAGGACATGGGACACTTGCTAGAGAGTCACCTGTGTGGGGAGGAGTCAAAAAATCCCAGTACACTCATGAACTAGCTACCAGCTCTCTCTTCACATCCTAGATTTCCCTGGAGCCTTGGTCTCCTAGGACCCCTCCTGCTGTCACCATCTTGACAGGAAAGAAGATACTCTAAAGAGAAACGTGTGCCCTTGTCTTTGACTATCAGACTACTGGACTTGAGAAATGGGGATTTTGCCAGGAATCTCATGCTGGCAAAAGCAAAAGGCCTGGTACCATCAGGGCGTGTCTCTGGAAAAGAGAATTCATCACACAGCTTTTCCAGTTGGTTAGGCCATGTTGACCAAGAAACTGGGGCTGAACTGGTGATGGGCAGGACTGAAAGCATGGAAAGTATGGGGTTCATGAAAAGGGAGAGGAGCTCCTTACTCAGGAACCTAGAAGAAGCCTCTTGTCAGCCGGAGCACAAGAAACCAGCACAACTGCTTGGGTCCTTTCTCCCTTCACAGCCATAAACTAGGAATTTCTCCAGAAATCCCATTCAGTGAAGACCACTGGGGCTTGTTGTTACAGCTCCATCTGAGGCATCACCAGAGCCTCTATAATTCCAATTATCATAAGAGATTACGAGCGTATACAGGGGTCTGGGGGCTTCTTAGCAACTTTTTGAAAATGGCCAATATTGAACATGTGGCCAACACTAAGGCAGCCAGTTGCAACTGTAGCTCTTGAGTGTGTTACTTTCTATGACTTCTGAGAAGCCACAGTGGGTCTTACTTTCTTCTGAGGAATTCTTTATCTCTTAACATAAATATTTAAAGTCTATACCGACATATCTTTAATGAAATCCCTGGGCTAGAGAGATGGCTCACTGGTTAAGAGCCCTTGTTTCCCAGCATCCTCATGGTAGTTCACAAGTGTCTGTTCCGGTTCCAGAGGATTCAACCGCCCTCTTCTGGCCCTTGTGGGCACTGCATGCATGTGATACACAGGGGACACAAGCAGACAAACACTATATACATAAAATAAACAAGCAAATCTCTAAAATATGAGATCTCAACTCTGTTTCATTAATACCATCTAATCCTGAAATTATTTTCAGCCATCCTGGCTTGGCATCAAGGTCCCTAATAGATTAGAGAAGCCCAGACTGGTGAGCAGATCAGCGGATAGAAGTGATTGCTTTGCTATCCTGCTGAGAAAGATGCCCTTTGACTTTCATGCACCTACATACATACACACACAGTTGATTAATTAGCTAATTATTTGATTTATTTCTAAGAAAAATCAGGGGAATTCAGGTTGCTGAAGAGGACAATATGGCAGTGTGTCTATGTCCCCTTGCCACTGATGGGATCACATTTTGACCAGGATATCATATCTCTTGCCCTCTATTTAAGCCTAAATATCATGTCAGTACCCCATAAATGGCCTTAAGGGCACCAGCTTTCCTTATTTATTGTTCTTCTAGGTTTGACCACATGGAAACTTCCCTTATCTCTTCTTTGTTTATTTGGCCTATTGAAGACTGGCAGTGAAGCTGCTGGGACACTCATGACTGATACTGTGCTTTGGGAAAAGTTGAAGACTGACTTCCCATAGACAAAGGCCACCACCATCTTACCTAAGCATTATCCATTGACTGGGGCCTCAGGACTTCAGTAGGGTGATATTGGAGAGAGGATGTGAGGGATGGACACACAGGCCTGGGGAAAAAAGGATCAGAGTAAAGGTGAAAAGGATGGAAACAGGACAGAAAGGGAAAACCAGAGAAAGAGAAGAATAAAAGAGCCAGCAATAACCAAGGCAGGGAAGTGGGTGAGGGCTCTGACAGCAAGATAACTGCCAGCTCTGCAAATGAAGGTGGGTAGAGATGGGTAAGGCTTGAGGACAGAAGCAGCAGGCAGTAGTGGGGGGGGGGGAAGGGCCAGCAAGGGAGGGCTGGGAGATGGGGAGGGGGAGAGGTAAAGGGACAATTGCAGATAGAGGGCACTAGGTCACAAGAGAAGAAGCTATGGGGACTCAGCCAGGCATGTGCTGGGACCTGGGACACCTGAATCACCAAGCATTCCCAGGCTGCAGCCCTTACAAGCAGGTGGCCAGATTGTGTGGTTTGTTTTTAAACAACATTTATTGCTTTCTAACAATAAAAGAAAAAAAGCAAAACAACACAGGACAGGTGCAGCTTGTTGGTGTGGGGGAACTTGCCTCACGACTAAGAGGCCCTGGGTGCCACCTTGGATGTGTGTGGATGGAACAATGACAAGTGTTTCAGAACTGGAGTGTCTGCAAAGCAGAGAGCACACACAACCCTGGACAGAGTTCCCATAGACATGTCACCTCTGCATTGCTGGTAGGAGACACTGGCAAAGTTGTCTATGTCACCTGTTGGAGCTGACTGGTTTCTGGTCTTTGTTTTGGGTGACTCTCCAGGTATCACCACTATGAAGCCCACACTCAACCAGCCTCTATGGCCCAGTCACCTCACAGATGAGCTGTGAGGAAGCCAAGCCCGGCCTGGGAAAAGGGCACCGATGGCTGGAGCAATCAGGGTCTGAGCTTCAGGACTCAGGGACAGCAGACATTAGTCCATGACATTATGGAAGCCACAGACCCTCTCACAGCCTGGATCATGCTGTCATCATACTCCTCCATCCCCCAAGGGGACAGGTGAGATGACTCAAGCCTGCTGCCTGAGTGTTGTGCACCTTCTCGGTGGAGAGGAGTTTATGGCCTCAGCGGAGAGGCATGGATGAATCAGCCGCACAGCTGCTCACCCAAATCAGGGAGACCAGGTCTGATAGAGGCTGGCCCAGACAGTTTGCTTCAAGTGCAGCTCACTCTGAGTCTCGCCGAAGAGGCCCAACATGGCCTCAAGAGGAGCCAATCCCCATTCCCAGAGAAATAAGCTTCTCCTAGCCCTGTTTTAGTGGGGACCCCAATCCTGCATTCCTCAGTATAGCACGGCCAGGTCCTCAGGCCACAGTGTCCTGCCTCCTCCTTCCCACCTGCTACCTCAGAGAAAAGGCTAACAAGAGCAAGGATAGGCCAAGGGTCCGAGCTGGAGCTGTGGCCAGGCCTATGTGCAACTTCACATCAACATTTTTGTCCCAACTGGATTCTCGGGTCAGCGTCCCCATATATGGGGGGAGAAACAAGAACTGGGAATAAATAATTTATTGAAACTGGAATAAATACATGGCATGGTTACAAATAACTGTAAAAAAATTATTAGCGCGCGCGCGCGCACACACACACACACACACACACACACACACACACACACACACACACAAAACCATCCTCAATTGGGAGTTCCCTGCTCCTGCTCTCCGTGTAAGCCGCTGGCGCTTCTACCCCGGAGGTAGAAGACATATTTACAACAGAGAGACCAACAAGAGGCTGTTCATCTCCAGACCCCAATTTAGGAGCTCCGGGTGTCCCCACGGTCCGCCAAGTGCCCGCGCAGCTGCACCCCTTGCACAATCCTCTGCACCCAGGAGCGGTGAGCTAGGAGGCTAGAGTAGACACCGGGCCGGTTGCGCTCCGCACAGCCTTCTCCCCAGCTGATAATGCCTGTCAGTATCCAGGAGTCATCCACCTGGCACATCAAGGGACCCCCAGAGTCGCCCTGCAGAGAAGAAGGGAAGTCAGGCATCCACACTGGCAGGCAGCGTGCAGCGCCCAGGTGTCCTTGGAGACTGCAGTCTGCCGAGGCCCTGGAAGAATGGGCCTTCGGAACAGAACCACTTCTGGTGGCGTGTACTCTCCACAACCACAAGGAGCAGAAGATGAGGCCACTTCTGGTTTACAGGTTCAGAAAGCCTTACACCAATTGGCAATGTGGGCACTGCAGCCAGGCCGCATGCTGGCCACCTCGAGTCTAACTGCTACACCATCCTATTATTCTCATTCAGTCAGGAGCCTGGCTCCAGAGGACAAGAGTTCTGAACCAGTAGACGCTCCTCAGAATACCAGCTGCCGAGCTGAGGCGTTACAGCTGAGGTGTTCTGTACACAACTCTTTTTGTAAACAAGAAAATTAACGGCATAGCGAGACTAAAAGGGCCCAGGCAGAAGTGGAGAGGATGCCCCTCAGGAGATTCTGAGGAGGAGCTTTTGGGCCTCCCAGTTGGGGTGAACAAAGGGTGGGCTCTCACCAGACAGGCATCCCGTTCCCCTTCCAGGTAACCAGCACACAGCATGTCCTCAGTGATGGCTTCCTGCCCGGCACCCCGCCAGTACAAGCGTTTGCAGAGTTCTGAGTCGATGATGGGTACCTTCAGCTTCTGAAGGGTCTGCGGCTGGGGCAGGGGCACTGGGAACAGAAGGAGAGTTGGCCCAGTGCTCAGCAAGTCCCCTCTATTCACCCAGCAGCATTTCTCAAAGGTAAACAGATCAGCTCTACTGAACGTCCCAAGGTGTGTTAGGGAAACCCTAAACCCAGGCTCTCCACCTCTTGACCCACTGAATTCAAACATGCATCCTGTGTCTTCACTGAGGGCTCATAACAGAATGCTGCTTCTAGGCTCCACTCTTGTTTTCCAGCAAGGGCAGAGTATTTGGTATCCCCTGTGTTCTGAATTCCATCAGTCCCACACCCTCCCTGGAGTTAGGCTATAGACCCCGAAGAAAAGGCTGCAACTGCAAAGTTCCAGCATCTGCCCATGACTGAGCAATTCTTCTGGGCCCAGGTTAAGGCTCTGTCTTCCCTGTTGTCTACACCCAGTTTCTCCTTCCTGGTCTGTGCTGTTATCATTGCTAAGTCATTTCTGTTTGTTTGCCTCTCTTTTGCTTCTCTCTACCTCTACCTTTCATCTGGTTTGCGATTATAGATGACATTTGTTTTGAAAACTGTGCTTTATGGTGATGAAGATTACATTTCCTCCTGGGAATTTTGCTTGCAATTCAGAGATGCTGCCACCAGGGGTAGCTATTCCCATTTGGACCGATTACATTTTCATCTTGCCACCCCCTCCTTTCACTTCTACTCATTCTTGGGTCAATAATTTTGCAAATACCCCACCCCCTTTTCTCTCTCCTGACTATCCTGGGACTCACTCTGTAGGGCAGGCTGGCCTGCCTCTGTCTCCCAAATGCTGGCATTAAAGGAGTGGGCCACCACCCATGGCTTTTTCTTCCTTTTTTGTTGTTGCTGTTACTATTGTTGCTTTAAAAGATAGCCAACGAGTCCTTTCAACTAGAGATGACCTAAAATTGACAGTTGAGTTTTTGTGACTTCACTTCTCTATTCCCTACTCAACTTTTGCTGTCTCTATAATGTACACATGGCATCCACCCTCTGTCTCCAGCAATCCCCTATCCCTCTGGAGTTAGAGGGGAACCACACCTCCATCACGGATGCTTCCCCAGCCTGCAATCCAGCAGTCAGTGTTGGGAGGGAGCTGGACAGAGGAGTCAGGCAGGCAAATGGGCAGGATCCGCTCAGAGAATTGGATGGAGTGTTCCAGGCGCACCAGGGCAATGTCTGCACGGGTTCCCTCCTTCCAAGAATACCTGGGGTGGGGCAGCACCCAAGCAATACCCACTTGCTGGGACCGTGGGCCTGGGTTTTCCAGCTGCCAGGCCCCCAACAATATTGAGAACAGAGATGGCTTATCCACACTGCTGCAAGGAAAGAGAAAGAGGGAGATGTCAAAGAGAGAATATCTGGTTACAATGGCAATCAAGATCCCTGAACGGCCTGGACAGCCCAGACCCTAAGGCAGGAAGCATGAATGGGTCCTGGAGACTCCAGAGCAAGCCTAGTTTCACATACTTCTTGAAGCAGTGTGCAGCAGTGACCACCCAGCGGTTGGTGAGAAGGGAGCCTGCACAGTGATGGGAACCATTCTTGAGGATGCTAACGATCCAAGGCCACTGGGCATCCATGCTGTCCTCACCACCCACGATGCGGTTCAGCTGCTGAGGCTTCCCACAGTCTGGGGACTCTGGCAGAAGGGATGGAATTTCCTGTCATTCAGCAGACACAATTGTCTTCTGACTTGACTGTCAACCAACCTCTAAGCCCTCCAAGGTCTCAAGCCTGTGCCCCAGCCCAGCACTGTGAGTCCCTGCCCTGTCCCTGTCCCTGTCCCCTTTACCTACCTCATTTTCTCCCCCCTTTAGCTGGCCTTCCCTCCCACCCCCTTAGACTTGATTTCTCTGGTTCTCTTGGCTCTTACCTTCTGTCCTTCAGGCCTTCCCTCCTCTAGGTTCATCAGTTTTCCTACACCCCCGCCCCCAAGCTCTTCTTCCCTGTTCTCCTTCCTCTTCAACTTCACGATGCCCTCTGACCGCAGTCTCCACTTCTGACCTACTCCACAGACTGCCCGTACCACCCCCACCCCCACCTGCTCACACTCACCAGGAATACGGGCAGCACTGAGGGTAGCTGAGGGCAAGATAAGAGAGTCAGGCCCAGTGATGAGGAACCCTGCACCCCATGCCCAGAGCATCACTCACCTCTCAAACAGACTCATCCTGGGCCCTTGGCACTGTTCTCTGTCCCCATCAACACCCTCCCCCCCCACACACACACACACCACAGGTACCTTCTGCTTGGGACAAACATCTTCTGACCTCCCTACCTCCCAGCCCACCAGTACTTTTTCCACCTTCCTAAAAATAGGAAGATAACTCAGGGCACACACACCCAGCACCCAGGTTTTTTCTCCAGGCCCCACGAATGCCTGGGCAGTTGTTCTCTTCCAGGACAGGAGAAGCAGACCCCAAATGGAAACCATGGAGGAGGAAACAGAAGAGGGAGGACAATGGGGAGTGACAGGGATGATGACCCACTAGGATGAGAGAGGAGTTCCTGGATGAGCATTGCAACAGAGCACTCACCCGCATCCAATAGCTGCTAGGGAAACTGAGGCTTGGGGCATGGAGCTAAACAGCATGGCAGAGGCAGGGGACAGAGACAGAAGCTCGGGAGATGGAAGGGAACAATGGAAAGAGGAGAGAGCGAATTCAAGGGAAGATGCAAAGTCAGGAGGCAGGCAAGGAGGAGGGACTATGGGCAGGAAGGAGGAGGGAAGAGAGGAGGTGGGGAGGAGCAGCAGGCCTTGAGGCTCACCTGTGGCAGTCAGAAGCACTAGAAAGATTACCATCCTGAACTGGTTCCCACCCAGTGCTGGGGGAGGTCTGGAAATCACCGTGGCTGGTAGGGGTGGAGCGCCAGCAAGGCTGCTGGCCATCGCTAAGGACCTTAGGGCTGTGCTAGTTAGGACTGGCAGGGCGGGTGGCTGTAGTGTGTAGCTCCCTACAGCCCCAGGTTTTATCCCATGAGGAGGAATGCTGTTGAACCAGTCCCCCTGCTGGTGACTGGGCTACCCAGACTGTGGGTCAGGGAGGAGGTGGGGCTGCAGGGAGGAAGCCACCTGTTACTGGGGCTAGGGGCCGTGACTGGATGGGAGACTCAGGCTTGGGCTCTGTGCCCAGGGTGCATTCTGTAGAGGTCCTGTGAAGACTTGCTCACTCTCTAGGGTCTGGCTTTTTCATTGACTGTCCAGGTAATCAGAGATCCCTGCAGCTTACAGAGCATTTGGGGTAAAAAGTGGTTCAGCCTGGAGTAGCTACAGCTGGGGAGCCCCTGGGGCCTTTGGCTGGGGGTTGCCAGGGCAACCTTGCTCCTTAACGGCCCATGTCCAGCGCCCTGGCTGCTTCCATGACTCAATCCAAACACTTGGAGCCCTGGAATCCCGTTAGCCCACTTCCCTGAAAGCTGTGACTCAGGCCCCAAGGGGGAGGGCATGATGGGCTCTTGGCCATTTGGCCAAGCGTCCCTGGTGCTTCCTCCCAGTTGTCACTGCAGGTGTACCTCCGGTGACTCATTTCTTACCTGAACTCCCCAGAGCAGGCCAACCCCAGAGCATGAGCCATGGCCTATGCGCGCCCTCCTGCCTCCCTCCACCCCCCACGATTCCACGATTGGAAAGAACTCACATCCTGGGACCCCCACAAGGGGCCATGGAGCTGGGCTTTGGAAAGCTGGGGTGCTGTGAGATGGTGTGGATGGTTCTTGAGTCAGTGTCCTGCACTTGTGTCCCCCTCACCGAAAGCAGGAACCTGCAACATCCTCCCAGACGAACATGTCCCTCTGCCCAGTGTGAGTTTCTAAGATCAGACCTGTTTGTGGGGAGAAATAAGGCTGAATGAAAACAGTAGACTGGCTGATTACTGGGTCAACTTGGGAGCTCAGTGTCCCCAGCAGGATCAGGTGCCTGACCCTCCTTGACTAGGGTCACATGCCTGAAGAAAAGACCCTGAACTTAGCTGACCAAGATTAAATGTGGGAACGGGAACGGTAACACTGTTCCCAGGGAAAGAAAGAGGTTGATCTCTTTCTGCCTCTGGGTCAGCCACAGCTCTCCTGGGAGTTCCCTGTCGTGTGTCTCCAAGCTGTCCACAGCTGGCCCTACAGAGCTCTGTGCTGCCCACCTCGGTTGTTTGGGACTAAGGTGGTAGCAGGCACAGTTAACACATGGATGCCCCCTCTCTAGCAAGGTGCCCACCTTGCTTGGGTACATTGGGCTGCAAACAGACTGGGGTGTGTGCTATGGGCCATTATATGGGGAAGGAGGCAGGTCAGGGTTAACCTGAAGGCAAGATGAGGCAGAGAGCCCCTGCCCCACCCCATACCAAACATGCAAAATGTATGGCCTCAGGAACCCCAGTGGTGCATTCTTCTCCCTCCTATGACTGCGGGTGTCACTACAGGAGCAGCCAAGATGAGGCCAGCTTCTCTGGACACCCCCAAGGCTATAGAACAAACATGGAGGAACATTTGCCTCATCATGTGCCCCCTTCAGGGTCCCTCAGCTGCTCCCACACTTCTCTAACCCACTCCCTTGCAACACAGAGGGCCTTGTCACCCGAATTCATTCCACAAATATTTCTTGGGCCCCTACTGTTTGGCAAGCCATGTGCTAGGTCACTGGATACCCAGTGAGGAACGGGGCTCAGGTCTATCACCCAGGAAACTCACATCTCCCAGGGTGGGAGGCCAGAGATGAGTAGTAACAGTGAGGTGGGCAGTATCATGGATTATGTTGTGACTCCTTTAGGAGAGGGTGTGTTCCCCAGCTATTCTCAGATCCAAGCCTGTTGTCCACTGCACACTGGGTTTCAGTAGATGTTTGTTGAATGAATAAGTGATTGTAGAAGATAAGAGACTGGAGACCAATAGCTGCAGCCTCCTGCCTCTGCATTTCCTCTGTATTTTCTGAGTCATTGCCCTGGGGACCTAAGAGGCACATCCCCAGTATGTTGCCTTCTTTCAGATAGGTGGCCAGAAGAAGACCTAAGCACAAGAGCTCTGTGGGAAACAGAAGAAGCCCAAGAAGCTAGATGGAGATTTCCCAGTACAAGCTCTCAAAGAGGACCCCCCCACACACCTGCCACCACCACCCAAGAGCCCCTGGCATGATTCAACATTCAGCAAAATATTTACTGAGAGCCTGCATGTGCCAGTCTCACACCCAGCATCCCAGCTGGGCATCTTTACACTATGCAAGAGATGGATGACATACCCAGCCCTGCCACCCACACCACAGTCCCTGCCAGCCTGCTCAGGTATACCAGCCAATTCACACTGATAGAGCTTCAGGAGCATTTACATGCTAAGAGCAGCTGGAGCTGGCAATGCTGAAGCCAAAAGCATGACTCACCAGTGGTGGCAGTTCAGACATGGGCATGGGAGTCAGGGGACGTGGTCTGAGCAAGGTTATCCATTCTTTATCCAACCAAAGGCTGCAGGGCACCGCCTCCTCCTGCTGGGGCTTGTACTAACTCCCAGGGTCATCCAAGGAAATAAACCACAACCCAGTATGTGAGTCAGCTGGCATTACTGCACACCAGGGTCTGGGGTATCAGGGAGGGGACACTGTCCTTACTGACAAACCAAGACAATACCTGCTCTGGTGGCTGAAATGGAACTGAGAAGTAAGTAAACCCACCGGGCGTGGAGTCTCATGCCTGCAATCCCAGCACATGGGGGAGGCTAAAGCCACAGCATATCTGCAAAGGTGATGCCAGCCTAGGCTACATAGTGAGTTCTGGACAAGCCTGGGCTACAAAGGGTATGAAGGTTGGGATGTAGCTCACTCAGTTAACAGACTATTATTTAGTTGCACAAAGACCTGCTTCAATCACATGAAACTAGACATGGTGTCACATGCCTGTAATCACAGCACTTGGGAGGTAGAGGCAGGAGGATCAGAGACTCAGAGTGACCCTTGGCTTCATGGTGAGTTCAAGGCCCATCCTGGGCTACATGAGACGCGACTCAAAAAACTCAACAAAGCCAAATAATAAGTACTGTTTTGTTCTAGTGGATGTCAGACACTTCCCAGTTGACTTAAGTTTCATTGCAGCACTATCATGGGCCTCAGCCCATCTACCTGTGGAAAGAATCAGCCAGCAGTATCATGGCCTCAGGAGAAAAGGCTGAATGGCTAAGAAGGGCTGAAGACCTTGCAGGATGGACTAGGAATCTTCATTGCCTGGACTAGGAATGGCCTAGGAGACACACCTCTGGGTAAATCTGTGAGGTGGCTGGACTAGGAATGGCCTAGGAGACACACCTCTGGGTAAGTCTGTGAGGTGTTTCCAGACAGATGAAACTGAGAGTGAACAACTCTCCCTAAATGTGGATGGCACCATCCCACAGGCTGTGGTCTCAGACTCTCTTGTTACTTCTTCATTGATGTGATAAAATACTCTGACAAAAACAAACTTGAAGGAAAAAAGGGCTATTTTCCTTCACAAATTCATCAAGGCAGGGAAGTGAAGGCTGCAGGAATGGGAGGAGGTCACATGACACCCACAGTCTGGGAACAGAGGGATGGAATACAAACTAGTGTTCAGCGTTAGAGTCCAGGATGCCCTGACCAGTGAGTGATCCTGCTCACAACTAAGATGGGTCTTTCCACATCAAGCATGCTCAGAGGCTAATCTCCAAAGTGATTCTAGATCCTGTCAGACTTACAACACAGACTGAATTAAAGGGGGAAAGGAGGAAGCCAGCTGATGGTCAGTATTCATCTCTTTCCTGATTATGAAACAGGCCGGCTGCTTCATGCTCCTGCTGCTATGCCTTCCCAGCCATGAGCGACTGTTTTTCCTCAAATTATGGGCCAAAATAAACCTCTTCCATAAGTCAATTTGTGAGGGTTGCTGCAAGACCTCTTTGGGGGCCAGGGCTGGCTCATCAGTTAAGAGCACTGGCTGCTCTTCTAGGGGTCCTGAGTTCAATTCCCAGTAGCCACATGGTAGCTCACAACCATCTGTAATGAAATCTGGTTCCCTCCTCTGGCCTGCAGGCATACATGAAGGCAGAACACAGCATACATAATAAATAAATCTTTTTAAAAAGATATTTAAAAAATAACCTCTTTACAGGGTTCCAGCCATAAAGTGCAATCCCACCACAGCCCAAGTTGTGGAACCAATGAGTTCATGGGGATTCTTACAAATCACAGGAGTGATTTGCAGATGACTCCAAAGTGGCCACACCTCTGGAAAGTCTCACCCTGCATGATGATGACTACCTCATGGTTTGTAGATAGAATTCCTCCTCTTAGTTAACCACCCCAGACTGTGTACTTGTACCAAAGGCCACATGCAATTAGGGCAAAATTATATACAAAATGGCCAGATAGTGCCAGTGGGAGTAGATGGACTCTCGGGTGTAATGACCCTACCCACTCCCTCCTTCTATAAGAGAACAGCAACAGCCATCAAGCCTGAGCTCAGAGCCACTTACAACTAGTCACAACTGTGATGATGAAGATGGTGACTATCATACTTGGAAAGTAGTGGTCTGCAGCATGGGTATTTTTGTCACAGTAATGAAGAACCAATGCAGAAAACTGGTACCAATGAGAGGGCCATCGCTGTGATGAGTCTCGCCATGTGGTCTGCAGGCTTTCAGACTGATTTGTGAGAGGAATGTGGAAGACTCTAGACTGTAGCCTAGAGAAGCCTTAGAATACTGTAATCAGTCTGGTGGGCCATTCTGGTGAGAGTCCAGACTTCCAAGAGAAATGTGAATAGTAGAGGCTGGGCTCGTGACATTCCAAAGGAGAATATGACTCTATTCAGGACTGAACTATAGGCCATTCACGTTATCTTCTGGCAGAGTACGGCTGCATTCTTGAGTTCAAAAGTAACGTCA
Source organism: Cricetiscus sungorus (assembly GCA_030556225.1). Taxonomy (NCBI): domain Eukaryota; kingdom Metazoa; phylum Chordata; class Mammalia; order Rodentia; family Cricetidae; genus Cricetiscus; species Cricetiscus sungorus. The sequence continues at coordinate 10,706,740 of JANBXA010000069.1, forward strand.
CTTGTAGAATGAACATAGCCTTCCAAGCTGCAGTGTGGCTACGCTCACTGCTTTTAATCAGTTCTTCTATGAGAAAGTTCTAAATATGAGGGGAAAGGAAAGGAACATGACCTTAAAGATGCAGGAAAGATGGTGCAGAAAGCAGTGTAAATTGATTAGCGCCATTATAGAGAAACACTGGACTCTGCCTGAGACAACTGAGCAAGTACCCAGAAGACATGGTTCCTGCTGTAGCGCCCTGCCCGTGGTACAATCTGTTCCACGAGTCGGGCGAAGGCCTAGAGATTGAAATAAAGAGACAAGACAGAGGGTCATTCGTTCAATGGCAATGTCAGAACGCCGAATGCTGCATGTCGTTTATTGAGGGGATGGAACGGGCTTAAATACTGACTTACATCACAGTGGAAAATAACAGGATTTTTAGGATTAACTCCTCCCCACGAGGTGTTTGTTGTCACGAGGTGTGTGTTATCAAAACAGGAAGCGTACCAATAACAGCTTTGGGGCAAGGAGTTCCAGCCAACAGCTTCAGGCTTGCTCAAGGTGCCTCGGGGGTCCATGCAGGGCCCTACATCCTGTTTATAAAGGTACAATTCACATGAAAGGAGGGAGCCTGGATTAAGAACACCATTGAAGGGTTCGCTACTAGTCAACTGCACAGGCAAGTGTTTTCTCAGGATCATCTGACAAGGCTCACAGGGACCAGGTTACACATGGAGCAGAACTTCACAGTGGCATCCACTTAATGTCCAGGGCATGGAAGCTTTCACAAGGGTTCCAGAAAAATCACTGAGCCAGGTACTGTGTGGCAAGGTTGGCTTCTCTGCAAGGGGGCTATCCGGTAAAGCTATGAAAGTGAACCCTAAATTGTAGATGGGATCCTAAGGCAGTGGTTCTCAACCTGTAGGTCATAACCCCTTAGGGTCCAATGACCCTTTCATAAGGGTCACATATCAGATATCCTGCATATCAGATAATTACATTATAATTATTAAGAGTAGCAAAATTACAGTTGTGCAATAGCAACAAAAATAATTTTATGGTTGAGGTCACCGCAAGTGTATTAAGAGAAACTGTATTAAGGGGTCACAGCATAAGGAAGGTTAAGAACCACTGCTCTAGGGTGTTGGCTAAGTCAGGGTTAGGACATGCACCAAGGAAAACTTCAGGTACATAATAGAGCTGACCTGAGAGAGGCCACATGAACTGCAGGAGTAAACTATCCAAACCTACTGGAACCCAGGTGATACCACCACAAGCCCCAGATGCCAGGCATGGAACTATAGGGTTTTCCGTCAAAAATCTTGATCTTTCTTTGTTCTGGTGTGGTAGAACATTATTTTAAGGTGTGTGAATTTTGATTATGCTGCATTTGTCTAACTCTGTGATTCCTTGCCTGTCTAAAACACCTTATGATCTAATAGAGCTGAATGGCCAATAGCGAGGTGAAAGCAAGGATAGGTATGGCTGGCAGGCAGAGAGTATAAATAGAAGGAGAAATCTGGGAAGGAGTAGCAAAAGAACAAGGAGAGAAAGATGTCAGGGGCCAGCCACCCAGACACACAGCTACACAGCCACACAGCCACCCAGAAACCCAGACACCCAGACACCCAGTCACCAGCCACACAGCCACACAGACACCCAGACACACAGCCACCCAGACACCTAGACACACAGCCACACAGCCACCCAGACATACAGCCACCCAGACACACAACCACACAACCATCCAGACACCCAGACACACAGCCATACAGCCACCAGCCACACAGACACACAGACACACAGCCATCCAGACACCTAGCCACACAGCCACACAACCACACAGCCATCCAGACGCACAGACACACAGCCAGCCACAGAGTAAGAAGGAAAATAAGACATGCAGAAGAAAAACAGATAAAGGCCCAGAGGGAAAAGATAAATGGGTTTATTTAAAATATGAAAAACTGGCTAGAAATAGTCCAAGCTAAAGCTGGGTATTCATAACTAAGAATAAGCCTCCATGTATGATTTACTTTGGAGCTGGATGGCAGCCCCCCCAAAAAACCAAGAGTAAAACATCACACAGCAGTCCAGTTTTCCCTTGCATACCCCCCCCACATACCTCCCTTATGGAAGGGGACTATTTACTCTGTGCCATTTGGGTTTTTTGTTTTGTTTTGTTTTTATCTTTACATAAGCACAAATAAAACATGCATGTGAGCCTACCCACTTTCTTCACTGTGATCCTGGTGTTGGCAATAGTGACGCTGACCCCAGCTGTGCTGCTCTTTCTAGAATGGCTCTGCGGTTCTTGGAGGAAACACAAATGATTCAACACAGTGAGATCTGCTGCACATCAAGAGCACATCCAGCTCCTGGTGTGGACCAGGGACTTCTTGAAGCCAGTGGGCAGGGCGTGCTTGGTCTAAGGTTCCTCCCATCACCAATTTTTGGCATCAGAATCTTGCCCTTGAGTCTTCTCCGAACCCTGTTGCTGATACTTCTGGGTTTCCTCCAGTTTTGCTTAATTTTGACGTGTCAGTTGAATGGTGCCAGGAGAACTGCTTGGACCTCTTTTGGTGACCTTGGGCTCCACCAGAGGTTGGAGGGCAGCCATTATGCTGCACACAAAGTGACAGCCACCTTGCAGGCAGCACCAAAGGAGAATTTACCCTGTGCCATTTTATATTGGAAATATATAACTTACATGTCTTTATTTTACAGTGGTTCACTGAGATTGCTTTGAGTTTCAGAAGAGATTTCAGCTTTTCAACAATATTAGAGCTATTAAGATTTTGGGGACCTAGCCAGGCATGGTGGCATACACTTTTAAGCCCAGAACTCAGAAGGAAGAGGCAAGTATCTCTGAGTTTGAGGCTAGCCTGATCTATAGAGTGAGTTCCAGGACATCCAGGGCTACACAGAGAAGCCCTGTCTCAAAAAACGAGAGAGAGAGAGAGAGAGAGAGAGAGAGAGAGAGAGAGAGAGAGAGAGAGGGAGAGAGGGAGAGAGAGAGAGATCAAGAGAGACAGAGAGAGATCAAGAGAGAGAGATCAAGAGAGAGAGAGAGAGCTTTGGGGGACTCATACAATTGAACTAAATTTGAGCCAAGAGGGAAAGGGTTGAAATGTTACAGATAAAAGTGATGAATTTGGGCATCAAATTGAGAAAGAGTGGGCTTCTGACTTGTAATAGTTAATTTGTGATAGTTAGTTGGATTTGGAATCACCTAGCAGGCACACCTTGCAGCCTACCAAAAACATTTCCAGAGAGGATTAGCTGAAGACACAGCCTGAACATAGGCAGAACCATCACATGACCTTGAGGCCCAGACTTAATAGAGGAAGAGACCGGGGAAGGCCAAACGGATACTGACATTCTCTTTTCTCCACTTCCTGATTGCCAGCTGTATGCAAGCAACTCCTCACAGGGCCAAGGCCATGAGCTAGCCCTTCAGACTATGCCTTCATGCTGTGAAGAACTGTATCCCCCAATTGCCAGCTTTCCTTATGTTGCTTCTGTCAGCATTTTGTCACTGGGGATAGACAGTCACACAGGCTGAGTGCTCACTGACCCACTGACTGCTTTTGAGGAGCCTGGTCTGTTTGGCCCTGGGACACTAGGCTACCTCTGGGGCGACACTGCTCTCAGATGGCCTTCCATCACCTTCCCATGAGGATGTCCTGCCTCCCACTTGATCACACTCCCAGCTGTCCTGGGAACCTGTTGCCTTAGGAAATCACAAGGCTTTTCTACTGGAAACATAGATCTATCAGGACTCCAGTCCAGTCCTGGGTTGTGGTTCCCACTCAGAGCCCTCCCAAAGCCCCCATGCCCTTGACCTCACATCTTTTTTTGCCTTCACCCGAGTGCCTCTAGTCCTTCCCAGTTCTTCTCCAAAGCTCTCTTCCTATTCCCCTTCCATGAGAAGCCAACTGTATCAGCTACTTTTCTAATGGTGTGACGAGATACCACCAAGACAACTTGTAGAAGAGTTTATTTAGGGCTTCCAATTCCAGAGCATCAGAGTCCATGGTGGCCCAGTGGAGACAGCAGGTACAAGTGGCAGGAGCAGCAGCTGAGAGCTCCTACACACCTTGATCCACAAACAGGAAGCAGAAAGAGCACACTTAAAACTGTAGGAGTCTTTTTGAAATCTTTCTGAAATACTACCTCCAGCCAGGACACCTTCTAATCCTCTGCAAACAACCCAGGCAGGACCAAGTGTTTGAATGCTGGGCCCGTCTCCTTCAAACCACCACACTGACCTCGTCTGACTCTACACCACCCCACAGCTCTCCTGAAGGGTAAGACGGATGGTGACAAGGAGACAGGATGGGGGCTGCATATAGTTCATACCCATGGAGTCCTTTCCTCCATCTCCTCTTCTCAATGCTGAGCTCTGCGATCTGGGAACTGCCCACTCCTGACCTGGGAGAACAAAGTCTTTCTGCAGAAACATGAACTTCTCAGCATTTCCCACAGGTGGAGATTAAGCATCACTCTCTGGCTCATCCTGCCTTCTTGTCCTCTCAGGGATCCCTCCTGGTGAAGCCTTTAAACCCCAACATTTACCAGCCCACACCTTCTAGACACAGGGTTTAGCTTCTGACTCTCTGGATGTGGTGCTTCTAAGAGCTCCATTATAACCATGTGACTCCCAGAGCATCAGGCTGGAAATGTCTTCCTGGAATACATAGACAGCATGGCTGGTTCTCGTGTTCCACCAAGAGCTTCAGGCTCTTTCTCAACTGCATTTATCCCCGCCTTTGGGGCTCCCTTGAGCCCTTACTTTCTCTGTCTTCCCCCAGAGTTCTTCCTTTCTGGAAGCTGCCTCAAAGGTTCGTTTACAGCCTTTGTGTCTCTGACAAGTTGGCTGAAGTCTGGTGTGACAATGCATACCTACTGTCCCGTACTTGGGAGGCTGAGACAGGATAGGAGGATCTTGAGTTCCATTCTAAGTAGAGGAGCCCTGTCATGAAAAAAATAATAATTTAAATGATAAAATAAAAGCTTTATAAAAGAGAAGTAAGGTGTTGGAGTTCTGAGTTAATTGCCTCTCCCATGTTGATTTGTATTTCTCATGGACAATACCCATCAGCCCAGAAGGGGATCCCAGCCTGCTCCCTCGGCTTGAGAGAGTAACTTCTTTCCACCACATCTTCATGGGTGACTCACATACTCTCGGGTGAGCTTGGGGTTCCCTTTTCACTTTGTCCTTAAAATCACCAGCTAAGTAAAGGAGCATTGCTTGAGAGTAGAGCTCAGTGACAACTTGCCTGCCATGAGGAAAGCCACAGATTCCAGGCTCAGAACCACAACAACATTAAATTTCAAAATAGACAGATAGATAGATGTGTTGGTAACCTCAAGACAAGAGACTGCAGCAGGTTGAAGGCAGTCTGAGCTACACAGAAAGTTATCAGGCCAGTCAAGGCAGGACCCTGACCAAAAACGTGGAATAATAATGCTGGTGATGGGTTTGCCAATGCTGGCTCTGCTTGCTGGCAGGGACTGACAGATAAATATCCAAATAATTTGTAGATTTCAAGTGGTTCACATCACATTATCTTCGTGATATCAGCTGTCCTCAGTAAGGCAGCAAATGCCACAAAACAGGTTATCCCCTGGGCAGAGTCAGAAGACCCAGAGGGGGCCAGGCACAGAGTCCAGAGAGAATGGGCTACAGGACACACAGGGGTGCCCTTGGCAGGGAAGAACTGTTCCTCACAGTCCTGGTGACTCGTCCTGACTCACTGGAAGAGGTAGGACCTCTGAGTTTCGAGATAGAGGTCACAGCTGGGGTTAGCTCCTGGACAGTGTCACTGAGACTCACTGGGGAGTAAGAGACTGGCCGCATGGAGTTTTAGTCTGACCTGAGGGTAGGTGCAAGGTCCTGCTTTCGTTCCAGGGTAAACTATATACATAGCTGAGAACTGCATGCTCAGCCTTAGGGGGCGCCTCTGAGCCATGGCTAAGCTGTCCCCCACCTCAGGTATGACCTGGGCAGCCACGTCATGCCTACCACAGAGGAAACATGGAGAAACCAGCTTGGGCCACCCCCACAGGGTGGGAGCCACTTCCCAACCTGTTCCTCCTCCCCCTCTGCCCTCCAGGGAAATGAGTGGCTCTGCTAATTGCTGCTAATGAGCAACTTGGGGCCAGTCAGTACTGCTGTTTCTGCAGCCAGGAGGCTGACAGCAAGGGTGGGGAGCTGCAGGTGTGTGAGGAGAACAGCAGCATGGAGTGGTCGCCCTGTGTGCTGGGGTTCACTGATCCCACCCCTGCTTCCACACCCGTCCCTTCAAACCTCGACAAGGGCACTGGAACCTGGACTGTGAACAGATTTCTCAAAGACAGTCCTTTGAATCCAATGCACTCTTGGGCTTTCCAGGCTCAGAAATTGGCACCATGATTCCCAGGTTGCTCAAGACTTGGGTTGGGGAATCATCCTTGATTCATTTCTTCCTCCCCACCTACATCTTGTCTTCCACATTGCATGAACACTATGAAGGCCTAGAAGATGCCAGTGAATCTGGCACTTAGCTGCATGGGCACATCCCAGGATGGTCTGATGGAGTGTAGGTAAGTGTCACAAGATAGAGCAGATGCAGAGACACACAGGCAAACATTAGGCAGAGCTCTGGAACCCCATAGAACAGGGAGAGGAAGGATTGTAGGAGCCAGAGGGCCTGAAGGACATCAGGATAACACAGCCCACAGAATCAACTAAGCAGGCTCATAGGGATTCACAGAGATGGAGGGACAGTTATGGAGCCTGCTTGGGTCTGTGCTAGGTCCTCTGCATACAGGCTGTGGTTGTTCAGATGGTTTTGTTTTTGTTTTTCGAGATAGAGTCTCCCTGTGTAGCCTTGGATGTCCTGGAACTCACTCCGTAGACTAGGCTGTCCTCGAACTCACAGAGATCCACCTACCACTACCTCCCAAGTGCTGGGAATAAAGACGTGTACCATCATCACCTGGCTTTAGCTGAGTGTTAAGTGGGAGTGTTGGTGTCTCTGACTCTTTTGCCTGCTCTTGGGACCCTTTCTCCTACTGGATTGTCTTGTCCCTTAATATGAGGGTTTGTGACTTGTTATGCATCTTGTTATGCTGTGTTTAGTTGATATCCCTGGGAGGCCTGTTCTTTTCTGAAGAGAAATGGAGGAGGAGTGGGTCTGGGAGAGAAGGGAGATGGGTGTGGCCACTGGGAGTGGAGGGAGGGGAGGCTACAATCTAGATGTGAGGGATGAATAAAAAAGAGAAAAAAGATATGCATTAGGGCAAGTGCAGCGCTTCAGCAAGTAAAGAATGGTGCTTGTTGTCAAGAGTTCTACCCCAGGACTCACATGGTGGAAGGAAGAACCAACTCTTGTAACTTGTCCTCTGATTCTACACATATGCTCTGGCATGCCAGTGTTAGCATGCACATGCATGAACGCACACGCACACAATAACAACAAAAAATCAAGGTCATACTCAGCTGTATAGCAAGTTCCAGGCCAGTCTAGACTACTTGAGACTGCCTCGAACAAGCAAACTTAAGCAAGCAAACATTAAAGCTAGCATCTTCCAGTAAAAGTCTCTAACAGTCCTTTTTGGAGGGTGGTTCTAAGCCCTCGGCCATCTGCTAACTGCTCTGGGTCCCTTCCTTGGCAGCCACACTGACCCCCTATTTCGGCTCTGCCCCTTTCATCCCAATGCTTTTGTACGTGCCTCTGCCTGAAGAGCCTTCGCCACATCAGGAGTTGGCATCCTCTGTTACTCATCCCTGTGCAGAAAGTAGGGAAGACTTGAGGATGCAAACCTCTGGGTGGGAGACCACTGGGTGGGAGCCACTAAGGATGAGCTGTAGTGTCTGCTTTACTTGTCTCTGCTTATAAGTGTCTGATTAGAGACAAATGAGGCACAAAGGGCAGTCTAATCAGCACACCGCTGGCACTAAAGCATACAAGTTCTGTGCCCAGGAATGTAAGCAGGTAGCACTGCCTTCGCAAACTCATGCCCTTCCTTTGGTGGTCAACATGGGTAAGTTTGAGCATGTCACAAAATACTTTAAAAAAAGATTTATTTATTTTTATTTTATGTGTATGAGTATTTTTTGTACATATATGTATGTGTACCATGTGTGTGCCTGGTGCCTGGGAAGGTCAAAGGAGGACATTTAGACCCCTTGGAACTGGAGTTACAGACAGTTGTAAATCACCATCTTAGGTGCTGGAAACTGAACATGGGTCCTTTGCAATAGCGGTATGTGCTCTTAACCCCTGAGCCATCTCTCCTCAGTAGACTGAAGTATCTTAATTGGTTCCTTCACTGACTGATGAGTAACATCTCTGAGATGATGTTAGGAAAGTCATCATCTTGCCTTTTGGGAACCTTTTGCAGGCCATTCATTTCTCTCATTGAAGCTTGCTTGCTTCAGTTAGTTAGTTAGTTAGTTAGTAAGTAAGTAAGTAAGCTAGCCTGGAATCTCACTATGTAGACAGGCTGGCCACTAACTCAAAGAGATCTTCTTGCCTCTGACTCCTGAATGCTGGGATCACGGGTATGTACCACCACACCCAATGTAATGAAGTATTCTTAAACTTGTTTGTTGTGATTTTTTAATTTGTCTTTTGAGAAAGGGTCTTATACTCTAGTAAAGGCTTACCTATATCTCACTATGTAGTTCAGGCTAGCCTTTGAACTTGCAGCAATCCTCCTGCCTCAGCCTCCTGAGGGCTGGAATTACAGGTGTAAATTAACAGGCCCAATTAATATATTCATTTGTTAACAAACTTAATCCAGGGACTGGAGAGATGGCTCAGAGATTAAGAGCAATGGCTGCTCCTCCAGAGATCCTGAGTTCAATTCCCATCAACCATGTGGTAACTCACATCATCTATAGTGACATCTGGTGCCCTCTCCTGGTGTGCAGGCAGAACACTGTATACTTAATAAATAAATCTAAAAATAAAAAGCTTACTTCAGTTATGATCTCAGGGCTGTGAATACAAGAAATGACTTTGAAAGATTTTGAAATGGATACAGGAATTCTGGCCATCATCCTGCAGACTTCTGGAATGATCTCATATGTGGGGTTTGTGTGTGCCTTTATCTTCTGCTTGGCCATTTGTCCCCTCCATTTGACAATAAAAATGATTTCAGGAGCCAGCAAGATGTCTTAGCAGGCAAGGGTGCCTGCCACACAAGCCTTGCTATCTGAGTTTGATCCCTAGAACCCACATAAAAGTACAAAGGATCAATGGACCAATTCCACTTAAGTTGTGCCTCTCTCTCTCTCTCTCTCTCCCTCTCCCTCCCCTCTGCCTCTCTGTGTGTGTGTGTGAGAGAGAGAGAGTAAATGATTTAAAATACTGTATTTTATTGCTCTATAATGTAACAACAATTATTAAGGCATTTTTTATTTATGTGTGTGTGCATGTCTATGTGCACATATCCAGGATATGTGTGGGTACCCAAGGAGGTGAGAAGACAGTGTTGGAGCCCTGGCTGCTGGATTTAGAGATGGTAGCAAGCTGCCCAATATGGATGCTGAGAACTGAACCTGAGTCTTCTGAAAGAGTAGCAAGCACCTTTAAACAAGCCCATGCCAGGCCCATCTCTCCCTCTCTCTCTCTCTCTCTCTCTCTCTGTCTTTCTCTGTGTCTCTGTGTCTTTATCTCTGTGTCTCTTTCTCTGTGTCTCTTGTCTCTTGTCTCTATCTCTTTATCTCTCTGTCTCTCTCTGTCTCTGTCTCTCTCTCTGTCTCTGTCTCTCTCTCTCTCTGCCTGTGCTTGTGGATCAAATGTGTTCACTCAGTTACTGTCCCAGCACCATGCCTGCCTGCCTGATGCCAGGCTCTCTGCCATGATATTCATAGACTCACCCGCCAAGCCCCCTAATGCTTTCTGTTATACGTTGCCTTGGTCATGGTATCTCTTCACAACAATAGAACAACTACTCAGACAAAACACTCATAAACATAAAAAATAAAAACATCTAAAAAAAATTAAAACCATGGCTCAACCAAATAAAGTCTCAAAAAATTTACTTAATTAAGCAAGCTATAGATGATATGTTTTTCTTTTTACAGCAATGGAATAATACTGCTACACTAATTGGATTTTAAATTGTAATAGACTCTGGCACCTTCACATGCCAGTAAGCCATTCATAATATAGTTATTAATGTCTATATAATATTCCACTGTAAAATGCAACAACATTTATTTAAACTTCTCGGACTGGATACTCATTCCTTTTAACTGTTACACATAATGTCTCAGTAAAAATCTTTGAAAGCATCTCTAATTACTTCCTCAAGTTAGATTCCTAGAAGGCAAGTAGGTTATAGGTTATAAATGTATGTACATCTATCAATAATTTAACTTATCAGATTATGCTTGGGAAAGAATAGTGATTCCACACCTCTCCCCCCTCCCCCCCCACACACACACTTTTTTTTTTTTTTTTTTACAAGACATCATTGTGTGTCCCAGGTTGGCACCGAGCTCTGGATCCTCCTGCCTCTACCTCACAAGTTCTGGAATTATACGTGTGTGTCACCATACAACTTCCTTTTCTTTATCACATACACACACACACACACAGAGAGAGAGAGAGAGAGAGAGAGAGAGAGAGAGAGAGAGAGAGAGAGAGAGAGAGAGAGAGAGAGAGAGAGAGAGAGAGAGAGAGGAGAGAGAGAGAGAGAACAGATATTTTCTCTCATATCTTCATGAGATTTGAAAAGTCTGTCTTTTAGTCAGACAGTGATGGTGCACATCTTTAATCCCACCACTTGGGAGGCAAAGGTAGGTGGATCTCTGAATTTGAGGCCAGCCTTGTCTACAGAGAGTTCCAGGACAGCCAGGGCTACACAGAGAAACCCTTTCTTGAAAAACAAATAAAACAAAAGAATAGAAGAGTCTGGTTTTATTGTGCTTGAGACAAGAAATCATTTTTTGGTGGCTAGTGATTTGGTCACAAGGTCTGGGTGAGAAGGGAGGGTACCAGGCCTGGGACTGCCCAGACAGTCCCCTCAGATGAGTCATTTCCTCACCCGTGCCTGCTCTGCACAGACAACCTGAACTTACCTCTCTCCTGGAGCCCCGCGTCATCCAAGAACAGCAATGTTCAGCAATTGTTCTGAAGGAACCAAATTGGATGTCAACTGTGAAATGATCGACAGTCACGTCCAGAGAGAGATGGCTCAGCAGTTAAGAGTACTTGTTGCTCTTGCAGAGAACCCGGGTTTAGTTCCTGACACCATGGTGATTCACGGTCATCTGTCACTTCAGTTCCAGGAGTCCAAAACTCCTCTTCTGATTGCCGTGGGCACTGACATACATGCAATTTTTTCATACACTTGTGGCAAAATACTTGCGGCTCGCGCGTGCGCACACACACACACACACACACACACACACACACACACACACACACACAGATAGGTAGATGATAGATAGATCTTTAAAACATAAGAAAAAAAAAAAAAGAGCCACTTCCCTAAGCCCCCCAGTGTTGCTCTCTGCCCTGCTGCTGTAGTTTCACACTAGGCTTTGTTTAGATTTGCCAAAAGAGTGAATGCAGCTGTGCTGTGTGGTAAAGCCATAAATCCTAGCACTTGAGAGGCAGATACAAGCAGATAGAATTCTGTGAGTTCCAAGCCAGCCAGGGTTACATAGTAAGACTCCGTCTCAAACTAACTAACTAGGTAATAAATAGGTAACAGCTGGTACCTACTCAGACAGTGGACTTCCAGTGTCTCCTGCAGACCTGTTCTGGTAGCCACAGGTGTAGTTTATTATTTTTACTCTTTTGGGGGACCTGCCACCCAACCCTCAAATAAATCTCACAGAGGCTTATTCTTTCTTATAAATGCCCACTTGGCTTATTTCTAGCCAACTTTTCTTAAATTATCCCGTTTATCTTTTGACTCTGGGTTTTTACCTTTCTCTTACTTCTGAATATCTTACTTTCACTCTTACTCCGTGGCTGGCTGTGTGGCTTGGTGGCTGGCCTCTAGCATCATCCTCTCCTTGTTCTCTTGCTCCTTGATCTTTTCCTCCCAGATGTCTTTCTGTTTATTCTCTCTGCCTGCCAGCCCCGCCTATCCTTTTTATTAAAAAGGTATTTTAGAAAGTCAAAGAAACACAGTTTCACAGAGTTAAACAAATGCAACATAAAAGAATGCAACACATCTTTGTATCATTAAAGCAAATGTTCCACAGCATAAACAAATGTAACACATCTTAAAATAATATTCCACAACATCCAGGCTTGTAAAGGACTACTTGCTAGGTGGGCTGTGGTGGCACCCGCCTTTAGTCCCAGCAGCACTCTGGAGGCAGAGGCAGGCAGATGGATATCTGTGAGTTCGAGACCAGCATGGGCTACAGAGCTAGTTTCAAGACACAGAGAAACCCTGTCTTGAATAGCCAATAAATAATAATAATAATAATAATAATAATAATAATAATAATAATAATAATAATAATAAAAAGACTGCTTGCTAAATACTGAGTCCAAGAAGTAACTTAGAAGGGTCCCAGGCATCCTGGACTTGGAGAGTGGTCATTTTTTCTAATTTCTTGTTTCCTCTCAATTTGAATAACTCCAAGTCTTCCCAAAGTTGCCTCCTTTGGACCTGTGATTTCTTACAATGTTGTCCCAGATTCACCGTTTCCAAAACTGAAGTGCCCCTAGAATATTCTGGAACTTCGTTCGAAACAACTGCAGCAGCTGTTTGCAATATGGCTCCTCCACATTACTCTATTACTCATGTCCAAGGGGCCACCTTCCCCACTGTACACATGAGGGCAGGAGCTCAGGAAGGAGCTGGCCCCGGCTCACACAGCTTCCTAGTAGGAAGGCCAGGACTCAAATGCCACAGGGCCTTTTTAAGATCTTGACAGGCTTGTAGTGCTTCTAGTTTTGAAGTACTCACCAAATAGCCTGGTACATTTCCCCTACAAAGGGGACAATGAAGTCCTGATCATACATTTGTGTTGCATTTTGCAGGTGGGAACACTGTGTTTGGAAGACATTTAATAGCAGCTTAATCATTGCTTCGACACAGAAGTGTGTTGCCAAATTTTCTTGTCTGACCAGGTCCCACCACCCTTGAGCCCCAAATAAACACACAAAGAATTATAAAACTGTTGGCTGATGGCTAGGGCTTCTTACTAGACAGCTCTGTCTTAATTATTAACCCACAACTACTAATCTATGTATTTCTTCATGGCCTTATCTTACCGGAGAATGCCTGGAGCATCTATCCTCCTGGTTCCTCCATGGCATCTTCTCATAGTGCTTCTCTGCTTACCTTTCCCAGAATTCTCCTTGTCTACTAGTCCTGCCTATCTTCCTGCCTCTATTGGCCATTGGCCAAACAGTGTGTTATTCATCAACCAATAAGAGAAACATATTTACAGAAAGACATCCCCCATAGAAGTAAGTTTGAGTCTCAGACCTTTATCTCAACCCTTCTTTGTTCTCATAATCGGAAAGACTTGATAAAATATTAGTACTTTCCATGTACCTTACTTCTCCTCCCCCACCCCAGCAATATGACCCCACATTAAACAGGGATAACTAACAGGATGTCTCCAGGTACAAACAACGAAGTCCAGTCCCTAGTATCCCCATAACTGCAATAAATAACATAGCTGAGCATGGTGGCAAATACCCATATTCCTGTATTAGGGAAATGAAGGAGGATGGGGAGTTCAAGCTTGAACTGGGGCTAAATCACTTTTCTATTGCTGTGATAAGACACCATGACCAAAACAACTTATAAAAGAAGGCAGGCAGGCATGGGGCTGGAGCAGAAGCTGAGAGCTCACATCTTGAAATAACCACTGGGGCTGAGAGAGCTAACTTGGAATGATATTGGCTCTTGAAACCTCACAGCTACCCACAGTGACACACCTCCTCCAGCAAGGTAACACCTCCTAATTCTTCCCTAAATCCACAAAAACAGTTCCATCAACCAGGGACCAAGTATTCAAATATATGTCTGTGGGAACCATTCTCATTCTAACCATCACCCTAAATAACAGGTTTGAGGCTAGCATGGGCTACATGAGACTGTTAAAAGAACAAGGGCTGGAGAGATGGCTCAGAGGTTAAGGACACTGGCTGTACTCCTAGAGGTCCTTAGTTCTATTCCCAGCAACCACACGATGGCTCACAACTACCTATAATGAGATCTGGTACAAGTATACATGCAGGCAGAACACTGTATACATAATAAATAAATATTTACAAAAGAAGAATAAATAAACCAATGAATTCCAACTCTCACTAGGTGAATCAAAATACTATGCACATATTGGGACTTAACTACTCCAGGAAACACTTTGTAAATAACCTTACTATTGATGTTAGGAAAATCCACTGAATCACAAGATTTTCCCAAGATCCTCCATGACACACTAAGGCAGTCTTGAACTACTAGAGTTTAATCACGTATTAACATGATCCTAACCAAATCTCATGAGGTCTTGCAGAATAGGACCCACCTTAAAGTAGACCCCCCCCCAAACCTCAGTACCTCATTTCTGTCCTCTCTATCTGCATTTTAGGATTCTTCCAAGGCAGGGCTGACAAACACTACTGCTGTACTAGTTGGTTGTGTAGTAGTATTTTCTGGAAGCTAGTTACCTGACAAGGAGATAGAGACTAACCACGGCATGGACATCAAGGAAGAGGCAAGTCTATTGATAAGCCCAGCAAGTTAAACACTCTGCCCAAGGTCATACGATGGTGGGAGCTCCAGAAGAACCCAGGCTTTCTCCTCTAAACCCCCAGCCTGAGCAATGCCCTATGCTGTGCAGTGAATGCCCTGGGCTGTGTGGCCCAGGTGCTGTCCGCCAGGGTGACTCAGGGGAAGTGCTCCTCCCGGGGCCTCCTCAATAATCCAGCTAGGCGAAAATATAAACCAAGAGACCGACAGTTAATTAACTCCAGCCAATTAGTGTCCGGAGTGTTGTGGATGCCCAGACAGGAGGAAATAAGGTCACCACTCACCTGATGCCTGGAAGGTTTGTGGGCCAATTTCCAGCAATAGAGGAAACCGGCTGTGTTACAGTGGCTGTTGGGGCTTATTCGGATGCCAGGGGTGCTTAGCAAAATGCTCACAGACAGCCTGATGACCAGTCTGCGTGAGGCCACAAACAGCCTTTGGACGTCCAGGGATCCCTGCCACCCTGGTTCTCGAGCCTGGGAGGCAGGATGGAGACCCTATCTGCCACCTCTTCTCAGTTTCCAGCTATGAATCTCTGTGTCTGTTGCCCCCTAGTGCAGAGCCTCTGGTCTCGACACCCCATGACTGAAACCACCATACGCATAGCTGAGCCTCTAGAGCTGATGCTGGTAATTCTCGTAAATTTTGCAAAAATAAATATTAAAAATATTTTGGGAGCATTAGCCTAGCATACTCAATGCTCTGAGTTTAACTCCCAACACACACATACGTACACACACAACCCTATTTATTTTGGGGGTTTAGGTACAGCTCACAAGTAGAGCACTTGCCTAGAGCCTGCAGGGAACCCTGGGATCCATCCTTACTACTGCAAATATCATTTTATGTGTGTTTATTAAATATTGAATTATGAAGCTGGAGAGAAGGCTTTGTGGTTAAGTGAAACGATTGCTCTTCCAGAGGACCTGGGTTCAATTCCTACCACCCACATGGCCACTCACAACTACCTGTAAGCCCCAGGAAATCTTCTGGCTTCCTTGTGCAGCAGGCAAGCAGGTGGTGAGTAGATGTGCATATGGGACAAAACACCCAGAACATAAATAAAATATCTGAATTTTCTATATTTAGTTAGAAACCTGGCATGGGGGCTTCATGCCCCTAACTCCTTGGGAGACTGAGGCAGGGTGATTGCTGTGAGTTTGAGGCCAGTCTGTATTCTAGGCCAACATGAGCTACAGAGTAAGACTGACTCAGGAAAAAAAAACAAAAAAGGCAGTGAGTTTTGGGGGGACATGGATTTTTTTCAAGTAGAGGGGAAGAGAAGAATGTTTGAAGTGTCTGGAAACTTGGGAAGAGAAAGTGAAGGCGGGGGTATGATTGAGGACAAGCTGAGGGTGAGGAGATCAGTTCCAGATCAATGTCTGTGAGCAAAACACTTGTATAGTGGAGAGGACCACTCTCCACTCTAGAATCGAGGCCATCATTGTCATCATCACTGCCACGTGTTTCAGAGGCTTTGGCTAGAGGCATGTTCTTCCTCCTCTCATGTTAGAGGCTCTGGGAGCACTGCATTGGCAGTGAACCAATGCTGACCTCTGTGAGCCCTGAACACTGGGACCTGTACCAGTGTTAGTGGAAACAGTGGTGCCCAGTGGTTGTGCTGTGTTGTCATATGCAGACCAGGGGTAGAGAGGAAGGACAGAGACCTATGTGTGCCTCCATCTGCCCTTACCTCTCTGATGGGGAGGTCCTTCTGTATGCTGTGAATATATGTTTCTCTTATTGGTTTAATAAAACACTGATTGCCAAATAGCCAGGCAGGAAGTATAAGTGGGGCGACCAGACTAGGAGAATGCTGGGAAGAGGACAGAGAGAGAGAGAGCTGCCAAGGAGATGCCATGTAGCTACCAGGAAGATAGGGCTCTGGGCATTCTCCAGTGAGATAATACATAGATTAGTAGTTATTGGTTAATAATTAAGAGAGAGTTAGCCAATAAGAAACCTGAGCCATTGGCCAAGCAATCGTAATTAATATAAGTTTCTGTGTGTTTATTTGGGGCTAAATGGCTGTAGGACCAGGTGGGACAGAAACTATGTCTATACCTCTCCGGTTCCCTCTCCTGCACTTCTTTGCTCCTATGATGCCACCAGCTTGTCTGCTGGTGTGTGGAGACCACTGAAGAGGATTGGAGAGTTTGTGTACTGTACCTTAAGAGGAAAAGAGCTGGTTGATGAGATAGAAAAAAACAAAACAAGGGTTCAGCTTCACTGAAAGCCGCAGGTAACAAGGATGCCTGCAGAAGGTTATTATCTGAGTCAAGAGTTTACTTATGAGGGGAGGGAGGGATCCCTGAGATAGCAGATGTGAATACAGAAAGCCTAGGTAAGTGTGGAGCTTCAGGCAAAACAAGGAACTCATGATGTGTAAATGCACCACAGGTGGACTTGGTTCCAGTTAGATCACCTGACTCAAACTTACCAAGGCATCTGATTTCATCTTATTTTTAAGTCTGGTCACTTCAGAGCAGTGTTCCAAGAATTTCATCTAACTCTAACAAATGCAGAAGTGCTGGCTTAGATTCTGCCCAACAACTTCAGCCCAAGGGCTGACATGGGAAACATTAGTGAAGGGTTCAATGCTTGGATCTCAGGATCTGCCATCAGGGCTCTCTGTCCAGCAAAAGAAAACCATAGAAACACAACGGCTGCACAGAACGACTGGGTTGTAAGCTGTGGGGAGACAGGCACAGGGAGCTCCAGAGGAACCCACAGGAAGACACAGCATTAGCTTGCCAACCATGAAGACTTTCTAGAAAGGGGAATGCCCAGCTATGTCTAGAAAGACAAGCATGAGTTAACCCTGAGAAGGCAGCTATCTGAGTTAGGGTTACTATTGCTGCAATAAATCACCATGACCAAAACTTGGGCAGGGGAGGTTTATTCTAGCTCGTATTTCTACATCACGGTGTATCTTCGAAAGACATTAAGGCAGGAACTCAAACAGGCCAGAAATCTGGAGGCAGGAACTGATGCAGGCTGCTTTCTCCTAGCAGTCTAAGGCCAGCTGCTCAGGAATGGCACCACCCTCAGTAGGCTGGGCCCTCCCATACCAATTGGTCATCCAGAAAATGCTTGCAGGTAAATCATATGGCAGCATTTTTTTTTTTTTTCAATTCAGAGTCCCTCCTCTCAAATGACTATAACTTCTGTCAAATTGACATAAAACTAGCCAGTACCCCTTGTAACCTGATACACTAATACACTATTTAATGATAGCCTTTCCTTTATCCCCAAAATATCAGATTAATATCATAATATAGTCATATAAGTTTGTTTCATGGTCTTTAAATTTTCAATACTTAAAAAACCCAGTTTTTTTAAAAAAAAAATTTTAAGTTTTGGGATGGAGAGATGGTTCAGCAGTTAAAAGCACTGGCTGCTCTTCCAGAGGTCCTGGGTTCAATTCCCAGCAACCATATGGTGGCTCACAACCATTTGTTGTGGTTGCCCTCTGATCTGGTGCCCTCTTCTGGCATGTAAGCAGACATGCAGGCAGAACGCTGTATACATAATAAATAAAATCTTAAAAAACAAACAAACAAAAAACCATATCCCAAGCTTTTTTAAAAATCCAAAGTCTCATAGGGCATGGTGGTACACACTTTTAATCCCAGCACTAGGGAGGCAGATCTCTGCTTTTGAGACCCGCCTGATATATAGAATTTTAGGACAGTAAGAACTACATAGTGAGTCCTTGCCCTCCCGCCCCCGCCCCCCAAAATCCAAAGTCTCTCTGAAAATTCAGTCGTTAGAAGGTCAAAGTCTCTCATCTGTGATCTCCTGTAAAAAGATCAGTTAAATAGTTTCTCATTTCAGGAGGGAAGAGCCAGGGCAATGTTACAATCTGAGCAAAAACAGATTCAAAGTCTAATAGCATAAACAACTCTGACCAGTGTCTGGGATTCACTCGTCATTTTCGGCTCCTTCAAGGGCTTCAGTTACTTGTCTGGCTCCGCCCTCGCAGTACAAAGCTTGTTTTCTAGGCTCAGACTAACTCCACCCTACGGCTGCTGCTGCTGCTGCTGTCCTTAGTAGTCCTCCCATGGTACTCGCATCTCCAACATTCTAGAATATCCTGCTGCAAATGAGGTATAACAGGGTCCCAGAACCTTAGTGGGTCCCCAGACCTTAGCACAAATGACACCATGATGGAAGTGTAATTCAGGCTGTAAAACTAGGTACATAGACAAACTAAACTAAAACAAAGACATAACACATCAAAGTTTATATTTCTGGGAAAATCTCCAAATGTGTTCAGCTTGCTTTTTTTTGCTTTTGTAGCTCCATTTCGGGCTAACTGGTCTTGTTAAATGAAGTATATCAGCCCAGAACACGGTTTGTTTTTGTTTGTTCATTTTTTATTTTGGTTTGGGTTTTTTGTTTTGTTTTGTTTATTTGTTTGTTTGGTTTTTGCTTAAAATTTCACACTGAGAAAGGCTTACCACTTCGCTGGAATCCCAAACACCCAGGGTCATGTGAAGCAGTCTTCTCTGGTGAGTACCCACAACACAGGTTGCACCTTTGCCAGTGGCCTCTGTGGCTTCTCATCAGGGATCCCAGCCCTGCCACACTGTCCCAAGCCTCAGCTGATCTCCATGAGCCTTTCATGTCTTCAAACCAGCGTCACCTGGGAGACTCTCACACATCACCAAATTTGGCTGCCAACATGAGATGCAGCCTTGAACCCCATGAGGCCATAGCTTCTGTGACAACCCTGAGGACACACTTCCCAGGAGACTTTGATCCTCAAACTCAGCCTACCAGCATTCATTTCCCCAGCGAAGCAAATGTTTCTCATAGTGGAACCAATCTCTTGTTTATTGTGGCTGATTCTTTAGCTGGCACTGACCAGAACTACATATCTGTAATTCAAAATATTGAATAGCCCAATAATCTTTAAGTGACTCTCAAATTTCCCTCTGAAACTTCACAAGCCAGGCCTCCATTACCTGCATTTCTCAAAATATTGCTATCTTCCAAAGCTCCCACACAATACAGAGCTCTGAGCAGAACTCAGGCAGGGCAGGAACGTAGAGGCAGGAACTGATGCAGAGGCCATGGAGGAGTACTGCTTACTGGCTTGCCCCACCCCTTGCTTGCTCAGCCTGCTTTCTTACAGCACCCCAGGACCACCTGCCCAGGAATGGCATCACCCACAATGGGCTGAGCCCTCCCACATCCCTCAGTAATCAAGAAAATGCCCTACAGACTTTCTTATAGGCTAATCTTGTTTTGGTTTTTTTTGTTTTTTTTTTTTTTAAATAATCAATCATCTCTATTCTTAGCATGGCTCTAGCTTTCTCAACCCATAGGTTTTGACCCATTTGGGAATTAAAACAACCCTTTCAGAGGGGTTTCCTAAGACCATCCCATATATCAGAAACTTACATTATGGTTCATAACAGTGGCAAAATTACAGTTATGGAGTAGCAACAAAAATAATTTTTAAATTTCTATTTAAATTAAAAACAATCATTTTACATACCAATCCCAGTTCCCTCTCCCTCACACCCTCCTGTTCCCCCACACACACACAAACCCCTCCATCCCACCTCCCATCCATTCCTCAGGGAGGTGAGGCCTCTCATGGGGGAATCATCCAAGTCTGTCACATCATTTGGGGCAGGACCTAGGCCCTCCCCTGTGTATCTAGGCTGAGAGAGTATCACCCCATGGGGAATTAGCCCCAAAGTCCATTCATGCACTAGGAATAAATACTGGTTCCACTGCCAGAGGCCCCATAGACTGCCCAAGCCCCCCAACTGACACCCATGTTCAGGGTGCCTGGTTCAGTCCTAGGCTGGTTCCCCAGCTGTCACTCTGGGGTCCGTGAGATTTCCCTAGTGCCAGATTTCTTGTTAAGCCCATAATGGCTCCCTCTATCAAGGTATCTCTTCCCTTGCTCTCCTTCTCAGTTCTTCCCCCAACTCTACCTTCCTGATCCCTCATGCTCTCCTCCCCCCTCACCTTCTCCCCTCCTCTTTCTCCTACCTCCCTCTCCCTCCCAACAAAAATAATTTTATGGTTGGAGGTCACTGCAACATGAGGAACTGTATTAAAGGGTCTCAGCATTAGCAAGGTTGAGAACCACTGCTCTACCTTGTCAAGTTGACATAAAGTATCCAGGACAAAGGCTGAGAAACTAACTAAGGGAGAGGAACTTAGCAGAGAGGAGCAAGCTGTGGCCAGATGTCAGAGCAGCTCTGCAAGCTGCCTATTGTAAAGGGAAGGGCCATTGCCGGGCAGTGGTGGTGCACGCCTTTAGTCCCAGCACTCAGGAAGCAGAGGCAGGCGGGTCTCTGTGAGTTCGAGACCAGCCTTGTCTACAAGAGCGAGTTCCAGGACAGGCTCCAAAGCCCCCGAGAAACCCTGTCTTGAGAAACCAAAATAAAAAGGGGGTGGGGCTGTGGATGATGTGCTAGGGAGACCTAGGGAGGCTGGGAAAAGGCTGCAGGGGTGAGGGTGAGCCATAGCCCATGGCCCTGGAAGCACCAACAGGAGATGGTAAACAAATACTATATGTTTGATAATAAATGTATTGGTTAAAAAAGAGGAGGCCATTAAAAATTAAGAATTATTATTTTTTTAAAAAGAAGAGGCCAAGGCTAGGGATGTAACTCAGATTGCTTAGCTACCATGTTCAAGGCCCTGGGTCCCATCCACAGAAGAATAGAAATAATAAAGAAAAGAAGCAGAAGGAAAAGGAGGAGGAGGAAATGGGGAAGGAGGAAGAGGAGGCTGCAAAGACGGTAAAGATCTCAGTCTGTGATGCCCTGGACTGGAGGCTGCCCGGGGAAGCTGAGAGGTGACTCTGTGAAAGGCTGAGACTAGGTCCTTAGTGAAGTGGATGGTGCACTTGAGCCCCAGGGGTTTGGAACTCCCAAACTATGATTTGCTTCTCCCACCCTCCGTCTGTGTTTTGGCCAGAAAAGGATCTAACTCTCCAGTATGGGTGAAGATGTCTGACTATAATCCTAGTACTAGAGAGACTGGGACCAGAGTTTGAAGCCAGGCTAGATTGTATAGGGGGACCCTGCCATGACATGTAAGACTCCCTTCTCCAATTTAAAGTTAGATCAATGTAAGACATCTCTGTGGACAACTGTCTGTGGGGGCTTGAACAGAAAAGTGCTCTGGAATGGGAGTTATGTGTAGGAATTTGTTTTGATGTGACTTTGTCGGGGAAGAGAGAGGAGATGCCCCCTCCAAAGACTTCTGGCAACAACATGGACTGAAATTCATGGCAGCCAAGAGGACTGGAAAGGAAACATTTAGCACAATTGTGGGGTGCACACATATATACATACCCAACATGTACACACACATTCAGGTGCCTTTTTCAATAGAAGAAAGAATGAAGGTGGTGCACACCTTTAAGCCTTTGATACCAGCACTTGAGAGGCAGAGGCAGGCAGATCTCTGTGAGTTTGAAGCCGGGAAAAATTCAAGGACAGCTAGAGCTACACAGAGAAACCCTGTTTCAAAAAACTAGGGGGGGGGGAGGGAGAGAGCTGCTCTGTGAGGGGCAGACCTGAAATGACCAAGAGCGAGGCTTGGGTTTGATAAATGGTTTGAAACAAGGTTCTGAACTTGGGCCAAGATTTAAACTGGATGTGTTAAACTATGCACATGGTAGGACTTCTTCATCACCAGAGACTAAGGGGACCCACTGGAGAGTTCTCACAAGCCCACGGCCAAACAAAACCCACACGGGGGGGGGGGGGAGAGGAGAGGAGAGGAGAAGAAAAGAGAGGAGAGGAGAGGAGAGGAGAGGAGAGGAGAGGAGAGAGAGAGAGAGAAGAGAAGAGAAGAGAAGAGAAGAGAAGAGAAGAGAAGAGGAGAGAAGAGAAGAGGAGAAGGAAAGGAAAAAGATACTGAAGAAAGGAGAGGAGAGGAGAGATGAGACGAGAAGAGAAGAGAAGAGAAGAGAAGAGAAGAGAAGAGAAGAGAAGAGAAGAGAAGAGAAGAGGAGAAGGAAAGGAAAAAGATATTTCAGTCAGTACTTATCTGATGCAAGCTACACATACAGGACTTAGAGCAGCTCTGGAATCCCAGCCCGCTTTCCACTTTCCTGTGCTGCATTCCTCCATGAGCTCTTCCATCGCGTTCTCTCTAGGTGCTGCTCTCACCACTGGATCCCATTTACCTTCCCTGGTGGTTTGGATTCCTTGCCTTGCATCTCAGGTCTTCCTCAGCTGAAGCCTTGCTGAGCTGGAGCACATGCTTTGTAGCCTCGCCTCACCAGGTTAAAAGGACAGTGCCGGGGCCAGTCCTTGCAGGCCAGGAACCCCTAAATCAGTGCCCCAGCCATGACTCTCGCCTTCAGAGTCCAGCACTTTGCTCTTCTGAAATCCCATTTTGCCGTCATGGTGGGAACCTTCTGCTCCCAGTTAGACTGATCTCTATAGCCATCCTCTTCTGCTTATGTGGCTCGTTCCTTTGGTTGGAGACTGCCTTTCCAAGTGCAGTGGCTTTCTAGAATAGTGTGTAGAGGGTGGGGCAAACTGTCTCATGCGCCTGCGAGTGGTGTAGCTGCTTTTCACTTCCGGGCACCCTTCTCTCTGTTCCACTAAGAACACCTGCCCTGTGGCCATGTGGGCCAATCACAGCACCGGAGTGAGGAAGAGTCAGGGATTCCTGTCTTGGGCTTGTCCACACCAATAGGGTGGAAGAGCTTTGGCCCTCTAAACTGGGATTCCCTGAGGAGAGTCCTACTGCTATTATGAAATTAATTTTTTTTGATTAGGTGATGCACATCTATTTTTTCTTTCTTTTTTCTTTTTCTTTACTTTTTTATAATTTGATCTTTTAAATTTCATTTTACATTCCAACCACAGTTGCATCAATGTTTGTGTGCGAGATAGGTCTGTAGTTCTCTTTTTTGTATCTTTGTGTGGTTTGGGTATCAGGGTTACTATAGCCTCATAAAAAGAGTTTGGCAATGTTCCTCTGTTTTATTGTGTGGGACAATTTGAGGAGTATTGGAGTTAGTTCTTTGAAATTCTGGTAGAATTCTGTGCTGAAGCCATCTGGTCCTGGGCTTTTTCTGGTTGGGAGACATTTTATGACTGCATCTATTTCTTTAGGGGTTATAGGTCTATTTAAATTGCTTATCTGGTCTTGATTTAATTTTGATATGTGGTATCTATTCAGATGATTCTCCAGATTTCAATCACAGTGCCTGTTGTTATGTCTCCCTTTTCATTTCTGATTTTGTTAATTTGGATATTCTCTCGCTATCTTTTGATTTGTCTATCTTGTTGGTTTTCTCAAAAAAACCAATTCTTTGTTTCATTGATTCTTGTTTTCTTTGTTTCTATTTTTGTTTATTTTAGCTCTCAATTTGATTATTTCCTGTCATCTGCTCCTCCTAGGTGAGTTTGCTTCTATTTGTTCTAGCGCTTTCGGGTGTTCCGTTAATTTGCTAGTGTGGGATTTCTCCAACTTCTTTATGTAGGCGCTTAGTGCTATGAACTTTCCTCTTTGCACTGCTTTCATAGTGTCTCATAAGTTTGGATATGTTGTACATTCATTATCATTGAATTCTAGGAAATTTTAAATTTTTTATAGTGTATTTGATGTGCAATTTAAGGTTTAGTAATTAATGTGAGTGCCCTTGTATTTGGGGCATATATATGTTCAGGACTGAGACTTCTTGATAGTATTTTTTCCTGTGATGAATATGAAATGTCCTTTAGCATCTCTTTTGATTACCTTCAGTTTGAAGTCTATTTTGTTATATATTAGAATAGCTATACCAGCTTGCTTCTTAGGTCCATTTGATTGGAAAGTCTTTTCCCAACTCTTTACTATTGCATAACATTTTCCTCTTTTGGCTTAGAGGGGGCAACACCCAGCTCCCATGTAAATCACACATGGAGGCTTATTCTTAATTATGAGTGCCTGGCCTTAAATTGGCTTGTTTCTAGCCAGCTTTTCTTATCTGAAATTATCCTGTCTACCTTTTCTCTCTGGGCTTTTATTTTTCTTACTTCTATGTTTCTTACTTTCCTTCTTATTCTGTATCTGGCTGTGTGGCAGGATCGCTGACCCCTGATGTCCTCATCTCCTTGTTCTCTAGTTGCTCAGCCTCCTAGTTTCTCATTTTATTTATACTCTCTGCCTTCCAGACTCCCCTACACTTGCTCCAGCCTCACTATTTGGCCGTTCAGCTCTTTATTAGACCATCAGGTGATTTAGAAAGGCAAAGTAACACAACCTCACAGAGTTTAACAAATGCAGCATAAACAAAAGTCGCACACCTTAAAATAAAATTCTACCATACTTTACTCTGAGGTAATGTCTGTCTTTGAAGTTGAAATGGGTTTCTTGTATGCAGCAGAAGCATGGATCCTGTTGTCATATCCATTCTGTTAGCCTGTGTATTTTTATAAGAGAGTTGAGTCTGTTGATATCAAGGAATATCAACGCCTAGTGATTGTTCATTCCTGTTTTTTGTTGTTGTTTTGGTTCTTCGTGTTTTTTTTTTTTTTTTTTTTGGTGGTGTGTGTTTCCTTTTTTAAGGATTTGCTGGTGTGGGATTATCTATTGCCTGTGCTTTTCTGGGCTGGAGTTTTCTTTTTAGTGTTTTATATGGGGCTGAATTTGTGAATAGGTATTGTTGAAATTTAGTTCTGTCATGGCATATCTTGTTTTCTGCATCTATGGTGATTGAAAGTTTTACAAGGTATAGTAGTCTGGGTTGGCATCCATGGTTTCTTAGAGTCTTCATAGTGTCTGTCCAGGATATTCTGGCTTTGAGAGTCTCCATTGAGAAGTCAAGTGTCTGCCTTTTTAGGTTACTTGATCTTTTTCCTGAACAACTCTTATATTCTTTCTTTATTCTGTATATTTCATATTTTGATTATTATGTGGCTAAAGGACTTTTTTTCCGTCCAGTCTATTTGGTGTTCTGTAAGCTTCTTGTATCTTCATAAGCATTTCCTTCTTTAGGTTGGGAAAGTTGAACATATTTTCTGTGCCTTTGAGTTGGCATTATTCTCCTTCTTCTGCCCCCATTATTCTTAGGTTTGGCCTTTTCATGGTTTCCCAGATGTCCTGGATGTTTTGTGTTATGACTTTGCTGGCTTTAATGTTTTCTTTGACCAATGAATCTATTTCCTTTATCGTATCTCCAATGCCTGAGATTCTCTCTGCCATCTCTTGTATTCTGTTGGTTATGCTTGCATCTGTAGTTCCTGTTCATTTACCCAGATTTTCCATTTCCAGAATTCCCTCGGTTTTTGTTTCCTTTATTGACTCCATTTCAATTTTCAAGTCTTGGACTTGTTTGTTTTTTTTTCTTGGAATTCTTGGCTTTCTTTAAGGGATTTGTCCATTTCTTCCAATTTTCTCTCTCTCTCTCTCTCTCTCTCTCTCTCTCTCTCTCTCTCTCTCTCTCTCTCTCTCTCTCTCTCTCTCTCTCTGGTTTTTTGAGACAGGGTATTGCTTTGGAGCCTGTCCTGGAACTAGCTCTGTAGATCAGGCTGGCCTTGAATTCACAAAGATCCACCTGCCTCTGCCTCCATAGTACTGGGATTAAAGGTGTGTGCCACCAAGGCCTGGCTTAATTTCTTCTTTAAGGGCCTCTATCATTTCGGTAAAGTTATGTTTAAGGTTGTTTTCTTCTGCTTCTTCTGCATTGGGATATTCAGGTCTTCCTGTTGTGGGACCACTTGGTTCTGGTGTTGTCACATTGCTCTTTAGCCTCTTGAATGTGTTCTTGAATTGGTGTCCACCCACCTCTTCCTCAGTAGGTGCTGGCGTGTCTTTGCCTCTTGATCTGATCCTTGCAGGCAGTGTTTGTGTCTCAAGGATCCTCAGTTGGACTGATTGGTGTGGTTTCTGTCTGTGTCTCAGGGAGCCACTAAGGTCACAGGGGATTGGTGGGCATGTGGGTGGTTACAGAGTCCGATGGGGAGGGGTGTTGGAATAGCCTGCTTGTAGCAACCTTTCCTGCTAACCCACTAATGCTGCTAAGATGGGTGAGGGAGGGACTTTTGTTTGAGACAGGGTCTCTCTAGTCTACGTAACCCTGGCTATCCTGAAACCCACTCTATACACCAGACTGGGCTTGAACTCACAGAGATCCACCTGCCTCTACCTCTCATTTTCTGGGATTAAAGATGTGGTCCTCCACACCCAGTTTTGTTTTGTTTGGGAGACAGGGTTCCAGGTACCCAAGGCTGGCCTTGAGCTCCATGTGTAAATTAGAATTACCTTGAATATCTAATCTTCCTGCTTCTGCCTCCCCAGTGCTAGGATTACAGACTTGCAGCATCATACCTGGTCTATGCCAGAGATTTAGATGCTGACCAAGGACTCTGCCAAACAGCTGCATTCCCAGCCTCTCTGCTTTCCATATCCCTTATATCACAAGCATTTTCCATATTTATGCACTCTTCATAGAAATACTATTTTTGTAAATCTAATTCAGAGGTTGTAATTTTTTTAAGATTTATTTATTTTATGTATGAGTGCTCTATCAACTTTGTGCCAAAAGAGGGCATCGGATCCCACTATAGATGGTTGTGAGCCACCATGTGGTTGCAGGGAATAGAATGCTGGTCCTCTGGAAGAGCAGCCTGGGCTCTTAACTGCTGAGCCATCTCTCCAGCCCCCTAGAGGTTGTATTTAAAACAAAATAAAATTTTTGTTTTGTTTGCATCAGGGTCAAGGAAAGTCTCACTATGAAGCTCAAACCTTCTTTTTTTTTTTTTTTTTTTTTTCCTGCATCTGCCTCCTGACTGCTAGAATTTCAGACAGATTTAGTTTTGCAAATGTAGTTTCTTTAGTCAAAATCTGTTTTTAGAGCCTGGGGTACAAAGTGAGTTCAAGGCTAGTTTGGGCTATAACATAATCTTTTCTCAAGATAAAAAACAATTCCCTAAGTCCAGTCCCGTGCTCACCCTCTGACCCACTTCCCTGTAGCCTTGCCTAACAGCATTCTTCCAGGATTTGCTAACCTGTAAGTGACAACTGAGGTCTCTTTGCTGTGGCTTTGATTTGCATTCATTTAATTGGTAAGGAGAACATTTCCCAGCACACGTGTTAGCCAAATTAGTTTCCTCTTTGTCACCTTGTCTATATCCTTCACCTGTTTTAACTTTAGGATTCAGTGGGTTTTGTTCATTTTGTGTTGTTTTCTGACTAATTTCTTGAGCACTTTGAGTAACAATAGTGTCATTATCCAACCATAATTCCCTACACTGATTGCCCTTATTGTTTGCCTTTCTATTTGTAACCAATGTTTGTGTTTTTAACTTGTGGTCCATAGCTCTTTTATTTGGGGATAGCTACCATGCCTTGTAACCTTGGAGGGTGCCCTAGAGGATCAGCGTTCTCAGGCTGGTACTCTCTGCCAAGCCCCATGCCCCTGGGTTCTGTCCCTGGAACCCACATGATGGAAGGAGCAGGTTGATTTCTGCAAGTTGTCCTCTGGCTGCCTCTCCCCCCACAACACACACACACACACACACACACACACACACACACACACACACACGTGCACACACTCCTTCTTGAACACACACTAAACTAATAAATGTAATGACATAAAAGTCAAAATGCACCAAAAAACCCTAAATGTTAGGAGAGATTTGATTGGAACACTTCACTCTTAGCCTCTGGTCCAGGATGTTCAGGCCAAGGCCACTCAGGTACAGCCCGAAGGCTGACTCACTGATAACAGAAAGGGTCCACATGTCGTCTCAAGAGCTCAGCTTCCTGTTGACCCATACACTTCAAGGTAGAGTTGTATGTAAAGGAATTGCTTTTTAAAAAGAGAAGAAGCAGAGGAAAAACTAGAAAGGGTCCAAGACGAAGCCCTTAGCTTCAAAGGGTCAGAGACTGCCTCACAGAGGGTGAATTGATCACTGGACATTTGTTGCTTTGAAACACTTTATACAATTTAGAGTCAAAATTCTCCCCTCAAACTTAAGTGCCTCCCTGCCATGTCCAAGCTGCAGGGTAGCCATTTATTTGCCTCTGCACCCTGTTCCTAAAGTTATTGGGCATCTGCATGCCTCTTAACCAATACTAAATGAACAGGCGCTGAAAAGAACAAACGATTAAATGGTGACACACTCCTTTAATCCTATCACACAGAAGGCAGAAGCAGGTGAATCTCCATGAATTTTAGGCTATCCTGGTCTACACAATGAGTTACAGCCCAGCCTGTCTCAAAAACAAAACAAATAACAAGAACTAACGAACGAACGAACGAAGGGATGTGTGAGTCCAGAGTCCTCTCGTACACATCTTGGTCTTCTAGTGTCAGAGGAGCCCTATGCCTGAGAGGACCTGGTTGTATAGGAGCTGTAGAGAGGGTGGCAGCCTCTGGAGAAGCCTTGGATGTTGATGCCAACACCTTTAGGGAACAGGTGCTCTGGAAAAGCAGACACTTGTGCAGGGACAGGCACAGTGGACAGGGACAGCGCAGGAGTGGCGACGGCCACCAGAGGGCAGCACTGCACAGCACGCCCGGGAGACAGAGGCTACAGCACTCTGTGACCCCGCTCCGCCTTGTTGACTGTCCGACCGCCCCTGGCTCACACCAACAAGTTGCAACGCTGCACACCCTCCTCACCGGCGGAGAAACTGAGGCAGGGCTCAACACTCGCTGTCCAGCGCCTTTCTCTGGCCTGGCAGGATCTGCTGTGAGACATTCAGGATCTGGTCCTGCACTCAGTCCGTGGCCTGGAGGGAGTGGTCTCCTGAACCTGAAGTCCAGCTAGGTCTGATGTCAGTCTCATGCCCCAAATAACTTCCGCCCAGGGACACTTCCGCCGCGGCCTGATGTCCCAGAGCCCAACGGGCGCACCCAGGGCAGGAACTGGACAGCCACCCTGCCAGTCACTACGCTGCCTTCCCAGAAGTTTTTGTCACACCCAGAAGGAGCACATCCAGGCTTCTGGTGTGTGTGTGGGGGGGGGGCATCCTAAGCCCTGAGTCAATTCGCAGATGGGTGCTTGTGGTCCCCGGAGCGTGGACAGGGAGCACAGGGGCCAGTCGAGATCCCCCTTCCTTGGTTGAACAACCTGACCTTGGTTCTTCAATGTCAATGTTTACGCTCAACCATCAGGGTATAAACCCCAACCTTAGGTCACTGATGTCAGATAAAAAGTAGGCGCTCAACAGGTACCAAATGAGCGAACGAATGAATGAAATGGAAGGCCTCTGGATGGAGTAGACTGTAGACTGGGGCTTTTGTGGTCAGCTCCTAAAGGAGAGGGATATCTTGATGCCAAGTTCCTGAACTGTGCAGAGGAAGGGGTCTGGACCCTGGGGTTCAGGGCCGGGTCATGGAGTTAGTGTTCTGGAACCTCCTTCCTCCTGAAGAGGCACTGGGCAGGCAGGGTTGACAGGTTGGGTGGCATAGCCAAGCTGACACTCACCTCCAACATAAAACCTCACTTCATGGAGCCTGCACCTCCATAGCACTAGGGAGAGCTCCTGCCACCCTGACCAGGGCTCACCAGCCACCAAGCCAGAGAACATGAGACCGCCCCACATCCCTGCCCTGCTGCTGCTGCTGCTGCCGCTGCTGCTGAGATCTGGTGAGTTGCAGCCAAGGGCAGGCAGTCCCTCTGCCACCTCTCTGGAAGGGTCCCTCTTGCTGCTCTGAGCTCCAACTGAGCCCCCACCCCACCCCTGCAACCCCTGGGCCTGCCTGAGTATGAAAGGAATCTTCTCCTTCAGTGATGGGGTTCCCAGAGAATATACAAGAGGTTCCAAATATTCCACCTGGGGGACCTGACTGGGGGCCTGTGGGAAGGTCTGACAGAGCATATGGCCATGGCCCCTCAAGGCCTTCAAGGAACCCAAGATAGTGGCTTCGGCTAGAGCCACACCCCTGTCTTCTAAGGTTCTCAGTGTGTCATGCTCTGAGATTGGGGCTCCCCTAGACATCTTCCCATTCTACAGATGAAGAGACAAAGCCCCCATGACTCTAGGATTCGAACCTGCAGGCTTCCATGTCGTTGGGCTTATGTGAACTAGGAGCTTCAGAGTCTGGCCTTGGCTCAACAGAGAGCTGGGGACAAGAGCTGCAGCTGCAGAGGGTCCCAGCCCTTGCCTACAGAGGCAGAAGCAGTAGCCTGCCTATCCTGAGCAGGGGTCAGCAGGTTCTAGCCAGGTGCTCTGCCTCGTAGATCCTTTCCTGTGGGGCAGGCTCCTCTCCACCAGGGAAATTCTCCCACATTCCTAGGCCAGATGGGCCAGCTCAGCAGCCACCAGACTTCCCTGTTCTCAGTTCACCTTCCTGGGACAGGCCAAGTTACCTCGGACCATGTCTCAGCCAGGGCTCAAGAAGTTGGAGGACATTAGTGGGCATCTCTGTAGGGATGCCCCTACCTCCTCCAACTTCATTGAATGTTTCTTTCTGTCCATGGTCTCTGGCAGCAAGGAAAATAGCATTGTAAGACCATTTCCACTGGGCGTGACACTGTAGTGGCTCCCGTGGGTGGATCAATCGAGGTCATTGCCAAGTAGAAACAGCAGTCTGCCTTTGGCTCACAAACAGCTGTAACCTGTAGCTGGACCCCGGGGTGACTTGCTCACTTCATCCCAAGGTAACCAGCACCCCAATATTCCTCTGGCTGGCCTTGCCTAATTTCTTAGACCTCAGTCACTGCCATAAGCATAAGAGACCAAGATAGTCATAGACTAACACCCTGGCCATACCGTCTACCGCTGACACTGACAGGATGTCCCTATCCCTCCACAGTTTCTGTACTTGGGTCACTAGAGGCGTGCTCTGCCTTCACACATCTCCAGGGCCTGAGTTCTGGGTGTGATCAAATCCCCTGGTGAAGGACATGGAGCTCAGAGGAGCAAGGGAGTCTCCCAAGACAGACAATAAAAGCAAGCAGGGAGAGCTTCTGCTGGAGAGTGAGCACTTGAGTGGACCTCAGCCCACACTAGGACTTGTAGCCTAGGAGCCTCAGCCTGAAAGGACTAAGCTGCGACACAGACAGTGGGTTACAGGTTAGCAGACTGGCAGAAGAAAAAATGCACAGAAAGCTTTTGCAAACTTCTCCGAGGATGAGAAGGGGGCTGGGGTGGGACTTGCAGTGCATTTGTGCTCTTGAGGACAGATGGCAGCCAGGCTAGGCAGCATCGCAAGCTGACTCTTCAGGCCTGGAGATCAGGTCCAACTGAATTCTAGTAAGATGCGGGGAGGGTGTCTCTCTGGTCACATTTGCATTTTATTTATTTTGATTTTTCAAGACAAGGTTTCTCTGTTTAGCTTTGGCTGTCCTGGAACTCTCTGTAGATCAGGCTGGCCTTGAACTCATAGAGATCTGCCTGCCTCTGCCTCCTGAGTGCTGGAATTAGAGGCACCACCACTGCCTGGCTTAATTTTCTTTCTCTCTCTCTCCTCTCTCTCTCTCTCTCTCTCTCTCTCCCCTCCCCCCCCTGTGTGTGTGTGTGTGTGTGTGTGTGTGTGTGTGTGTGTGTGTGTGTGTGTTTAACTTAGGCAGAAGGGGTGTTGAATCCCCTGGGTACTGGGAACTGAACTGAGATCCTCTATTTAAAAAAAAAAAAAAAAAAAAAAAAGGCAAATGCTCTTATCCAATGAGCCATCTCTCCAGCCCTTTATCTATTTGTTTATTTATATTTTTATTTTACTTGCATGAGCACCATATGCACATTATGCCAGTGGAGGTCAGGAAAGTGTGTTGGATTCATTGGAGCTGGAATTACAGACAGCTGAGTCACCATGTTGAGGCTGGGGACTGAACCCAGGTCTTCTGCAAGAACAATAAGTGCTCTCAACTGCTGAGCCATTTTATTTTTATTTGAGACAACACAGATAGCTGCAACTGACCAGGTATTCATTGTGTAGCTAGCTCAATCTGGCCTTAAACTCCATTCAATCCTCCTGGCTCAGCCTCTTGAGAGGGGCATGCTGGGTAGTAGCTATGGGTCACTACACCCTATGCATTTGCAATGTAAAGGGTCACCTTGGGAAAACAGCTTCACAAGCCAGAAGTCCAGAGCTCAGTTCCTATTTCCTGTGACCCTCACATGTGCCTTTATCTTCTCTGGGAAAAATCTGGCCCTATACTGGGTAGTAGCCATCTCCAGTTCTTCTATGTTCTCGTTACATCTCTGGCACTGTGATAAAATATCAACACAAAAGGCAACTTAGGGGATTAAGGGTTTATTTTAGTTTACTATTTCAGGGAATAATCCATCATTTCAGGGCAACAGGAACTTGAAACAGCTGATCACATCCAGAGTCAAATACTGGATGCATGCATACTCACGTGTGTTTAGCTCAGTTTCTTCATTCTTGTACATTTCAGGACTAACCAACCCCTGCACATAGGGAATGGTGCCACCCACAGTGGGCTAGGTCTTCCCACATCAATTATTAAGACAATCCTCCACTGATACACCCACTGGCCAACTCAATGTAGGCAATCTTTTTATTGAGACTCTCTGTTCCCAGGTGATTCTAGCTTGTAACAAGCTAACCACACATGCAACTAAAACACAGCTGCACCCTACCCCATTGTCCAGGCCACAAGTCAAGCATTGAGAGCATATCCTTCCCCTGGATCCTCAAGTGTTGGGGCTTAGAGAAAATGTGATCATCAATGTGGAGGGCCTGACTGTGCTGAGACCCCATCCAATTCTGACAAACCTACCTAAGGGAGCAGTAACTAAGAGTGTACAGCTAAAAAGGTCTGGGGGTGCGTAGGCTTGAACCTGAGTCTGGAATGGAATTAATGAGGTTTTGGTGAAAGGATGAGAGGTAAGTAGTTGTGGGTGATTGACCCCATTCCCGATGCCCTCAGACCTGCCTTATCCTCTTCCCTACCGTTTCTCACTTTGATGGTGGTTCAGTAGAGGATCATGGTTGGCAAGAGGAGTCAGCCCTTGGGAAAATATAGTGTCTTGGGAGATTGATCCCTGGCCATTGCTAGACCAACTCTACTTCCTTGAGAGCAGAGAGTGGCATTAGGTGTCTGAACCTCAGTTGGAGAGAAATTGAAGGAGACTAGCTCATTCTGAAAGACTTCAAGGAGGCCTGATGGATATGTGGAAGTGGCCTCCAGGGTTCCTGTCATCCAGAACTGAGCCATTAGTGGGTAAAGAGGAGGTAGACCCCACAGCTCTAGAATTTGAGGTCCATGCACTGCCCCCATTCCACACTGCAAGGCAAGAACAGAGGTGCAGGACGGAGGAAGAGATCCCTGTGTGGACAAGGAGAGTGCCAACCTGACCCAAGCAGGGAGGTCAACCCATCTGGCCACAGTGCTAGCTTTCCGGGTTGTCCTCCCTGTGCTCAGTGGACAGGGACCCTCTCATGAGGCAGAAGCAGAGAGGAACTGGTCTTGGCTTAGCAAAGTTGCCTCATGATTGTCTTTTCTCACTTCCAGGGACTGAAGGGGCCAGCACTCTGAGAGGTGAGTGGGATCTCTCTCACAGAGAGGAGTGAGGAGGGAGGATTGGAGGGAGGGACAAGAATAGGAGAGACACATGGGACAGCAGAAAAGCCAGCCAGAAGTGGCTGAGCAGAACGTCCACGCAGCAGTGGAAGAAGAGATCTACCATGTGATCAGCAAAATAGGACATGGTGGAAGCATCAGGGATAAGCACCAGGACAGGTGACACCTTCCCCGCTGCATGGCTGTCCCCTGGCCCACCAGCCCTGTGAAAGACAAGACAGCCAGCCATCCTTCAGGGACCCCTGTGTCTAGCTCTGGGATGGAAATTTTCCATGTCATTTCAGCCTTCTTGACCCCAAGTTGGGTCTTGACACCTCGTCATAAGACAGAAGTACAAAGTGTTGGCCTATATCTGCCAATGTTCTGAGTAGCTCAGAGGCCAGAAAGGCCTGAAAATTGACAGAAAATGAGAGCCAGTATGTGGGGTTTGGGATAGAGGTGAAGCCATGGAGCCAGGTCCCTCCCTCAGAATGATTCCCTGTTCCCCCAGCCTGCGGGCACCCAAGAATGTTCAACCGGATGGTAGGCGGGGAGGATGCCTTAGCAGGTGAATGGCCCTGGCAGGTTAGCATCCAGCGCAACGGGACCCACTTCTGTGGGGGAAGTCTCATCGCACCAACGTGGGTTCTCACTGCTGCACACTGCTTCTCCAAGTAAGTGATCCTGACTGCTTCCGTTTCTCACCAGTGGCTGGCACAAGGCAGCCTGCGCACAGTGGTTCAGCACCAGTGACAGCACTGGCATTAGCTCCCCCCCCACACACACACACACCCCACCAGTAACATCCAGTCTTCCAAAATTTTCCTTTAGGGGACTGCAGAGATAGTCCAGGGGTTAAAAGCACTGGTTGTTCTTACAGAGGACCAAGGGTCAACTCCCCACAACTGTCTACACTTCCAAGTTCCTAGAGATCCAACACCCTCTTCTGACTTCAGCAGGCTCCAGGCTTGTACATGGTGCATTTACACACATGTAGTCAAAACATCCATATACATAAATAAAACAATTTAAAACGTTCCATTAGGTCCAAGCCTAGGCCTTTAAGCTCCAACCATTGCTGCAGCTCTAGCTCCACCAGCTGCTCTGCCAGTGACATCTGGGTCCTGCCCCTAGAAATGTTGCAGGCACCGACACACACCTCCCTCTACCTCAAATTCAGCACTTTCTCTGGATCTTGGGTATCAGATAAGACAAACAGAATGTTTGTCTTCTTGACCTCATTTAAAATCACCTAAAAGGACTCCCAACTCGCACCCTCCAAGTGAAACACTTAGCCCTAGGGTCCCCAAACATAATACCTCTTTTCTCACAGATCTCCAAGTCTTTATTTATTGTGTTGGTGCTGGGGGGAAGCGCATCTGTCATGGTGTGCACGGGGAGGTCAGAAGACAACTTTCCTTCTTTCACCCCAGGTTTTTAGACTTGTAGAAAACACTTTTACCCACTGAGCCATCTTACCAGCCCACGTTTCACTTAGAAACTCAGAAACTCAAGCTCAGAAGTGACCTGGAGGTCAGGGGCTGGGCATTTTTTTTATTTTTTTTTTTAAGATGTATTTATTTAGTATAGTGTTCTGCCTTTATATATACCTGCACACCAGAAGAGGGCACCAGATCTCATTACAGATGATTGTGAACCACCATGTGGTTGCTGGGAATTGAACTCAGGACCCCTGGAAGAGCAGCCAGTACTCTTAACATCTGAGCCATCTCTCAAGCCCCACAACAGGCTTTTCAATAGTGTCCCCATCTTACGAATGAGGAAACTGAATCACAGAGAATTTGTTAGGTTCCCTTACCCAAGGTCACCTAGTAGCCAGGGAGAGCGGAGAATTAAAAGTGGGTGGCTTTCAGTTTCTACAGCCTTTAGCATGGAGATGATATTATTGAGAGTGTAAAGAGAGGGGTCAGATACCGCCATGGACCAGAACCACCTACCCCTGTGGCTCCCTTTTTACTCATGGAGTAAGGTGCTCACAGCAGCTCTGCTCTTTCCTCAGCACTTCCAACATATCTATATACCAAGTCCTTCTGGGTGCACTGCAGCTGCAGCAGCCAGGACCACACGCCTTATATGTCCCTGTGAAGCGGGTGGAAAGCAATCCCCAGTACCGAGGCATGGCCTCCAGTGCTGACGTGGCTCTGGTGGAGCTACAGGTGCCTGTGACCTTCACCAACTACATCCTTCCTGTGTGTCTGCCTGACCCCTCCATCGTCTTTGAGTCGGGCATGAACTGCTGGGTCACTGGCTGGGGCAGCCCCAGTGAACAAGGTAAGGGCACTGAAGTAGGGGAAGGAAGGGCATATGGCTTAAGAAAGGCCAGGGCAGCTTTCCTGGTACATGTGATCTCTATAGTCACATGGGTGGAGCAGGTGCTGTAGGAGGAACTGCTGTGCATATGTGAGATGGAAGAGGGAGACAAGCAGGCCTGGTGCTGATGAGGAAACAGTCCCATGGAGTTCTAAGGAAACCTGGGGAAGGATAGAGCCAGTTGTGGTTCTTGAGAGCCCAGAACCTCAAGATCCTGGTTAAGACTGTCCACTGAGCTGCAGGCTTGCCTTCCCTCCCCAGACCGACTGCCCAACCCACGGATCCTGCAGAAACTTGCTGTGCCCATTATTGACACACCCAGATGCAACCTGCTGTACAGCAGGGATGCTGATTCTGACTTCCAGCTCAAAACCATCAAGGATGACATGTTCTGCGCAGGCTTTGCAGAGGGCAAGAAGGATGCCTGTAAGGTAGGGTGTATGGCCAAGCCTCTACAACAATGGTTCTCAATCACCCTAATGCTGTAACCCTTTAATAAGTTCCTCATGTTGTGGTGACCCCAACCACAAATTTTTCACTATTACTTCATAGCTATAATTATGCTTTTATGAACTGTAATGTAAATATATGATATGCAGGGTGGTCTCAGGCAACCCCTGTGGAACAGTTGTTCACCACCCACAGGTTGAGAACCACTGGACTAGAGGGAACTTAGCCTAGATCAAGGATAGGCTGTGGTTCCATTAGCCAAAATGAGCTGAGCCAAGTCTTGGATCTGAACTGAGGCCACAAAAGCTGCATTTTTAATATACACCACACTGGGTGTATGCCACAGACAGGCAAGTGGGAACCTTACAGCAATGTGCAGGCTTGTCCATGAGAGGACCAATGTCTAGGCACTGGGAGGGACTTTGTGATGAGTCTATGAATGCACCCAGGGCCTTAGTGAGCTCAGGGTGTGTTCTGACGGCCCTCTGCTTCCCCACAGGGTGACTCTGGAGGCCCCTTGGTGTGTCTTGTGGATCAGTCATGGGTACAGGCTGGGGTGATCAGCTGGGGAGAGGGCTGTGCCCGCAGGAACCGTCCTGGTGTCTACATTCGTGTTGCTTCCCATCACAAATGGATCCATCGAATCATTCCAGAACTGAAGTTTCAGGGGAAGGGCAGCAGCCAGCAGCAGCAAAGAGACCCTCGAGGTTGGCAGCACTTGGGAAACTCTGCCCCCTGCCTGGTGGCCCATGCAGTCATGCTGGTCCTGGTAACACTGCTTACCATCCTCTGAGCCTGCCCAGGCCCGGCAGATGGAGCCCTTCCCACTGTACATTTGTAAATAGTTCATTTCCCCATCCTACACGCTCCTTACTTTTATTCATGTTCACTTCCAGAAAAAAGCGGGCCATGGCCTATGTGGGGATCACTGCAGGGCTCTAGGGGCTGACAAGCTCCAAGTTGGGAAGAATTAGAGGGCTTGGCTCCTGGTGAGAGACACTTATACAGCATCATTGTGATTTGCCTGCTTTTCTAGTCTGCTCAGACATGACATGCCTGTGAGGCAGGCATTAAGAGACCTCTGAGAGCAGAATCTAGAGCCCCAACCCCAACCCATGTTCCAAGGCTAATCACAGATGGTCCAGATATCTGAGTGCTCTACAGGAGCCCCATATCACAACATGAGCAACAGGACAGCCTTTGTTTGTATCCATGGGTCAGTGGGCCACCAACCTGGCTGCATTGGCTATACAATAGGACAAAGGACAAGGTTCAGGGTCTGGACAGCAGAGACATCCCTGTTGACTGTGGGGAACAAGATCTCAGGGAACCAGGAAGAGGTTGTTTTCTAGAAATAAGACCACAGCATTCTGATCTACCAGGATGCACTCAGGATGGACTGTACTTCTCCACACTTCAAGACAGTAATTTGCTGAACACATTCATAAATACACAATTTTATTTACTATTTTCAGGGGAAACTTAGGCATTAAACAGTAAGCTGATAAAATACGGATACCTAAAAAAGTATAAAAGTATAAATATCCCCTTAGAATTTTAGTGAATTAAGTTTTAATATCATTAAATTAAAAAAAAAACAAAACAAAACCCCCACAAGCCTATCTACTGTCAAGGTCGTAAATCAAACAATGCTAAATGTCCAGCCACTCCCCAGAGTATTTCCCATGGCCAACAGCAGAGCCACTGACCCAAGGGCTGCTGAGGCCCAATCAACCCAATAGAAAGGTTTTTATGAATCATTTAAGCCAAACATTTAACAAG
Source organism: Cricetiscus sungorus (assembly GCA_030556225.1). Taxonomy (NCBI): domain Eukaryota; kingdom Metazoa; phylum Chordata; class Mammalia; order Rodentia; family Cricetidae; genus Cricetiscus; species Cricetiscus sungorus. Next base: position 10,745,478 of record JANBXA010000069.1, read on the forward strand.
ATACAACAGACCTTAGGAAAGGACGAGGTCAGTCCTAGATGCTGGAGAACTTGATTAATCAGTTATTGGCAGAGGAGAAGGAAAAGGGCCTAGGCAAGAAGTTTCTGGAAGCATTTGAAACATTGTTAGAGGCTCTGACTTGCACACAGGCAGCCTTGGCGGTCAGTTTGCACAGCTCCCTTGGGAAGCCAGGGGTCAAGAAGCACAGAGCTTGCTTGCTTGGGCCAAGTTTATGGCCTGCTACATCCCCTAACCAGCTGAGAAAGGTCTGTTCCAAAGCCAGCAGGCGTAGCCTCTGCAGGAACCTTAGCAGCTCCAATGTCATGTCAGGTGAAGAGCCCATGCAGGTTGTGCAGTCTCAAACACTCCAGAAATGCAAGAGAAGAACTGCATAGTTATACAAGGAAACGAGAGCCAGTGAGAAGGAGACATGTTTGCGCTGTAAACATCCTGAATGTTCAACATGACCTGGAGTGTCAGCTCCAGAAGCCAGGTGGACAGGCCTCCTGCCCTAGCCTCCATCCCAGGCACAACAAAGGCACTGGTAGGCGCCAGCTCCCCCATGAGCCCACAGGTGGGGCATATGAGGCAAAACATCTACCTCCCTTAAATGATTTAACAGATCAATCCAAAATGTAGCAATACTTTTAGGCATTTCTAAAGAGTATAAACACCGGGTGGTCTATCCACACTTTAAAAAAGGGATACAAAGTCCTCTTGCCTGGAAATACAAATTGAGAAGCCTTGATGATCCTGGGCCAAGTTGACAGGACATTATAAGAGCCTGGCTCTGAAGGGGTGTAGTCCAGGGGAGGTGCCCAGAAGTAGTGATAATGTGGAGACTGCCTTTGTCAGGAGCCTCGGCAGAGGTCAAGAGAAAAACCAATCATGCCTGGAGGCCTAGTGGCCTCCCTGACCCAAGGATGAGGGCCTGGTACTCAACCAATGATGAGCGGGTACCCATGCCCTAAGCCGCAGTGCACTGGACAGGAGTTGCGGCAGCTGCCCCTCCCTCCTGGCAAGGCCCAGGCTGCTTGTTGCAGACTGTGTGTAGCACCAAGGACCTTGCCTTCAAATCATCTTCAGGAATGTGTGGGCTGGTCAGCAGCATCCTGCCTCAGTCCCACGGAGCACTCGGAAAGAAGAGTGAGGCCACAGAAACTGACAACCCAGCACTAGTTGCCTCCCTGTGGAGACGACTGGCTTGACAGCTGGGCTGTCTCTCGCCACCCACATCTGAGGCAAAAAAGGATCCAAACCCAGATCTCTAGAGAAATGATCAAAAGCAGGTTTCTTCTCACAGCCATGCTTTCTGCACATGGCGGTTCACTTTATCTTGGGGAAAAGAAAATCATTTCTTCAGCTGTCAGTGCTCCTCACATCCTTGAGCCCCGTTCTTGCAAAATCTGAAAAATATGAAATGCAGAGTGAGGATGTAGGCTCTGACCAAGGCCCTGTTCAGAAAGCAGAGCTCAAAGGAACGCTCAACTTCAGGCCAGGACCTCAGCTAGCTAACAGGAGACTGTACAGTGGGTGGCTGACACAAGGCTCCAGATCGCCTCATGTCTAGTAGATCAACCTCCACACCCATCCATTAATGAGAAGAACTGCACCCCTTCACTGGCCACCCCTCTGCCTGACCTCAGAAAACCTTCCAAGCAAGGTCATGCTGTGGGTCCCCTCCTTATCCAGGCCACTCGCTCACCTGCAGTACCTGCTGCTTCCTCTGCTCCTCCCACTGGCTGAAGAATAGGGCACTCCCTCACTTAACTAGTTACAACACTGCAGTTGGAATGGAAGATCCTGGAGGCCTTCAAAACATGCTGGGCTTGGGTGCATGCTGCTGAACCAAACCCATAAAATGAGCCTCCAGTAGCCTCCAGGGCTAGGACAGGGTGTGACTCCAGCAGAAGGCTTCAAAGCTGAGGAAACCTTACAGGGAGCCATTTGGCATAGACTGCCATGGTGATCAGCCCTACTGGGCTGGTATAGTAGGCCCAGCTGACTCTGTGAGGCTATGAGGAAGGGCTCAAGAAAAGACCAAGTTCTCTCAAGCTGCTCCTGCATATGCACCAGCACCCCAAACACCATGCCTACCCCTAGACCAGCCCACTAAGAGCTGGGGGAGGCTGAAATCGCCACCCTAGCACCTCAAGGGGAAGCTCCATAGGTCTATAAGATAGTGCTGTTCCCTAGTTTGACAATGGCAAGCTCCACATGGTGGGCAATTTCTGAATTCTCCAGGACATCTGGAGGTGACTCTAGATGCCACCCTCTTACTGGGCAGCCAACGTCTTAACCACCATCAGCCCTGAGCAGAGCAGAGCCAGCATAGGTGCGGATATAGTTGGCAGAAGTGGTCATGGGAGTTGACTGTCGAGAACAATGTGAAACCCTGAAGGGGCTGAGCTCCACCAGGACCTATAGCAGCAAGACAACCATCTTACACACTGAGGATAGGCAGCACTGTCTTTGATAGTGTGAGACTACCCTACACATGCTCCCTCCTTTCACAGGGAGACCAGGGCATGTGCCCTTGGCTTGTGATCTCTGGAAGCTGGTGCCTGCTCCAGGTTCACCTTGTGGGCACTACTGTTTTGTTCCCACAAGCCCAGAATCCCTAGAGCTAGAGCCATCAAAGTACATTCCCTAAAGACTCTCAAGAAGTCTGGGGCCATTGAAAGATGGCCTCTCCTCACTCCAGAGTACTTTCAAAACCTCTGAAGCCTCCTGGTGACCTTCTTCGCCAACCACCGGAAGGCAGGTATGTCTCCCTTGGGCTTCCGGTGGAGTCCCACCATGCCTTAGGTTGAGTGCCTATCACAGCTCACACCCAAGCAGGTCACAGTTGAGTCTACTATCCCAGTGGCTGCAGAGCCCCTCCACAGGGATGTTACAACTGAGGTGCTGAAACATAAACCATATACCCATTTCAGACACTGAAATGTGAACAGAGGATGGAAATTTTATCCCAACTTACATTATCCCTTCAGTCAGGTGTGATGATTCGTACCTAGGGTCCCAGCTGCTGAGGAAGCTAACTCAGGAGGATACTAACCTAGGAGTTTGGGACCAACCAGCCTGGGCAACAAAGCCAGACCCTGTCTCTTAAATTTCATGTTTCTTTTTACTTTTTAAATGTATTAATCTGTAGTCAGGGTCTCACTGTATAGCCCTGGCTGGCCTGAAACTCATATAGAACCTCTGGCTCCAAATGCAAGTATTAAAAGTGTGTGTCACCACACCTGGCCCTCTTTCCTTTTTAAAAGAAAGTTTAAATACTTATTTTGTTATTATGATTATTAGTGTATATGTATGTCCACATGCCACAGTATGTGGAGGTCAGACAGCTTTCAGGAATTAGCCTCATCCTTATGTGGGTTCTGGGGAGTCACAGGTGGATCACCAGGCTTGCAAGGCAAGTGACTTTACCCACTGAGCCACTCCACTGGCTTCCTGTTCCATTTGCTTTGAGGAAGGGTTTCACTGCTTGTCTGGTACTCAGAATCCTCTTGCCTCAGCCTCCTAATCCTAGGTATTGGGATCACAGCTGTGTATCACCATAACTGCTTCATGGGGAATTCTCTTGAAGGGCTAGATCAGATGTTGAGTGTCAAGAGACATGACATACACACTTGCACAATGACTTAAAGGTATAAGTCCAGGTGGCCTGGTAGGGCGGCACACGCCTTTAGTCCCAGCATTCAGGAGGCGGAGGCAGAGGCAGAGGCAGAGGCAGAGGCAGAGGCAGAGGCAGAGGCAGAGGCAGAGGCAGAGGCAGAGGCAGAGGCAGAGAGGCAGAGGCAGAGGCAGGCAGAGGCAGAGGCAGAGGCAGAGGCAGAGGCAGAGGCAGAGGCAGAGGCAGAGGCAGAGGCAGAGGCAGAGGCAGAGGCAGAGGCAGAGGCAGAGGCAGAGGCAGAGGCAGAGGCAGAGGCAGAGGCAGAGAGGCAGAGGCAGATCTCTTCAAGATCAAGACCAGCCTGTCTTCATGGTGAGTTCCAGGCCAGTCAGAACTATACATAATGAAATCCTGCCTCAAAAAGAAAAAAGATAAGGTACAATTCCAGATGGAACACATCAATCTTAGTTTCAGGGCTGAGAGCACTCATTGCAGGATACTCAATGCTTCCAAAATACCAGCCCTGATGCCTGCTGGTCAGGTGCCTCCCCACATTCCCTGTGCACTGAGCTGCTCTCAGGGCACCAGTGAGGGTTCTCGGCCTGCAGCTCCACTATCAAGAAGCAACGCTCCTCTTGGACAATGCTCATGTTCCCAGGGCTGCTCTTGCTCCTGTATAGGAGTCAACAGGTAAGCTCTGCATAGGTGACAGGGCACACAGGGTTTAGCACAGGTTTAGCACATCTTGGCCTTCAAGATGTAGATGGTAAGCATAGGCTGAGAGAGCCTGGATGGAGGAGGGTGTGGAGCTGAGGGCCTATTCAACCCTAGGGAAGAAGGATGCATGGAGAATGCAACCCTGAGTACCTGAGATGAGAAAAAGACCCCATGGGCTTTGATATTTGTTGTATCAAGGCCCAGCAACTGAAGGTGGGACTGAGTGAGCACTCACTGCTCAGCCCCAGGGACACTCCTGTGTCCACACCCATAGCCTCACAGGACACAAAGCCCCAATCTCACACATGGCATCCATGGACACTATAACAGAGCAGTACCTAGCATTCAAGCAACAGTCCCCTGTCACACCTACAGAGAGCTCTATTGCAGATACAGAGGCAAAACTATCAAAGTTCCCATCAACTACAGGATGCACAGAAGCAGAGGAAGGGTTGGTTGAGGCAAAAGTCATGGGGCAAGGAGACTATGGCACTGGGTCTACCTAAAGGGCTACAGAGCTCACTTAATCTGAGTCACTGCCTTGGTGCCTTGTCTCCTCTTCGTTGCTCTGGTGTGAACAGCAGGAAATAAGGAAGACAGCTGTTGGCCCAGCTTGAGCAATGCAGGCCTGCAGGAGAACTAACCAGTGTATCATCCAGGAGGAAAACCTGGGGGAGCCCTAGGTGTGGCTGAATTATGTAGTCCTTCATTTGCCACAGACACCTGCCCTCACAGCTCCAAGCAGGCCAAGGACCTAGACCTGTCTAAAGGGCTTTTGTTTTGGTTCTGGCTCCTGGAAACTGACTTCAGAGAACCATACACCTGGCTCCATCAATGGCCCACTGCATGACAAAGGGGCTGAGATTGATCCGCCCTTCAATAACTCATGCCTGTAGAGGGCATCTCAGAGTTACACTGGATCCACAGATCCAGAGGGGTTTTTATCACAGGTGATACTCTGTTGCACAGGGGGAGGACTACCTGATTACAGAGGGCTCTCTTGCTCTTGGCCTCAGAAATCTCCTCTGGTAGGTGTACTTCTCTGAGACAAAAGGAGGCCCTAAGCCCAAGCACTCTTGCTGCATTCTTAATCAGGGCTAGATCTCAGATCAGAGTGGCTAAGGAAGGCTTAGAAGCAGGGTGTCCACCTAGGGCTTGCTCCGCTCACTTACAGTGAGCTTAACTCCTCACACAAGCCACAGTCTCATGGCCCTAATAGTCCTTATTCCTACCATTCCCACTTGAAACAGGAAAAGACTATGGCAGTGTGGCTACCAGATGCTCAGGGAACACTGTGGACAGGGCTCAGTGTGGACATGGTGGCTGCTGACCACAGAGGACACAAGTCTCACGGGGATCTCAGAAGGGTGGCCCGGTGTACAGGGCTTTTCCAAATGCCTATTTTCTAGGTCGGGCTCCCATGGTTCCCATGGCTTGGGGGACCATGGACCCTGCTGCTGTCAAGTACATTCAGAAACTGCACTGGCTGCTTTACTTCATAGCCAGGTGGGTTTTTTTGGGGGGGGGGGGGTTGACAAGACAGACAAGATTTCTCTGTGTAGTGTTGGCTGTCTTGGAACTAGGTCTGTAGAGCAGGCTGACCTCAAACTCAGAACTCTGCCTGCCTCTGTCTCCTCAGTGCTGGGATTAAAGGTGTGCACCACCACCTGGCCCAGAGCCAGGTATTTTTGAAGAAAGAAATGGGGACACATTTTCAATTGCAACAGGACTTGGGCCCATGCCTAAAGCCTCCTCACAATATAGATTGAGTCCTTTTGGCAGCCGTAAAACCATAGAGGAAGATGGGCTCTGCTGGACAAAGATGAACTCTGGTGAGCTTCATTATGAAAATCATAAGTTTAGAGGGGAGAGCTTATAAAATAAAATGTATGAAAGAATCCTGTCATTGCTCAAAGACAGAATGTCCTTCTGATATTGGGTTAGAAGTTCTTGAAGGTAGGGGATGCCTGCTACATCTAAGACATCTGGGGGGAAGCCTGCCCCAGGTTGGGTTTTGGGACTCTGGCTTCCTCCAACCAGCTGCCAAGCCTGAGCCCTTGCATAACTCATGCAATCCTGTGGCTGGGGAAGCAGTGGCAGAAGGACTGTCTCCTGCCTCACTTCTTGTGAACACACAGAAGCTATGGACAGGAACCCAGGAGGTTGTGCAGGTGTAATATATCAGCCAATGGCAAAGACACCGTGCCATCACAATGTGGTGTAATGTAAGAGCACCTTTGAGGCCCAGCTAGTATGGCTTCTTGGAGATACTCTGAGGAACTCTGCCCCTCGGCTCTTAAGTCCTCACCCTAAAGACCAGGAAAGGCTAAATGGGAAGCTCTAGGGAGACAGAAGACACCCAGGGGCCACTGACTAAGGGCCAGGTTGTCATCAAGTCCCTGACTAAAGCCTACCATGTCTGGATTATTTTCACCCAAAGTCATAAGGACCACGTCTCCCAGCCCAGCATTACCCTGGGCCTTACCAGGATCACTATGACCTTGGACTCAGCCTAAGCAAGGCCCTTGCTCCCCTGAGCTGGTTGCAAGGCTCTACAAGCCACCACAAAATGGCCCCAAGACCCAGGAATCATCCAGTCCAGGCGAACAAAGTACACTAAAGGGACATGCACATCTGTCTGCCTAAGCCCCAGCCATAAGACACTCAGGGGAAGGGGCATCACAGGTGGTCACTTGAAGGCAATATAAAAGTAAAGAGGCAGGCTGCTTTCCTTGGGAGACAGAACACCCAAGGTAGGACTGAAGGCTACACTAAACCAAATGTGAAAGACCAACTGTGTACAGCTGAGGCAGCTGCTGTGCTAAAAACCTGGCTCAGGGGAGCTGCCCTCTACCTGTATCCTAAGATGTTCCCTGACACCTGAGTAGGCAGCCAAAGTCCTGAGGCCCAACTGATCAGGCCTGAGGTCTAGATACCTAGGGACAACCCTGTCTGGTGGCTGTGGAAACACATGCTGCAAAAGTGTCTCCATGCTGACACACCAGTTTGCTGCATATGAAGATCTCTAGCCACCAAGAAACCCAACTAAGAGTCTAGAGAAAATAGCAAACCTCAGTGAGGCAAACAGAAAGAAAAAGCTAGTCCAGTGTCTGCCCCAGGGACTGGGGCACCCTGCTGGCACTCTCCTTCCCCAGGGACTGGGGCACCCTACTGGCACTCACCTTCCCCAGGGACTGGGGCACCCTGCTGGCACTCACCTTCCCCAGGGACTGGGGCACCCTGCTGGCACTCACCTTCCCCAGGGATTGGGAGCATCCTGCTGGCACTCACCTTCCCCAGGGACTGGGGCACCCTGCTGGCACTCACCTTCCCCAGGGACTGGGGCACCCTGCTGGCACTCACCTTCCCCAGGGACTGGGGCACCCTACTGGCACTCACCTTCCCCAGGGACTGGGGCACCCTGCTGGCACTCACCTTCCCCAGGGATTGGGAGCATCCTGCTGGCACTCACCTTCCCCAGGGACTGGGGCACCCTGCTGGCACTCACCTTCCCCAGGGACTGGGGCACCCTGCTGGCACTCACCTTCCCCAGGGATTGGGAGCACCCTGCTGGCACTCACCTTCCCCAGGGACTGGGGCACCCTGCTGGCACTCACCTTCCCCAGGGATTGGGAGCATCCTGCTGGCACTCACCTTCCCCAGGGACTGGGGCACCCTGCTGGCACTCACCTTCCCCAGGGATTGGGAGCATCCTGCTGGCACTCACCTTCCCCAGGGACTGGGGCACCCTGCTGGCACTCACCTTCCCCAGGGACTGGGAGCATCCTGCTGGCACTCACCTTGGCTTTCTCACTGGGCTCACTGGTTGTACCATACGGGGTGTTGTGCAGCTCCTTGGAAACCACACAGAGGAACTCAGCCTGGTCTTCATTTCCATAGTTGTAGGAGGAGCCAATGCTGACCAGCTGAAAGGGAGATATAGCCTGTGACAATGTGGAGTGGCTCGGGTACATCTGCCCCCTATGAGTAAGACCATGGCACAGACTGTGGAAGCTCAGGGACACCAGAGCTAGCTTTAGCCAGGAGGATTTTCCATAGAACTATCAGGAAGCTAATTCCCAGCACACTGTTGGAGCCCACACACCTGCACCCCCACATAATTGCACAACATGCTGGAACAGGCTCTCTCTGCAGACTGAAGCTTCTCTTGATGCTCCAGCTGGACCCTAGGGATGACTAGCTACCCTGTGGAGGGAGGAGAGGTAGTGGCACAAAGGTTAAGGCAAGTGAATGAGAGCCAAGGCCAGAGTTCATGCACAAGCACCATTTGAGGACTTACTGCTGGCTGTCCTTGCCTCTGATGGCAGCCAGAAACCCTCCTGGGCTGAGTAGGGCCTTTACAGACTAACTTTAGTACCCACTTAGGGCAAAGAACCTGAGGGCTATACTAGGGAGCTCAGGAAAGCAGAACAGAGGCCAACAACACTAAAAGTTGGAGCACTAAGTGAGAGCCTAGCTTGACACTGACAGACAATGAAGGTGATGTCTTGTCCTTCTGCACACCCTTGCCTGTTCTAACATGCCTCATAAGCCTCCAGGTCACCATGTATGCCACTTGGGCCAAGACCACGCTCATTATTCCAGCCATGAGTCTGAGACAAAAGTGAACAGACATCAATCACTTTTGTCCTTTTAAACACAAAAATAACTCAACACTGTAAAAAAAACACTGTAGCCACAGCAAGGATGCCAATGGCACAGTGAGTAAGCAGTAGTGGCTCAAAGGCCACTAGTCACTGTGGTCCCTGCTCATGTATCGACATATCAGAAATAGAGGTCAGTACATGAGCAAGCTACTTCTCCCCAGCAAGGAGGGACCCCACAAGGTAAAACCGATGGCACAAGTGCTGGCCGGGATCAGGTAGTTGTGGATGGCCCCACGGAGGAGAACACATAAACCCACATTTCCCAGAGATTCTGAATCCACACAAGGCAGCTCTATTATGACCTAATCACTGACCCTTGGGTGACCCTAGGTTGGACGGACCACCTCAAAGGGACTGGGCCTCACCTTGGTTCTCTGAAAGCTTGTCAATCTAGTATTAGTCTTGCCTCAGGGAAGCAGTGTTCCTTCCTAGCCAGCATGACTCAGGCTCTCTGGGTTTCACCAGAAAGAACTGATGGTATGGAGGTCCCTAGGGTGATTGCACAAAGGTCAGAAAGGAGGGGGAAGAAGTGTGCCTGTGCTGAGTCTAGGATCACCTAGGACAGCCAAGGACAAAGTCTTCAAGTTGGTTATGGGAGGAGACTCCTCCAGCCAAAAGTCACAAGACTACTGAGCAAAAGGTGCTTGACTCCAAATGAGGTAACCCAGTTCACAGATCTAGAAACTGTGACAGCTACTTTCCAGTGTACAGTCTTTCTTGGGCCACAGGCCAGGCACATGATGGGCAGGCTCTGCCATGGTGACATCTGTTCCTGCCCAACCCTTTGATGTGATTCTAACAGGGTTTGGGCACAACACACACATATGCAGCCCCTAAGACCTGCAGACCCCTAGAAGAACAGAGCCCAAGCCAGCACTTGGCGTGTGTGTAGGGGCAGGAAGCACTCAGGAGTTGAGCTCCACACATGAAAGAAGTACTGGACATGGCACAGAACATCCTCAAGGGAGGGGCCACAAAGAGAGTGAGAGGATAAGGACTAGGGAATGGCCCCTGTGATCCAAGGATTCCCGTGGGCCCCCATTCATCACCTGCTCAAACTTCCAGCCGTCTGACATGGTGGATACCATCTGTGTGAGCTCCTCCTCCTGGCACTGCAGTACACGGTACACATGCTTCACTGGCATCTACAAGGACAAGCACACCAAGAGGTAAGGCCCCACCTACCATGCACCCAAGCAACCTTAACCTCATGCCACCACAGGTCCAAAGCAACCTTAAACACATCTAATCTACAGCAGCCTCAACAACTGCTATCACAGCTTTTCCCAGTCACCTTCAAAAAATGTTTCTACTTCTAAATTTCAAAATAAAATGAGTCATGTTCCTGAAATCCTCAGTACCTGTGGCTAGATATGAACACATAGAAGACCTTTTTGTTTTTGTTTTTGTTTTTCAAGAAAAGGTTTCTCCGTGTGGCCCTGGCTGTCTTGGAACTTAATCTATAGGCCAGGCTGGCCTGGTAGATCCGCCTGCCTCTGCCTACCAAGTGCTGGGATTAAAGGTGTGTGCCACCCCACCTGGCCAGAAAACCTTTATATGTTCCACGCAGGGCTATACAATCTATTGCTTAACCTTTCCTGCCTAACAGAAACTCCCTGGGCAGTTCCAAGTAGACTTTGGTCTTGGGTGTGGGATGGGGAACAACCAAGAGACAAGCTTGACCTTCCAGAGCCACCAATATGTACAGGACATAAAGGTCTGAAGCTACTGTTGCTTGAGTTGTGTTTCATGCTAGCAGCACATGGGTCACAGCCACACATTGGCCGTCACCAAAGTGCCTCACCAGCAAGACATCCAATGGCAATGGCTGCTATGCTTCTGTGAGGCCAGGCCCTGCCAGGAGGATCTCATCTACCTCCACAATGCAGACAGAGACGGAAGGAATGCAGATCACATGGTCTTAAGTGGGACTGGGATAAAGGGGAAAGAGGCAGATCGAGAGAGATAGGAACCTTCAGGACCTTTCTAATGCCATGATGATGAGAAGCCTCCTCCTCAGATCTCTTCCTGCCACCGAGTGGACTTAGTGAAGGGCAGAAAGCTTGGCCAGGAGAGCGTCTGTTCCCTCCCAGCCATAAGTGAGCCAGAGTGCCACAGTGTGAAGGTGTGCAGTGGGAAAGTACCCAGGAGCAGCCCACCAGAAAGGCTCAACACAGGGGTGAGGCAGTGAGAGGGTTCTAAGTAGACTAAGTCAGGGTGCTGCCAGCATTCATTTTGTGAGCTGGGTGAGAGTGTAACCACTCTCAAGTGCAGAGCTAGCTTGCTGATAAGACAAATGCTGAAAGCTACTAAAGCCTTCCTCGGAGAAGGTGGGGCCATTGCCTACCTCTCACAGCACTCACAACACACACACTTAATGGGAGCAAGGGACCCAGGAAGCCCAACTCCTCCTAATGACTGCACAGATCCCCAATATCTATGTCACCTATCTCCCAGCTCATCAGTGCTCTGTTCTCTGTCATGCTGGCCACAGGCCTTTGTACTTGCAGACTAGGTCTGGATACTCTCCCACCAGAGAGTCTCTGCTCTCCAGCATCCCATTGCCCTCACAAGACCTCCCTCTCCTCCATGCATTTATCACACAACCTCCACACAAGTGCCTGTCTCTACTGACTGCAGTGGACTCACTGGCAAGGGGCCAAGCAAAGGCATATGGACCCTTCATGGCAGATGAGGAAAAAGAGAGCAAGGCCTGGGGCACCAGGATGAGAATAAACAGTTCTGGCCCAAGGCCGTACACAGGAAAGCCAAACCTGCTTGTGACCCCTCACCCCCATCTCACCTGTGATGTTTTGCTGTCTCGTTCTCTGATTTTATCCTTTACAAGTTTTATTAGTGAGGTGATATTGTAAAATTCTGCTTCCTCCAACACTCCTGAAATAGAGGTAAATAACTGATTTCTACTAGATCAGACCAAAGTAAACAAGTATTTTATCCCTGCATCCATGCTATCTCTAGCCTGAAGTCCTTATGCCCAGCTTATCCTCACAGACCTCTCTCAGTTCTCAGGACTCAGCAGAGGACTAAAAATGAAGGTCAGTTTACTAACATACTTACGGCACTGTCACCACAGGTGACATGTGGAGGCAGAACAGCTGCTCTTGGCTCACAGATACTGGGAGATAACTGGTATTTGTTCTCTGCAGCCTGGAAGCTGCCTGACTGTGCTATTGGCTCTTCCTGTTGGAAACAGTGTGGAAGCCATAGACTCCTGCATGTGCCCCACAGTCACACAGACCATTTTCCCCTGCTCGAATGAAGAGTAGAACTGACTGGCTCCAAAGATTTCCCCATAGCCTGTTATCTAATGTCCCACACTGGAGATTCAAACTTCCCAGAAGCTTAAAACTAGAATTCAAGAGCACTACTTTCAGGGTCCTCTCTGTACAGGCTTCCCTCGTCTCTTTAGCTTTCCACTACTAAAGGGAAGCCAAAACAGACTAGGACAGCTCAAGACAACATGGGAACCCTGGGAACCCTGGGAAGGGCAGAGTGGGGCAATGAGTATGAAAGGCTGTCAGGTAACAAGCACGGCTCTCACAACTCCAGAGCAGAAATAGATCTCCATGAAACAATCCACACAGTAACAGCTATCAGGAACTTAATAAGACCCTAAAGAAAGGAGATACATAATAGGAGCTTCAAAAAGTAGCCCCATAATCCAACTGATGCAAGGGCAGCATTCTCAACCTATAGGCCTCCACCCCCACAGGGGCTGCATATCAGATACTTACATTATGATTCATAACAGTAGCAAAATTAGAGTTATGAATTAATAAAAATAATTTTATCATTGGGGGATCCACCATAACATGAGAAACTATATTAAAGGGCCACAGCTTTAGGAAGGTCAAGGGCCTTCTTGAAATGGCCCTACCTTTTCTGAGACAAGACAAGATAGCCTGGTGCTATGTATCCTGTACTCTGACCAGGCAAGATAAAGCATGATGGCCAATGAGGAGACTATGCAAATGTCCAGGATCCTTGAGTTGATCTGGAAGGAGAGCAGTGAGAGGCTCCACGGCCCACGGCCCAGAACTTTTGTTCCACAAGACACAGCCTCACACTGCAGAAGCCAAAGCAGCTGTAAGACCTGGAAGAGCCACCCACACTGCACCACCAAGACACATGGCCTTTGGCCACTGTGATGTACAGCTTAGGTCCTTCAGCAATGCAGTCCCTCTGGCCTGAGGCACCTGCAACTTCAAGGAACCAAGCAACACAGGGAACAAACAACCCAGTACAGAGTTCACGTGTCTGTTGAAAACGAACCTTACCTTCCTCTGCGAGGTCTTTGTTAATAACCAGCTTTCCATGTCTCAAGTAGTTCAGTACAGGTCCAAAGTAAGTGGGATCTCTGTCGATTAAATAGGCACCCGTTTCATCCTACAAAGAAAAAAATGCTGTCAGTTCTTGTGTAGAACAGCAGTTCTAGTTCGAGACCAGCGTGGTCTACAAGAGCTAGTTTCAGGACAGCCCCCAAAGCCACAGAGAAACCCTGTCTCAAAAAACCAAAACCAACAACAACAACAACAAAACCCAGCCATTCTGCAGTCTGATTAAGGCCAGACCATATTCAAAAACACTAGCAGTGCAGGTTCCACAGTTGCTCATGCACCTGTCTCAGGGAACTTCAGAGCATTCTGAGTCTGTCTGCCTCCATTTCGATGTAACGCAGGTCTCAATGTCAAGACTACCTTCCTTTGTCTAATGATCCAAGCCAACCAGGTATTGCTCCAGCTCCAAAAGACTCTGAGAAAATCAGGTTTGATGCCCACAAATCAATCCCCCATCATAGGACAGGATACCTTGAACTCATAATTCTCCTGCCTCAGCCTTCCAAGTGTTGGGATTACAGAGGTGCACCACCACACCTTGCTCCATGGCTCAACTCTTAAGACTCTGGAGACTCAGGCCTTGGCAGTCAATTCTCCTTGTTCCAGGGCATCATGGAACAGAAACCTAAGACCTGGGAATCAAATAGCAGTACACTGACTGAATAAAGCACCCTCCACAGCTGAGCCCTGAAGCTGACTGTCAGGAGCCTCCTATAAACAAATGAAGCCTGGTCAGTGCTAATGCTGAAATGACCACACAGGGTACCTTCATTTCCTGCAGAACTACTTGGGATTTCCCAGTGGCTATGATTGCTAAGGAAACCTTTCCTCTGTGGCCAGTGATTTGTGGAACCTGAACTGTGTAGGACAACCTATACACCCACCTGCTGACTCTGACAGGGCAGTAGGTCCCTTCAGGACTGATACCCTCACATGCTCACCAGAGCTATCTCCACAGAGGACATCCTCCTCCAGTGTGGAGCACATTTAGCTCCACATGATATCTCACCATGCAAACCTACTGGAAACAGATGTCCACTGTGAGAGCCACAGGCCTGGCAGGGGTCAGAGGAGGTTAACACTGGGGACTACCAGGGAGGGAGATGCACAAAAGCTACAAGGACACACCCACCCAGGGTGTGCTTCAGTGAGTTTCTGTCACACCCTACTCCAGATTGGCTGCATGTAATCTGGGGGTTACCAAGTCCAACAGGGATGCAGACCTTCTGGTGTGCACCCACACAAGCTAATAAAGGGTGAGCTTGATACCTACTTGTACAGCTATCTGGGACAATAGCCCAAGGGATGTAGTGGGTACCAAGGTCCCTACTGAGGTGAGGCCACCACCCCAACTTTCCAATGAGCAACCCATGCCAAGTACCAGGGAAAGAAGATGACTCCATCATATATAAACAGTGCACACAGGCTTCCCTCACCAGAACATGGTTCCCACGAGGTTTCTGTAGGTGCAGACCATTGAAAACTGCTGTCCTTGCTACCCAGTGGGAACAGCAGATCAATCTACACCCTAAAGACAGCATGGGGCCTACGATGCTAACTGGCCATGAGTAGCGGAGCTCAGGGGACCCAGTCACAAAGCAATGAGCCTTCACAAGCTGTCTTCACAGACATCATTTGTGTATTTGGGTCAATAAAAACTGGTGGTTTCAAAGGTTTTTCCCAACACCTACAGGCACAGGATGATTAAAAACTTGCTTTTCTCAGATCAAAGGGAGAAACCTGAGCTGTGGTTGTCATCGATCACTAAGGTCTGTGAGACAGTTGCTCACCCTAAGCCCATTTCTCTTTCTGTGGTCCCTGTTCCACCCAACATGAATGTCTAGCTCTCTAGCCCTTTCAACTTCATCCTTATCACTTCAATATTCAGGGCAATATACAGGCAAATTTCCCCAGGGCTCTCCATTCTGTCACCCAGCCTTTACTCCTTAAGGCCACCTGAGGCCTTGCCTTCCAGTCTCAGTCTTCTGGAGCCCAGTCATCCAAGCAAAGCCAAGAAATCAAGGACAGCAGTGGCAGTTATTCCCACATTACTGAGAGCCACAAGCAGACTGACATCTGGGAAAAGAAATGGTACTACCACAAGCGACCCCCCTCTGACATTCCCACATCACCATGCTCAGGAATGTTCATGGCTCAATGCACCCTTGGCAGACTACTGATAGGTCAAGGAAAAAAGATCAGAAGGGAACATGCTCATCCTTACCCTAAATACTCTTGGGGGCCTCTCTTGTCATGATGGTCATGGCATCAGGGCCCAGTCTTCCCTGGCAACAAGACCTAAAAGTTCTCCAGAGTATTAAGGGTGAAAGGAAGGAAAGGGACTCATAGGAGGAAGTTGTTTATTGAGTGCTCTCACTCAGCAGCCTCTTGGAGACTTCCAGAATGACAAGTGCCACAAGACTACATGAAAGTGACCTAGGTGTCACAAGTCCTGAAGGGTGAGGGCATGGGCCTCTGTGGCAGGCCAGAGGAGCCATTAGCATTGGGTGTGCTGGCATTGGCACTTGGCCAGCCTGAAAACCATGAAGGGTACTAAGCCTCAGCTCATGTGCTGGGTGTGGCTGGCTTTCACTGAACATGCCCTGTGGGAGGCAGCTTTTTGACAAATGCTTTGAAAGAACTGCCCAAAATATACCTGGCCAGACTGTGGTGGTGCACACCTTTAATCCCAGTGCTTGGGAGGCAGAGGTAGGTGGGTCTCGGTGAATTCAATGCCAGCCAGCCTGGTTTATGAAGTGAGTTCCAGGACAGAGAAAAGTCTTGGAAAAACAAACAAACAAACAAACAAACAACACATGAACTGTGGCCTCTTGCAGACAAATGATCAGTGAGAACAACACCTCCTCAGAGTACTTGAAGTGAGATCCTGGCCACAATGTTAATGTCTAACAGCAAAGGGCTGTACTCAGCCCAGTGTCTCTCCCTGTCTTAAAGCTGAGGTCTCACCAAATACTAAAGACTTAACTACAAGCTCCAGAAGTGATAACATGGGGACAGCAGCCCAAGGAACCTTTTAAGAGTTTGTTTTACCACTCCCACCCCCTACCCCCGTTTTGTTTTGAGATATAGTTTCCCTATGTAGTCCTAGCTATCCTGGAACTTGCTCTGAAGACCAGATTGGCCTTGAACTCATAGAGATCTGCCTGCTTCTGCCTCCAGAGTACTGGAATTAAAGGTGTAGGCTACCACCACCCAGCCCATGGAACCTTCTTACAGCCTCTGACTATTCTAGGCAGTGTTCTTGTTTAGAGCCCAATGTCCTGTTTGCAAAAACCCAGCCACAAAGAACAGGATCTGTACTTTGTGGGGAACCACCATCTGCATCCAGTAAAAAAGCACTTTAGATGTGGAGATTTCCAGAAAAACAAGAACAAAATAGTTCAAAAATTTTGACGAGCCAGGTTAGCAGAGGGCAGAATGAATAACAGAATTTGAACACATAAATAGCCTTATATGTGACTCCTGGCCACCCAAGGAAGGTAGCATGTGCTGAGAATGGCAGGATAGAACACCCTGGAAATGAAACAGAGAGGTATCAGGCAAGGAGTCTTCCATACAAACCCAGGAACAGTAATGGCACAAGCTGGGAAGCAAAGCTGTAGCACCAGGCAGGGCAGTGACTGTCACTGGGCTATGCCCAGAGGTGGTAGAATGAATTTCTTGTCTTAGCTGGGTTTCTATTTCTGTGATAAAACACTATGACCAAAAGCAACTTAGGGAGGAAAGGGTTTATTTCAGTTACACTGTAGACCATCATTGAAGGAAGTCAGAAGAGAAACTCAAGCTGGACAGGAAACCTGGAAGCAAGAGCTGATGCAGAGGCTATGGAGGAGTGCTGTTTACTTGCTTGTTCTCCTTGGCTTGCTCACCTCCTCCTCCTAGCACCTGGACCACCAGATCAGGAATGGCACCACGCAATGAACCTCTTGAGCATCACTCGCGATTAAGAAATGAACACAGGCTGGCCCACAGGCCAATCCGGTGGAGGTCATTTCTCAGGTGAGGTTCTCTTTTCCCAAATGGTTCTAGATTATGGCAAGCTGACACAAAATTAATCAGCACAATTGACTAGCTATCAACTTGACATACAAATACATCACTGTTAAGCCATAACCTTTCCTTTCTTGTTATCCCCAAGATGTCATTAATATCAGTATCACAATAAAAAATATATTCTAAACTTTGAAAGTCCCAGTCTTTAAAAATGCAAACTTTAAAAGTCCAGTCTCCAGCACTCAGGAGGCAGAAGCAGGCAGATCTCTTGTGAGTTCAAGGCCAGCCTGGTCTACAAAGCAAAGTTCCAGGACAGCCAGGACTGTTACACAGAGAAACCCTGTCTCGGGGGAGAAAAAGAAAAGTCCAGTCTCTTTAAAATGTTCATATTCTTTCTAAAACTTCAAAGTCTAGGCTCACACTTAAGACACTCACAGGAATCAAGGGAAAGTGGAGGTTATCCCCTCTATGCATCACCTCACAGCTCTCTGGCCAGTTTCTCCTGGTGGCTGTTTCCTTAAAGCAGGTCAGCTGCCTGGGCAGGCACAGAAGCCAGAGTTTGGAGAAAGAGGTAGTGAAGTATGAGCGCCACTCACACAATTCTTTGGGAGCTGTCTGTAGGAGACCTCAACTCCATAGCAAGGGCCAAAGCCAAGCCCTATATCCCACGTATTTCCAACATGACACACATGGCAGTGCCGCTTAGGGCCCACTATGGGAGCATTCCAGGCTGTAGTCATGTTTGCAAGGATGTTTGGAAGACTGACAAGAATGAGCACTCCACTGACGAGAATGACAACTCCAGCACTGCATGTCCTGGTGTTGGTAACACAGCTCAGGGCCTCCATCCCAACATGGAAATAGAGAACACCAGGAAACACAAGTCCAAATCCAAGTCAGGAATGGCGGCTCACACCTTTAATTCCAGCACTTGTTAGGCAGAGGTAAGTGAATCTCTGAGGCCAGTTTGGTCTACAAAGGATACCCAGGACTGTTACATAGAGAAACCCTGGCTTTGAAAATCAATACCAAAACCAAAACAAACAAAAAATAATGAATACAAGCCTCAGTTCACTCATTAAATCAGTAACATGACCCCCCCCCTTCTTTTTTTGAGGCATTCTTTTATTATATAGACTTAGCTGGCCTTTGAATTTTGAATTCACTGAGATCCACCTGTCTCTGCCTCCTGAGTGCTGTGATTAAAAACGTGCACCTCCATATCAAGCCCCCAAGAGAACTATCAAGATACTGACTACAGTAAGTGGGGACAAGTGAAGCAGGACCAGTAGTGTCACCTATGCCAAGAGCACTCAAGATGTAGAAAGAAAGCACGTCTGAATCCCAGCAGATTCAAAGAGCAGCCAATCATGATTTAGGGAAGAGCCTGTACTGTGTTGGTCTGTCGGGAGGGTTTTATTTGTCCACATAAGCACTGCTTTCTGAATAATCATTTGTCTCTACCAACCCTTCCTCCCCCACTTCTCAGTGAATCTATGTCTGACCTACTTGTGGCAGCACTGGCTGGAAATATGTACATTTCTCTCCAAAAGCATAAAAAAGGGATCACTGGTCTTAGCTCTGAACATTACATGAAAGCCAACTCCCCCACACATACACGACACCAGTTCACATATGCGAGACAGGTTGCTGATGCCCAAGTTGGCACTGAGTGGGCATAATGTGGAGGCTGAGCCCCAAACTGCAGCAGGAAGAAACCCTGAGCCTGAGCTACTGGCCACTGAGCCAGTCAAGGCAACTTTTAAGTCTCTAAGGTGGTTGCCCTGACCTGGCCAGGGTAGCTGCCCAAGAACATCTTCCCCAGAGAAGCAAATGGGCAAAGGCTAGGCCAGACCCAAGTCAAACATGCTCCCAGGAGGCCTAATTCCACAAATCTATTTTCAAAGGAGTGGGAGACAACCTCCAGAAACAAACTTTTCTCAAGCCTGTGTCTCTGGTGAGGAAAGACCTAGTAAGAGACTGGTCATTAGTCATCTAATCATAACACAGTCCCGTGCTGTTGCTGTCCTCTAGGGCATGGCCCTAACACAGCCTCATGATTCTGGAAATAGCAAGCAGACAAGTGTCAAAATCACTATGCCTCAGGCAAGGTCCTGAGTTAGAAGATTCAGCAGTAGAGTGTCACAAAGGTCTGAGGTAGTCCCTTGAGTCTCCTCACCTGCACCTACCCAATAAAGGAAAAGGCACAGCAACTAGAAGAAAATTAGAATTAAGAGTAAAGTTTTGTGAACTAAATCTGGAAGACTACTCTATCAATTGAACTCACTAAAAGACAAATGATTTGAACTTTTGTGTGTACCAACACACACACAATCAACACAAACACTAAGATTTTACTCTGAAATTACCCATTTCAAGTGACAAATCCATATATAAACCTTTATTTCATAATTACTTTGCTTTATACATGCTTGTCACATCTTTGATCCAAAAGAGGTCTTAGATATCACCAACTGCAATGAGGATACTGAGGTCCAGAGACCTCATATAGATTTGTAGAGGGCAGACTCCAGACTCCTGTTTCCCAAGCCTGCCATTAAATACCAGCCCCCTTCCCACACACCTCAGCACCCCCCCCCCGCAGTGCATTGGAGTTTACGAAGGCCGAGCCACCCATGCTGCTAGGAGTTCACCTGGCCACCAAAACACCCTTAGTGTGGCCTTGACCACCGTCCGTACCCCCCCCCCCCCCCAAGTTCTTAGAATCATGATTTGAGTAAAGTGCCCCTGCCACAGATGGCGAATTCATTACTCCCACTCCTAGTTGGAAACTAGAATTGAGGACACTAGTAAATCTTTGAGATTTGTGAACTGGACTCCTAAGTCTTCTCATGGAAACAGCAATGCTTAGAATTAACCTAGGGCAGGTTCCTTGGGCTGAGTTCCACGTAGTGGCCTACTGATTTAGTAGACAGGAGCCTTTCTAGGGAGAGCCTTCCCAACTGCACCAGAGCCCACCACCTGTGTAAATGAAAACTGCCATGAACATCTGCATCCCCACAGAAGGGGTCATCCATCCATCCCCCAGGTGGTTCCCCCCTAGGTACACCCACCCCTACAATCTCCAGTACATACTGCCTCCTTTCTGAAAGAGTGTGCATTTAACACACTACTGCCATCATTAGCTAGACAGCAGAAAAGGGAAACAGGAAGTATAAGCACTGAGAAGGATCTGGACTACATAGTCTTCAAGGCCCAAGCCCCAGCCTCTCCATTCTGGCTAATAGGTCAGCTGGCAGTCCAGGGCATTTTTGCCAAGACAGCCCAACCAGAGGTTCACATCTCACCTAGGACATTCCCTCAGGTATATCTCCAAAGCTACTAAAAACCCATCAGCTTCAACGTGGTCTCTACCCTCCTCACATGTGGCCAGCCATATGGTAAACTGCATAACACTATTTTACCTTCCTGCTAGGCTCAAAGAGCAGGCCCTCAGCTTCTTTTCTTCTTTCCATCATTAAAGATTATCCACCACCCAGTGCCATTTACCTTTCCTCATCTGCTTGGAAAACTCTACCTCAGCCTATAGACAGTGAGGAGCTGGCTACTCAGGCCTGATTTGCAAAACTAGAACAAAAAGTGTAGAGCCCAAATGCCAAGGAAGCAAAAACCCACCATAACAAGGGCAGTGGGAATGCTGGAGCACATCCTACCCTAAGATGTTTTGTGGGTTACCTCAAAGCCATCTCCATGGGTACTGGGTGTGGCACCTAAGCTCCATAGCTGTATTTCCTAAGCTTGAAGGCATCAAGCACAAGCACCTTATAAGAAAACGCAATGCCTAACCAGGCAGCTCTGCTCCTTCCCACAGCAAGCTAAAATCAAGCTGCTCCTATCAAGGCCTAATGAGAGGCAACCTGCACCTGAATAGGGGCAGTCTGCTGGCAATTAGCCACACAGACCTTCCCATTGGCTAGTAGCCCAGAGAACACAGAGGAGGGAATCACTGAATAAGCAAAGTGCAGACAGAGCTCTTAAAAGGGACTGCATTGATGCCTGGGAAGAAGTAGATAACACCCACCCCTAAGACTCTGCTTTTGGGACCAGAAGACACAAACTCTCCGAGAAGGGCTGGTTGGTAAGTACCTTGGCCTTATTGTTTTCAGAGCCAATTCATTCCATCCACGGGGGAATGAATAGCTCTAAAAACATGTGATTTGGGAAAACCAGCAGGTGGCCAGAGTTTTCTGACCCCTGTGCAAAACCAAAGCCAGGCACTATCATGCTGGACAAGCACAACTGAACTATACTAGTAGTCGACAGAGGAAGAATGGCTTTATACCTGCCAGCCATCTCCCTGCTGCCTCAGAGAATACCCTGAGACAAGCTCTTCTCAGAAAGGTCCAACTCCTCACATGATAAGTCCTCTTGACCTGAATGAAGCACACTGACAGAGGTGACCAGACTTAGTGAGGGCAAGCACCTATTGCTAAGGGGGTGCAACACCAGGATGCACCATCCAGGCCAAAAACACACTAAGAGCCACATCCCTAGCACACTATAGAAGTAAAACACACCCGTGCATGAGATGCCCACTCACAGGTTGTGGCCAATGCAACTCTGCTCAGTGCACAGGATGCTGCTGGTTAGTTTCTCTGATTTAGTTACACTGAACAAAATCTGCCATTTATACCCTAAGTAATCCCCATTTCTCTTGCCATGCAACTAATTCAAAGATGGTTCTCCCACTACATCCCATCTCTTGGCGCTGGCTTAAAATTTTTTTCATATTGTTCCAACCCTAAAAATCATTAGCACCAACTGTACCCAAAGCGGATACAGAGAACTATAGATGCCTGGCTGTAGTAAACATAATTTCCAAAGACCCACCTGGTGTAAACTATATCTACAATCTCAAAGCTGGGACAGTGACGGTTCTGAGGACAGAAGTTCCTGTGTGAGCAACAGTTTTCTCTAGATCTGGCTCAGTCAGAGACAGAACACTTTAATTCAGGACAGCTTCCAACCAACCGTACACTATTCACTGTTTCCCTTTTCCTCCCGAAGCATCATCACACTAAATCAGGGGGCCTATGTTTTCAACATAACATGGGATGCAGAAACATAATCAAAATGGATCAAACATCAAGCCTTTGCAAAGCACTTCCCATGGGCAGCTTACAAATTTCATGCCTGGCCTGCCCCCAAAGACAACACTGGAGAAAAAAATGACACACAATGGCAGATGTTCAAATGCACAGCACAGCCATAGTCCCACTGGAGGATGTCCCAAGAGGAAGTGAGAATTCACTCAGACTGTCTAGAAAAAGAACTTTCATGGCAGCAGTGGGCTCAAAGTTGGCCCCTGAAATAAGAGGTCCAAGGTCTAGGGATATAAGGCATGGTGGGTAGTTAAGTCCCACCCTGGGTTTTAAGGACATGTACAGCCCAGAAGACTGGATATGAAACTTAAAGGACAGTCAAGCAAGCAATCTGTCAACGGCTTTGGAAGATACTTGCTTTCCTGATACTCATAGCCCTGACACCCCAAACAACAGCCTGCCTTTGGTGTTTTCCCATAATCGTGAAACCCAGAAGGTTTCTGAAAGGTTTCTTGGGAACTTCTTCCCTTATATTTCTCCACCTAAGTCCCATCTTTGCATCACATTCTGCAAAGCTAAGCGTTCGATATACACCAAATACCAGAAAGGGAATCTTCCACCAGGTCCCTGTTAAAGTTCAACTCCAGGAGCATTTGCCAGGTATCCTTTCCTTGATCTTAACTATGAGGTCAGAGCTTTGAGATCTTTCCATGTGAATCAACATCCTGTTTATCTTCCATCATGTAATTAATGGCCTCCATCTGTTAACACCCCTTCCCTTCTAACCTCCTCCTTTGGATTTAATTAAGGTGGAACCTCTTGGGATACTCTTTCATCAGAACCTGTGGTGTGTGTGTGTGTGTGTGTGTGTGTGTGTGTGTGTGTGTGTGTGTGTGTGTGTGTGTGTGTGTGTGTGTGTAGGGGGTACAGAGAACAAAGGACATTTATAGAATTTTTTTTAATTGAATAGTCTAGTAACATGACTCATATGAATGAGAATTACTCTTTCTAGCAACCTATGACTAAAACAATCACTGTCAACCATGGTAACAATAATGTATCCACTATATTTTTCTGAAGATAGGGTCCTAGTAGCATAGGCTGGCCTCACACTCATTATGTAGCCAAGGATGACCTCAAACTCCCAGTCCTTCTACCTCTACCTCCCAAAATGCTGGGATACAGTTACTTTGTCTCATGCCTGGTTCTTTTATATTATTTTTATGTTCTGAATTGTGGCTTTATAATTTAGAAGTCAAATGTAATTTAAAACAAATTTTAGATTTATTTTGCCATTTGTATATGAGTATTTTGCATGCACATAGGTATGTGCACCACACGCATGCCTGGTATACAAAGGGGTCAAAAGTGGGTGACGGACTCCCTAGAACTGGAGTTACAGATGGTTGCGAGCCACCGAGAGGGGTTCTAGGACCCAATCTGGATCCTCTGTAAGAGCAATGAATGTTCTTAACCATAGGGCCAATTCTCTATCTCTAGAATAGTAAATTTTTAAAAAATCAACTAAAACATAACCTGATAAGAGAATCTCCCATTGCAGTAAAGGAAACAACACACACACACACACACACACACACACACACACACACACACACACACACAGAGTTACATCTACTTATTTATGTATGTGTTTATGTGTGGGGGCACACAAGTACCATAATGTACACTTGGAGGTCAGAATACAACCTTAAAAAATTTTAATGACTAATTTTTATTTTATGTGCATTGGTGTTTTGCTTGCATATAAGGGTGTCAGATCCCTTAAAACTAGAGTTGTTGCCACGGGGGTGCTGGGAATTGAACCTGGGTCCTCTGGA
Source organism: Cricetiscus sungorus (assembly GCA_030556225.1). Lineage (NCBI taxonomy): Eukaryota > Metazoa > Chordata > Mammalia > Rodentia > Cricetidae > Cricetiscus > Cricetiscus sungorus. The sequence continues at coordinate 10,769,754 of JANBXA010000069.1, forward strand.
AGAGCAGCCCATGCTTCTAACGACTGAGCCATCTCGTCAGCCTCTTTTCTTTTGGGGGGTTAATTTGAAACAGGGTTTCTCTTGTGTAGCCCTGACTGTCTTGGAACTCACTCTGTAGACCAGGCTGGCCTCAAACTCAGCTCTACCTGCCTCTGCCTCCCCAGTTCTGAGATTAAAGGCATGTGTCACCACCGCCTGGTTCAAAGTACAACTTTCAAGAGTCAGTATTTTATTTCCACCATGTGGGTCTCAGAGACTTAACTCAAACTGTCAGGCTTGGCAGCAGGTGCCATCTGGACAGTCCAATAAAGGTTAATCTATAAAGTAATCTTAAGAGGCAGTAAGATGCAGAGATGTATTTGACTTTAACTATGCTAAAGGGAAACAATTCTAAATCCATTGTTCCAGGGCTAAAATTGGGCAGATACTAGAGCCAATGGATAGGCCGATTTAAAATCTGATGTAACAAACAAGACAAGGATGCTTGAGTAGAAAAACAAGAATGGTTATAAACACTCATTGTTTGAAAAACCAACAACAAAACATACACCCTCACTATAAAAAGAAAGCCCACTGACAAAAGCCTATTTCTATCCTGGACACATTTTTCATTTTCTGGAAGGTTAGTTCTCTACAAAAAAAGAGATTTGGTCAACTGAGAAATGGGGACACCTCGGGAGAAGGGTTGTGAGGGACTAACATACTATTATCTCAAACCCTAATTTCTTGGTTATTTTGCAGTAAAACTCAAGAATTTTTATTTCCTGTATTAATGCCAGACACACTGAGAAGGTGTTCTGTTAGTTCTTTTGAAGTAAAATGGGCTCCCAATCATTAGGGAAAGCCTCCTAAGCAGCAGCTTTCAGACTGGCAAGGGACAAAGTCAAGTGCGGTCATGTACGCTCAACCAGAAAATTCACAAAGTTAGTATAAGGCCTATGGAGAAAAAGAAGAAAACTATTTTTTTTTTCTAAATTTCAATACTGCAGTTCTAAGATGAGTTATGCACTATGCCACGCAACTCTTGAGAAATATTTTCTATTATTTCTAGTATTTAATTAAATGTAAGATAAACTACAAACTAATCTGGAAATTCCTACCCTTTTGCAAAGGCAGTGAGGAAACCAAGTTTGGAAAGCTGATCAAAAGAGTCTACACCTGGTGTCTCTTAGACAATTCTTAAGATTTTTCTACATGTGTAACCGAACATGAATTCAATACAAATAATTCATATATTAGAAGTAAAACGACACCTTTGGACATTCTTACTCAGGAGGTACCTTGTAATAGCTTTAGAGCCTGTTCATATTATGGACGAGAAGGATGGAGCACAAACTCTGCAAGTCACTGGGAAAAAGGCAGCCACTGTGTCAACCCTCATGGCCTACGTTAATTTAAACGTCTGGAATGTGAAAAGACCAGATGAATGCAAAGGGTTCTCAGGTTCCAAAGCTAGCAAATAGCTGGGGCGATGCTGTTCACACACCCTGAGCAAAAGAACCTAGGGAGAAGAAAGAAACTAGAGCCACAGTAAAGCTTGGTCCTTCTCGACCGAAAAGCATGAAAGGCAAGGAGAGGGAGAGAGGCACTGTTAATCAGAGGGGTTAGGTGGATGGGCACGAGAGTGCCATCCTCCCTCCGGCCCAGGACACTGGGCTCAGTGCCCGCTCCGCTGAGCGCCCTCGGTGTGGAGAGGTGTGTGCCGCGGGTGGCGACCAGAACGGCCGGCCCCCGCTGACCTACGAAGCCCTCACCTTGTCTGAGTCTAGGTCGGGGTCCGCCTGGCACAAGCGGTACAGGAAAGACTTCGGGTCCCGGCACAGCGTCTGCCGGGTGGTGAGGAAGTAGGTGCCACCGACGTTGAGCCGGACCCACTTGGACACGCCACTGGGGCGGTGTGCCAGGGCGCCGAGCCCAGCGCTACAGCGGCGGCACAGGCCGCCCCCCAGCCCCGCCCCGAGGCCGCTCGGAGCGGGCGACAGCAGCTCGCAGTGATTCTCCGCCATGATCCCAACAAGCCCCGCCACAGTGCCCCTTCGCCGGAAGCGTCCGTTCTTTAATACAGTTCTACGAGTTGTCCCGCCCATAGGTCCACCCCAGTAAAGTGCCCGCCCAGGCATGATGAGCAAGGCGGAAGTTCCGGCTCGAAAAGCAGGCCGGCGACAACCGCTTCCGGCCAGAGCGAGCCTTGGGTTCTCACAGGGATCCTGGTTTCCAGCTCCACCCCAGCCCTGGCCCTGGCCCAAAGAGGAGCCAGGATGGCGAATGCATACACTCTACATGCTTTTATTACAAGACTACCGAGCATATGAGGGAAATCCATCATCTGGTAATTACATCTAAAGCACAGATATTTGAAAAAAAGAGGAAGATTTTTTTCATTAAATTATATGATTAAACCATGACCAAATAGAAAATTTATATAATAAAGCCAGGAAAAAAGTTGTAAAATATAGTTTACAATAATTATTCACATTCAAGGCTGTACATCAATACATACAACAACGTGGCCCCAAACATGAATTCAATCCAAATAATTCATATATTAGAATTTAAATAACAGACTGAACTAGAGGCCAACAATAGCCAGCAAATAACCTTATATAAGAATAAAAATACAAAAGTGTATATCCTAGTATCATTGCATTATCTGTTTTCATAAGTATTTTTAATTTTTGCTTTGCCTGTACATCACAGTTACAGCTACAGACCAGGTAGAGAATATTACACATGTTCTAACTGACTGCCACCAACCTGAATGACAGCAATAGACTATTGATTCATCCTACTGTATGTGGCTAAGGAACAGCCGCAGCAGCTCTAAATACTGTAACAGTTTAATTTGCCAATGTCCAATGAAATGGTGGTCATAATGGAGGCTTTCACCTGCACGATGACTCACTTGTAGCCATTAACCCAGATCATTAAACTAGGGTGGACTACATGAGAAAGGAAAAATTTGCCTTTTGTAAAACTGTCTGTACAGTTTGAATTCTTCATGTGGAAGTAAAGAATTACAGGGGATTTTCAGGCATTCACATCTGTTAATTCATTTGCTCATCACTGCAAAGATGCTTTGACAGAAACAGCTTCCTTCCTAGGCCACTTTTCCACAAGCATTCTATTCTGATTTATAACTCTTAGGTATTAGGCCAGAAGCCCGCTATCTCCAGAGGCTCTGAGAGTGATCCCAGCCCTGTCTAATCTGCCAGGGTCCTTGTCATGCATTCTACCTAAGAGGTGCTACACCCACTGGAGTCAGTGGTGTAGTTGACTTGCCATGTTGGGTTTTGCAATAAAACAACAAAATGAAAAAGATAAACAGCAGCATCTCTTGGAACACAGTATCCTCACTCAGAGTTGCTACAGCCTCTCAAGTCTCAGATATGAACACTTTGGGTCTATGGAGCAGTAGGGAGAAGCCTTGAGGCATCAGAAAGCAGATAGCTGATTTCTTGAGCCCTAGGCTCTGGTAGAGTTAAGTAACACTGAGTGTTACCAGAAATCCTCTGCTGCATATTTCCAAATACAATCAAGAGGCACCACCCAACAAAAATAAAGATGCAACCCAATTTGGTTAGGTGGGCTGTATTAAAAGACCATAATTACCTGCAGCACACAGGAAGGTTTACATCAACATCAGCTGGGACACCCATCCTCTGTAATGAAAAAGCCTGGCTACTGTGTTGTCCTGAACTGCTAACCTGAGGAGTGGAACAAGGACACAACTAAACTTTTATAAAACCCAATCATCTACATAGTTTTTCAATTAGAGCTTTGCTACTCATCCCAATATGGCCCAAATGCACTGTGAGTCTATAAACTTAATTATGATTACCCATTAAGCATGTGGCATGGTCAGTTTAACACTTTACCTCTGCTGACTGTGCAGAAGCAGATTCAGTACCATTGTGGACACAAAGTACAAGATTCTGAAAACATCACCAAGCACTTGGAAGCCATAGCAGCAAAGATGGAAGAGAAGTAACATGCATGACCAGATTCTTGCAATGAAAATGAAGAAACTGGCTTATGGAAAAAAATGTCACAAATGGATCTGCACTAATGAAATATTAGTATTAAAAAAAAAGGAGCGGTCATAGTCAAAATTTCTTGGGAATACACAGCTTAACGGGAACTGATGTGTTCAAAATCTGAAGGACATGAGAAAGGAGGTGTTACTGGAACTCGGAGCATCTAAATATCAGACCAAGGAGAAGGAATTGCTGTTAAATGAACAAAATTTTTTACCCCAAAAATGCCACTTGCAGGCATGTGAAGGAGAGAAAAAACAAAAAAAAATAGATAATTATATTCACCACAGCATTATTTAAATAGCAAAAAAAAAAAAAAAAAAAAAAAAAACAGAAAACACCAAAACCATCTGAATGTTTTACAACAGGGAAACAGATAACTTATAAATTTACAACCATCTGAGTCCATAATTATTAAAAACATGCTTCTGAAGAACTGCTCATGGTATGGAGAAATGCATAAGGAAAAAATGTCAAGTGAAAAGGCTGAAGATACAAAATGATGTATGCTGTATGCTCCCAGTTTGATTTAATAAGCAAACAAGGGCTAAGGATGTACCTCAGTGGTAGAGCACTTGCTTAGCAGTCCTGAGTGCCCTGATTCAATTTCCAGCACTGGAACAACAACAAAAAAAGAAAAAAACAAAAAACAAACAAAAAGCTAGGGAGGGAAGAGCAGGATCTACATTAAAATGCTCACAGTGGTCTCTGAATAATGGGCCTTTCTTTTTTTTTCTTTTACTTTAAGAAAACAAATACTACTTTTAAGAAAGCACACAATCACCTGCCTCCTTGATGGCACTGGGAACCTATGCCACATTTGAATATCTCCAAGGTTACTTTTTACTGCATCTCTGCATCTACCAGGAATAGAGCTTAAAATGACAGCTGAGCTATGGTGCCACTATCTAGAGAACCTAGACTCAACTACATGGGGATGCCCACTGCCCAACCAGAGTACAGAAAAATAGGTGGAAATGACCCATTCAAGCTCAGCTTCATGTGGCAGGGACAGTGGGCTGTAAGGTATAGTCCTAGGTAAGAATAAGAATGAATTCATATTCATTCTTGCCATTCTTAGGACACACAACCTCTGTAGCTATTAAAGGGGCATTTCTTTCTCCTCTTAGCTAGATCTCCCATTTATTGTCTGTCTCTGTCCCGCCTCTCTCACACACACAGAGTTGTACAAACTGACACCCATATCCTGTCCTACAGTGTAAGGCACCTGCACACTGGGTGATGGCTCTAAGAATGACTGGAAAAAAAATTAAAATGATCTAAGTCCAGAAAAGAATGTACATGAATCTTTAAGTAGGAAAAAAGAGAAATCAAGGAAAAGGTGGCAGTAAGAATAAAGGTGAGCTGGGAAGAGCTCAGCTATTGTAGCATAGGGCAGTCGTCATGATCACCCACTACCTACTCAGCTAAACCCTGATTCTGGAGGTTAGGATGGCACTTGGTAAAGCCCAGGAGGTAGTGTTGCTCTCCAAAGGAGTAAACAACAGAGGACTCTCCCATAAGCCAGGTGTTCTAATTCAAGCCACGCCTCAGCCCCATGTGGTCCCCTGTAGTAAGTGTCCTCAGAGATACCTTCCCTGTGTCAGCATGCATGTGACAGCCAGGAAGCCATTCTTACACAAGCAAATGCAGGTTATAGGACATTCTTGAGGGCTAAATAGCTACAAGGCATGAGCAAGAACAGGACTCTAAGGAGACAGTCAAGTGTAGCTAACACAGATTCTTCAAAAACCAGGAGAAAGAGTACTGACACTCTTTCACTCACAGGCTGACTGTGTGCTGGGCTATCTGTTCCCTGGATGCTGGGGGCAGCTGAGGTCCTGACACCTGCTCCTTGGTCACCTGAAGCTCTTATCATACAATCTAGTGAAGTCTGAAGAAAACCCCTGCTCCCATCCAGCATCCCTGCCAAGGCATGATGGCGAGCTTTTCATCTACACTCCACTCCAGTTAGAAAGAACAACTCATTAAAATTTGAGAACAAACTATTTCCCCTCTCAGTTTGGGTGGCCTGACCCACAAGTGCTCACTGTGGACAGTTGTGTGGGCATTTGTGGAGCTCCTTTGTGAAAGTTTAAAAAAAAAAAAAAAAAAAAAAAAAAAGGCAAAATTGTTGCTGCCTTCAGGACATGGGAGGTGGTGTATGCTGTAAGCAGTCTATGAAGGCAAGTGCCTACTCTTCCCTACTGGGGACCAAGGGCCACCCTTTAGGGACATCCTAGTCAGAGAGAAAGGTACAACCAAGTCCCTCAGAGCATTCTGCTAGAGTGTCGAATTATCCCAGGCCATCTGCGTTACAGAACAAAGCAACAGAGAAATGTCCCAATACTGGCAAAGAATTCCAGCACAGGCAGGCTTAGGTTTAAGTGGACTGTTCCTGTGAGCCAGACAGTAGTAACATTCTTTCCAGGCAAGGTCCATGCTTTATGGTACCAGGTGACCAGGCAACATGAGAAGGATTTCAGACTTTCAACAGATGTAAAAACAAAGCACTAACAGGTACACGTGAAGCTACACAGGTACTGGCATACACCCTGGGATTTTCTCAGCCCTTGCCTTATGGGCATGTGGCCTACACATTTAAACCTTTGCAGAAACTCCCAGGAAGGCCTGCTACCCCACCCTCCCACACGGAGCTGTGGCCCAGGATGGATTCTCTGTGGTATCGCCAACCTTGCCCTGGTTCAGGACAGGATTCTATATCGGATAATGATCTAGTCGGTGTTATCTAGGTGCTGCTATGATAGCACCCCTCCTGGACACATGCTTGGTTTGATGTCTAATTCCCTGGATAAACTTCTAGGAAGTGGAATGATGGAGCAGAGCCCAATGAAGGCAGTCTGTAACTACAGCAGCCTGCACACTTCTCACCATGCAACCTGCCTACTGTAAGGTAGGAACCACAGAAGTACTGCCACTGGAAACAACACCTGACCACATCTCTAGGGCTCAGGAAGGGAGTACACTCACAAGTTAAGAGTCCTGTACCCACAGTGAGCTGGTGACCACCCCAGCAGAGGAGTGAAGAGGCTCCCTGGTGAAGGAGAGCCAGATACACCCAGTTCCTCAGTCACAGCAGGAGCTGTGTTTATCAGATGGGGAAAGGTAGAAGCAGGCATGCAGTTCCTGTGGATGCTAGGAGGGGCTGGTGATGCCAAATGTGACCACTGGTCTGGGCAGAAGCTGGGCTACCATGCAAGGAGCTGGGTCTCCATGGCCACAGCAGTGCATGGAAGCCACCACAAAGCACAGAGAGCAAGCAAAGCGACCCTGAATTCCTGTTTGTTGGTTATTTGTTTTGTTCTTTGTGTGGCTGGGTTCTTTTTTTCTTTTCTTTTAAATAAAAAAGCTGCAAGGTTTCCACCATCCATGTTCTCCTTGAGATGGCTGGCAGGTTGTCTGGAAGCGTCCTGGGTGGCGGCCGAGCCGCGCTGGGGCAGGTATCCTGGCAGCGATGGGCAGCCCGGCCGCAGGCCACGTCACTGCACAGCAGCATCTGGATGGCTCTGGTACCGCTGCCTCCAAACCTCCTGGATCTTTCTGCACCATTTGTGAGCATTCCCGCTTGGATCCATCAGGTAATACGTCCTGTTAGGCTGCAAAGACAAGAGCATCTGATGTCCTCCAGGGAGTCCCGAACCCACCCAGCCTTTCTTGCTGTCAATGCTGCCAGCACCTTTTCAAAGCAAGTACATGGGCAGGTGACCTACAGAAGGCAATAATCAAGAATATCCCCTGGCCCAATTCAGACCTAAGTTGTTCATACAGGTCTCTGAGACACAGGAGGCTGGCCTGACCCTAGATGCTTCCTTAGCCAAAACAAGGAACACATCCAACAGAAATGCAGAAGCGTGTGGTGACACTACAATCAGAGGCCTTATAGGGACAGACTCACCGTATGGACAAAGAAAGTTTTAAAATTCTTGGCCTCTGGTCGAAGTTCTTGTGACCATGGAATTTCACCTTTCAAGACTTTGTTGACAGGGTCAACATAATATAAATGTGGCCCTTCTGTGAGTAATAACTGCCGTCGTCTTGCAAATAAACCCTGGTACAAATAAATAAAAAGACAAACTGATCAAGTAACAGATGGGACTACCTTATAAGTAGCTCAGGGCATAGTGACTGCCAGTCACCTATCTATTCACCTGAGAAACCTCCTCAACCTAGGGCCACCATCTTACATCAAGAAAACATAAGCACAGGTCTCTGCTATTTAGCTCACAATATGCCCATCAGTCCCCTGGCCCCTCAGTTTCTCTAAGCTACAGATTCTGCCCTTGGTAGGCCAGGCCTCAGGCCACCTTCATGGAGATTCTCACTTCCAGAATATACACAGCCAGGAAGGGTGTTAAGAAGCCATTGTTAGTCCAGTCTGATATATTCTGCATTATCTGTTGCCCATAAAATGAAATAATCAGCAGGACAGTGGTGGCCCACACGTTCAATCCCAGCACTCAAGAGGCAGAGGCAGGAAGATCTCTGTGAGTTCATGGCCAGCCTGGTCTACAGAGACAGTTCCAGGACAGCCAGGGCTACAGAGAAACCCTGTCTCAAAAACAGCAAACATAATAAATGACAACTGTATTTTCAAATTTTCTAATGAAGGACTACTTGCTTAGCTCTCAGTAATGATATATCTTCCTTAATGTGACAGAAACCTTAGCATAGTGAGATGGGCCTTGTGAAACCATGAGAAAGCATGCCTGGTGGCCAGAGCATAAAGCTGGTTTCCTACACATCTCCACTGTTCCCCGAGATCTTGAGTGTTCCCAGTTATAAAATCTAGATATGATCTCCAAAGATCATGCCAAAATGCCATACCAACAAATCATGCTAAGACCCCAGGATGAAGAACTGATCTGAGCTAGAAGCAGTAGGAAGTCATAGGATGAATAGGAGCATCAGGGACTTGACTCACCTTTCGCTTATCCACTGGACCCATTTTTAATATTAGGTTATTTTCTACAAACTGGTGCCTAAAAAAGAAAGAAGAATGAGACAGCAATTCTCCAAACTCTGTCCTTTAGACAAACTCCATGGAGCCTCTGTAGACTTTTTTAATCAATCAAGTCTGTTCCCCACCCACCCCAAAATTCAGCCTCTCTTCAGGTCCAGGAGATACCCCAGATGCAGTGATGTAACGTGTACAGATTTTATCTGTACACATGGGCCAGAATCTACATTCCCTGGGAACATCTTCCTGTTGGAAATATCTGCATAGTAGAGGAAGGCTGGGAAAGAGTGCCACAGAAACAAGGTAACACATAGTATCAATATCATCATAATTAACATCATGTTTGAAAAGCTACACTGGAGCTAGGTGTGGTAGTGCACAACTTTAATCTGAGAACTTGGAAGGCATAGGCAGGAAGTTCTCATAGAGGCTTGGATGACACTTGAATATTAGAATCTGTAAATTCTAATATTCCCAAGCCAGGAAGGACACCTAACAGCGTCTAGAATGCGAGTTCTATGGAATCACAAATCCTGAAAAAGTAGCTTCTGGATATCCTTTCTGGGTTGAGGTGTATTGCTTGGCGGTACAGGGAGTGTTTAACATGGGCCAGACACTAAGGCTGTGGGGCTTCAATTCCCAAGATGGTGACGGAGGTGGGGGATGTGTCTTTTCCAACATTTCTACAATACTTGTCAAGGATTTTGGTCTGACCAGTGGTATGGAACCAGACAACGACTCTTTGCAAAGAACACTTCTGATAAGAGGAATATACAGTATGACTTGTTGGGTCACAATGCAGCTTCCATGATGATATTTTTTAATCCCTCCCTGCCCTTTTAAATTTTTTTCTCATATTATTTTTTTTCTCTTGAATTTTGTTTTATTGGGGAGAGGTGGAGGGCAGATGTGAAGGCACCGGGCTTGAATGGATCAAGATACATGATGTGAAAAACACATAGAATAAATTGTGTTAATTTAAAAAAAAAAAAAAAAGAATTTGGTCTGAGGCTCTACAGGTAAAGGCACCTAATGACCAAGTTCAGGTTCAGTCCCTGGGAACAACATGGTAGAAGGAAAAAACTAGCTCCCATAAGTTTTTCTATTACTTTTACACATATACTATGGCATGAACACATGAAAGGATAAAACTAACTCCTCCAAGCTGTCCTCTGACTTCCTTATGCATAAACAATTAATAATGTTAGTATTTTTAAAGAACTTGGTCTGACTTATTACATGAGTGTGTGTGCACTCACCTCTGTCTCCTCACAGTCAAAGATGGCTTAACATCTAAAGGGTTATTGGGTTAAAGCTACCTTTTGGTTTTTTGTTTAATTTAATTTTATGCACTTCAGTGTTTTTGCCTGCATGTGTGTCTGTGTGAGGGTGTGAGATTATCTGGAACTGGTGTTACAGACAGTTGTGAGCTGCCATGTGGGTGCTGAGAATTGAAGTAGGGTCCTCTGGAAAAGCAGTTAGTGCTCTTTTAACTGCTGAATCATCTCTCCAGCCTCCATAAAGCTACCTTTAAATATCTATTCATGGTACTTACTTTTTTTTTTTTTTTGAGATACTATGATAGAACCCATTACTTTGTGTATCCAGGAAAGCACTTCACCTACCTGAGCTCAGCTCTATGTCCTGTCTGATGCCACTCCTACTACTAAAAAGTTACATTTTCTGTCTGAAAATTGTCTAAGTCATGCATTAGATACTCTGATACCTCCCTGGGGAGCCATAGCACTTATGAGCAGAACCTTCTGCCCCCTACTACCTGACCCACACAAAACTAACCAGACAATCTTCCAAAGCACACTGCCTAACCAAAATCTTGATCTCAAGTCACATACAATATAGTACTGTGTAGACTTTGAGAACAACTAAGATTCTCAACAAAGACAGAACAGTGACCCATAAAAAAAGAGTGAAATACACATTCTCTGATAATACACATTCTCTGATAGATATTTACTAACCAAACACCCAACTTGAAACACAGGGGGAACAGGCTGGTTCTGAAAAACACATTAGTGAGGAAGGCCTACTGCCACATAGAAGGTACAAAGCACAAAGATGTGCAGGTAACACTGCAGGGCCTGCCAGAAAGGTGGCCTGCAGGGCCACCTAACAAGCAGACCCTGTAATAATTTAACATAAGCACTTACAAGTAAAGAAAAGACAGACCAACTAGTTAAATTATTGGAGGGAGAGCAAACAACACAAAAGCAAAGGGTCTGAAGCCAAGGAAGCAAACATGCTCCTATAAGCAAGCCTCAGTGTGCCCTTTGCTGACTGCACACAGAGAACACACTCACAGCCCAACATCCTCTAAGTCTTCCGGGAGCATGGTGCACATGTGTGCTTGTTCAAGAATGTCACTTGCCTATGTAGTCCAAGATTCAAAGGTACAAGAAACAGACCAAGAAAGCTCCATTAGCAGCAGCAACACCATAATCCACTACTTAACCAGCCACTTGCAACAAGTTAGTGCTTATTTATCTGCCTGCTTTCTCTTTCTTTTTTTCTTTCTTTTTTATGGTGGTACTGGGGGGTTGAACTTAAGGCAAACATTCTATCATAGAGTCATACCCCCAACTCTACTTATCTACTTTGAAAACATTACTTAACGACTCATTTGGACTGTCTTAAAAATTTTTATAGGCTGGGTGGTGGTGGCACACACCTCTAATCACGGCACTCGGGAGGCAGAGGAAAATGGATCTCTGTGAGTTTGAGGCCAGGCTGGTCAACAAAGCAAGTTCCAGGACAGCTAGAGCTGTTACAAAGAGAAGCCTTGTCTTGGGGGGAGGGGGGAGGAGGATGTATATGAATGTGCTGCCTGAATGTATGTTTGTGCCTGCAGAAGCCCAAGGGGGTGATGGAACTCGAGTCACAGATAGTTGCTGAGCTATCATATGAGTGCTAGGAATCAAACCCTGGTCCTCTTAACTGCTGAACCATCTCTCCAGCTCTATTGACTTTTTACTAGGCCCCGGGCACACCTTATGCATCTTTCTTCCTGGAAGATTAATAGCTAGAACTACACCTGAAGTAGAGCCACAGATAACTACTCTGTTCATGGGTAGCTTCCCATTCACACATAGCAATGTGGCTCTCCCAAAACAGGCAAATTCTGTCATTGATGTTAGGTGAAGACACAGAGACTGGTAGTTCAACTCACAATGGCAGTAATGCAAAACTCCAAAACCTGGTTCTCTCCTCTACTATCCATACACACCCCAATCCCGAGTGCTGAGATTAAAGATGTGTACTACCACTACTGCCTGGCTCCAGACTTGAAATCTTGAGGAAAGGATAGAGAATCCCAAACCCAAAGAAAGTGGGCAAGATACTGTAATCCTCTTGTTCTGATTAGCACTCACAGCCCCAGGCAGAGAAGAGCTGAAACATGCACACCCTGAAGACAGTGCTTCTGGCCAGGCTCTGAGATGAAGAGCTCCTGCATGAGACTATAGAAAGCAGAACAGCTAGGGACTCAGCATACACACAAAGCTCCTGCTTGGAACTGCAGCTAGGACTGCTCAAATTGTTTTGATCCAAAATCTTCCTTAGATTACAGAATGGGAGAAAATATTTACCAGCCACACTTCAAATAAGGGATTAATAACTAGAAACACTTAATAAAAATAAAAAAAAACCAAAAAACCAAAAACAAAAAACCCAAACTGACTTGGCATTGTGGCACACACCTTTATTCCCAGTGCTTGGGAGGCAGAGGTAGGTGGATCTCTGTGAGTTTGAGGCCAGTCTAGTCTACAGAACAAGTTTCAGGACAGGCTCCAAAGCAACACAGAGAAACCCTGTCCTGCTCCCCCTCCCCCCTGCAAAAAAAAAAAAAAAAAAAAAAAAAAAAAGAGAGAGAGATCAAAATAAATCAGAAACAAAATTTCTTTTCTATCCTTGATAGTAATACTGCCTTAGGAATGAGTGAGTTAAGGAACAAATTTAAATTCCCCAGAATTACTGTAGGTTAATTTCTAGGAGCAGAATCCATATTTAATTTTTCTAGAGAAAATAAGTTTTGACAGTAAGGCATTCTAGTCTTAGCCATCTACATATCACTGGAAAAGCTAAGGTTTCTTCCTCCCTCTTCATAAAGTCTCTTGAGTCTTATGTGTTCTCCCTCCTGCCTTATAACAAGTCTTCAATTTTCCTCCTCCCATTGCACTCAAATACACAGTCCTGTGAGATCCCTCTGTCATAAAAAGTGCCTCAGCATAATGGGAGTAGATACACTCAAAATATATTTTATATATGTATGTATAAAATTGTAAGAGAATAAAACCTTAAAGTAAAAGCATAAAAATACTAGAAGAAAATAAAAGTAACCAGGCATCAATTGTGGCACACATTGTATAAAAATACTGAAGCCAAGTAGACTTGGATGGAAAACAAGATTAGAACAGGAACAGGTTAGATGGACATTGTAAAAATTTACAAGTATAAAACAATATTCTCCAATAAAATGAGAAGTTGAAGAAAATGCTGGCAAAATACAGTTTTCATATATGTGAGTCTTAAAATCAATTTATAAGATGTAAAAACATAAGAATAGAATGTAATTCAAGCCCCAGCTAAAGTACCCTAATAACCTCTGGGAATCTGTTCCTCTGAAGAGCACTGCAGAGGTAAGGCAAGGACAAGCAACCAGTCCATGTCTCTAATCTCTGCTCCCACGCACCCTCTAGATTGGGTGTTGGTGCCTATAGTTCTTACCAAGGGTTTCCACTGGCTTGCTTTTCCAATAACAATCTTTTCTCATCTTCTGAAAACTGTAAGTCTAGTTCAAATGAGTTAGTGTCCAAATCATGGATGTACTGCTCTATATTGCTGCCCGACCTCTGGGGCAGGCTGGTATCCACCGCAGACAATGAATGGGAAGAGGAGGAGGATGACACCTGCATGCAGCCAAACTGACTCAGGAGATTGTCATACTGCAAGGGAAAAGGAAAGGAGAGACATACCTTAATTTGTCTGTAAGGTCAAAGACTGCCTCCCACATTGCCTGGCCCCCACAGCCGCTCACAACGTGGTAAGCTTACACACATACTTCAAAGCCAGATGAATCACCTGTCCTTTTTGTTGTAAATAGACAGATTCTCTTCCAATGGCCATTTGGCCACTAAACCAACTGCAACAGGCCCTCTCTCTGATAGGAGCAGAGGTCAGAGAGGGGCTACATCCTTCATCTCCAGGGAGAAAAAACCTGGGAACCTTACCCAGCACAGTACCCCAAGTTAGGAACCTCTAGAGCAGCTACCCCCTGGCAAGGAAGGCAATGTTTGGGCAAATTTATCTTTTAGTCCTGGGATCTTAAGTTTCAGAGCCACTGCATAGTCTGATTTAGCTTACATTTGTTTTTTTAAAATATTTTTTAATCTCAGCAATAATTCTAGGGGGAAAAATACAAGCCAGTGTTGACACAGAAAGCAGAATGGGCAGCTCACATTCTAGCACACTCCCAGGCAATGACAGGGCCAACAATCTTTGAGTATATAGGTAAAGGTAAATATGGCCACTCTGGGCATCGTTATGTTGGCTGCAGGCCTCACACTCCTGAGTCCTGCCTTCCATACCCTGGATTTCCAGAAAGAGAGCCCTGTCTTCTATATCCCACAGAGGTTAGTCCCTCCCCTCTGCAGAGTCCACAAGTCCTGCGCCCCCTTCTTGCTGTTGCCCAGTGGCACTCTGCAGAGTGTGCTTGCACAGCCCCACAGTAGTCACAGCTCCATCTTGCTAACTCCACATGCATACCCTAGCACTGTCCCCACTTTCTTCCTAGAGGTTCCCTAGTGAGAGAAACTGTGTTCCTGTGTCAATTTATAGAAATCACTACTATATTTCTACTGGGGCAAGGGGTGTCCCCACAAAATCTTTCAGAGCCAGTAAGGTGGCTTCAATTTCTGAGACAGAAACTGAAGCTCACAGTCAAATTCTTCTGGCCAACACTGAATTTAAAAGCAGCACAAAGCCACCTCTCCACATCACTGAAATGTTCCATCTATGAAAAAGGAATACCTGCAGAGCAGTTTCCTTTGTCCCAGAATTCCCTAGACCCAATCTGTCTAAAGGTGAACTCTGAACTTTGTCTAGATGCTTACAAAGCCCTTAAAACATCCTAGTAGAGCTAAGCAGCCACACAACAAAACCAAGTTGCTGCCACTCAAAGCTAGATTATACAGGCAGAAGTCAAAAACTTTCCAAAAAAAAAAAAAAAAAAACCCTTCTCAACAGTGCAGAGCAGGCCTTCAGAGATGCCTAGGTAAAATGCATGTAAGATATATGTGAAGAAATATATGTAGCTCCTGGCTATTAAGATTGACGATAATGAGCCTATTCAGCCCTTTCAAAGATCAGCTGCCTTTGGGAGTGATAGAAAGGGACAGAGCCCATGGGCTGAAGAACTGCCTGCCAGTCCTGGTTAACTTCTGCAGGAATGAGAATTCTAATAAAGAGAACACCAAGGATTCCAGCAGCATCCTGTGACATGACCCAAAAGGACAACACCCAAGAGCATTTAGGAGACAAGATGGGCAGGGGCAGGAACTCCTGGCTCAGGGCCTTTCTCTGCAGTGGACATACGCAGAAACTGGCCACTGTCCCCACAAATGCACTTGAGTTTCATTCCCTACATGTCTGAGCACAAAGGGCATTTTAGGAGAAAATGGGGATATGCCAAACAGCTAGTAAAAGACAGATAATTCCTTGATCTCTAAGAAGCAAAATCAGCAATACTTTTAATTTAGGTTTAGAAGTTCCTCTTTTGTTTGGGGTTTTTTGTTTGTATGTATGTCTTGTTCTGAGATAGTGCCTAACATATAGAACGTGTGTGTGTGTGTGTGTGTGTGTGTGTGTGTGTGTGTGTGTGTGTGTGTGTGTGTGTGTGTACGTACTTAATGTTCCCAGAAGCCAGAAAAGGTATCAGATTCCTTGGGCTGGAATTACAGACAGTTGTGAGCCAATATGTGGGTGCTGAGAATCAAACTCACAATCTATGAAAAGACAGAAAGTCCTCTTAACCAGTGAGCCATATCTCCAGCCCCAACTTTCAGTCTTCTTGCCTCAGCTTATTGAATGTTGAGATCACCCACACACATCCACATCCACATCCACATCCACATCCACATCCACATCCACATCCACATCCACAAGCCGGGCTGTTTTGGAAGGCTTTCAGGTAAATGTCATAATTGCTCAGTCAGTTGAACATAAGTCCATGAATGGCAACTGGTTAGAATAAGTCAAGAAAAATCAAATGAGAAAAAAAATGACTTGGATGAACTGTTAAAAGAAAAATTAAATATGGAGGTCACAATGGAAGCAGAGTCTGGGTAAGACTGTAATTGCAGGAGCTAGAGAGATGGCTCAGAGGTTAAGAGCACTGGCTGCTCTTCCAGAGGTCTTGAGTTCCATTCCCAGCACCCACATGGTGGCTCACAACAACCTATAGTGGGATCTGATTCCCTTTTTTGGTGTAAGGGTATACATGCAGACGGAGCACTCATATATACATGAAATAAATAAATCTTTTAAAAACAAAACTGAAATTGTGGAGGTACACTATTACTTCTTATTTCTGTCTCTTTTGCTGGTGTTTCCCATTTTTCAGTGTAGAAAGTTTTAAAACCAAAGTTTATTCCGGGTCTTGTGTTTATTGTCAATTATTCAGAGACAAGATGCTTTGAAGCCAGTGACAGCAACTGCACACAAACCCCACAGGGCAGCACCGCTGAAACAGAGTAGGTACCTACTGCTGAGCATCAAGCTACAGGGACTGGAATCTACCCTCCCACATCACACCCCTGAGAATTCAAATCAGTAGCATTCTGGGTTCTCTTGAAAAAATAAGCATTTTCAGAACATTAAAAAACAAAAACAAAATCAGAAAGGCTCTGAGCCAAAAGCCGCCAATGATGAGCTTCCAGGGCCCCAGTGTCAAAAGGTGAGGGATCAGGGCAAGACACTGGTCTCTCATCCACAGGTCCAGACCACATCCTTGCCTCCCTCCCATCCCTATCCCCCAAACAGGTAAAAATTCATCAGCTGAGGAAATGAGAGCAGGAATCAGAAATAAGAACACCTACACAAAATGTGTTGATCATTTACTTATTGGAGCAAAGTATTAACCACCATCAAATCCACCATATTCACTCATACATTTTAACCAGTAATCACATAAATTAGAGTTCCAAGGAATCATATTTATACAGCATGGCAAGCAAATTTCTCTTTGCCTGAACTAGTCCCCATGGGTGCTGGCTTACGTTGCCATAGCAGTCTTCATCATCCTCTGACATGGCTGGCAAGTAAGCTGTGAGCTTCGGAGGTGTCTGCTGGTGCAGATTCTCCCATGTGATGGACTCAAAGAATGGATGAGCTTTGAGAGGCTCGTACCCTTCCATCTCTTCACAGCCTAAACGCTTTGTGGCATCCAAAACCTTAAATGATAGCCAAGACATGTCACTGTCAGGGTTGAAATGTAACTATTTATTTATTTTGTGCAAGTGTCTTCAAGTCCTGAGACCTTCTGGAAAGAGTAGGAACACTGTGGTCCATACCCCTGCCCATGCCATAGTAGAAAAAGCCAAAATTGAACAAGACTCTTACCTCAACCCAAGGCTCTGCCTTTTTCTTTCTACAGGTAAAACAAATCTCAACCTCAAAAGTCAGAGGGTGGCAACAAGCATCTTTTTAAAGCATTCGGCGAAAAATGTTACAAAATGATGTGAGCCCTGGTAGGCTGACCACACAACAGGGCAAGCCCCACTCCCAAAACTATCTGGGCAGCACAAACTGGAGTTGAAGAAGAAATTCCAAAGCTAGGAAGGGATGGGAAGATGATAATGGAAGAAGTTGGGGAGTGTATATGTTGAAAACATAATATCTGAAATTTTCAAAGAATAAAAATGTTGTTCAAAAAATGGGAAAGAAAGAAATACTCACTATTGAAAACAAAAATGCTGCCAGGTGGGTGTGGTGGCACACGCCTTTAATCCCAGCACTTGGGAGGCAGAGGCAGAGGCAGGCAGATCTCTGTGAGTTAAGGTCAGCCTGGTCTACAAAGCAAGTTCTAGGACAGCCAGGGCTATTATACAGAGAAACCCTGTCTGGAAAAAACAAAAACCAACCAAACAAACAAACAAAAACAAAACAAAACAAAACAAAATTAAGAAATACTAACTGAAAAAAGTCAAGCAAGGAGTGGTGATGTATAACTATAATCCTAACACTCAAGTAGAGCAGGAAGGCTGCCAAGCATTTTAGGATAACCTGGGCTATACAGCAAGACTCTGTCTCAGAAACAATTGTAAAATTGACTGCCTATAAGAACAAAGAAAATGTACAATGAGGCTCTCACTGGATGGAATATCATACCTTTTAAAGGCTGTGGCACAGTCACTCCTATGCCTGCAAGGTTGAATTAAGCCCACTCCATAATGAGGGAAATGAAGGAAAGAGCTCAAAGGATGGCTGGGAAGAGCCAACCCTGAACCTACCCATGAATATAGGACCTGGCCCTGATTCTCAAAGAAATAGACGGAAAGGAGATCAGGGTACAAAGCAACAGGGCTGAGCCCCCCCCCCCAAGGTTTTAAACATAAAATGACAGCTCTTTCTTGAGTAAACCTGTTTCTCTCTGCCTTGTTAACTAGGCAGATCTTTACATGTAGCTTACACTCTAAAAGTGATATTGGCAGATGGCACTGAAGCAAGATTTATAGCCATCTGCACTGACATGGATAAACCCAGTCACTTAATGGCAATCACTTAAAATGTGATGCAATGTTAATGAACACACACAAAATGATACAGTAACTTCCTCTTTAAAGTCAAGAATTAAGTACTGAGATGAGATAAAAAAATACTTACCTATCTATAATCACTGTATACCTTAAACACATTTTTCAAAAGGATGCCCACGAGTGCAACAGCAGAAGGTAGCTATGATAATTCCTCACCACAAAAAATCCAAAATACTTACCAAGAGTTTTTCCACAAGATCTTTTGCCTTAGGAAAGAATTTCTCTGGGAAATCATATTCTAGCTTAATGATCTTCTGAAATATAAGATATTCATTTCTGTGAATTTAAAAATAAAAAAGTGCTGTTTATTTAGGCAAGGGTTTTTCAAATCTCTAATACCAGGTGCACTTTACAGAACAATCCAATGTCACCTTCACCTCCCAGGCTAGCTCTTGTTAAAGTCCCCAGGCACCACATATTCTTAAGTTATGGTGGAAGTTCCTCCCCACTGGACACAACCTTTTCCAGACCTCCCAGCAGCTGATGGAAGTGGAGTATGTCTGAGATTAGAAGCCTGAGATGTACAGAATCCCTCTTACCCGGCTCTGAACGGTGGGAGTCCTGCCACAAGCTGATAGATTATACATCCAAGAGCCCAAAGGTCTGAACTTTAAGGTAGGGAAAACACAAAGAAAAATGGGATTGGTATAATTTAAGTGATAAAAAAGCTTCATTTTGCACTCTCTGTCTATACCACTCTACCTTCAGCCTCCAATGTATTCCTATCCCTTAAGACAAGGTATGTGGGAAGTTTGAATTTGCTTTTCTGAGCATCTCCCTGTGACATGAGTCAAATGGAACAACTACCAAGGAGTTCAGCTCCCCTGAAGATGTCTATTTAGGGTTAATAACGTCTACATGTCCTTGTCTCATTCTGAAGAGAACATAGTTTTCCTCAGGTAAGCTGAGAGTTGAAGAATGCTAACCAGTGTTAACTTCTAGTTGCAACTTTAGGAAGTCTGGGGGAGAAGCTCCTAGTGCTAGGGAGCAGGGCTAGAAGAGACAGCTTTGTCACTGTAGGGTGATACTGCTATAACTAATTCAAATGCTCTCTGGGCATAATTTGGGCTCACCTCAGAAATGATTCAAAAGCCGGAAGCATGTGGGGCTCAAAAGGACCTTCCCAGGATGTACACAATACATGATTGGCCTGCTTCTACCTCAACTGCTACAAGTAAGAGACATGTTATCATGACCACCTCACTATTTTTAATATATTTTATTTTATGTGTATGAGTGTTTTGGCTATATGTGTGTATGTATGTGCACCATGTACATGCAGTGCTCTCAGAGGCCAGAAGAGGGCTTCTTACCCCTTGTGAATGGATTTACAAATGGTTGTGAGCCACCACATTGGTGCTAAGAATTGAACATGGGACTTCTGGAAGAAAACCAGTACTCTTAACCACTGAACCATCTCTCCAACACCTAGCTTATCATTTTATACACCTGGTTTTCTTTAGTGCTTTGTCTAGGTAAAATAGGGAGTGAAACAAACAAAAATCAAGTAGCAAAGTAGGTACATAGAAGCAAAAGAAGGGCAGGCTAAGGTCAAACCACCTAAACTTCTCAGGGTCCCCTCTAGAATGTGGGAACCCAAGCAGTAAGGGCTTAGGTAACTTCTCCTCTGTGAACTACCTCAGCATTCTGTCATTTGCATTTTGGCTCTGGAAGCAGCATATCAAGGCTTTCTAAAGTACCAGATGGGACAAGTCTTAAACCTTGAAGCAGGAACTCCAGAGTCCCAGCTCTGTTTTATCAGAAGGATGAGAAGGTAACCCTGAAGCCAAGTGCCTGTATCATCTCCAGGGCACACACAGGCAAATCAGCACCACCCATAAACAGGATAGCTCAATAAATTATGATACTCTCATGCAACAACAACAAAAAAATGCCAGCTGGAAAAGATGTATGCAGAAACTTTTAATGAATCAGGCTATTAATCACCATGAAACCACGAGAACTCATACTGGATATACTGTATGACTGCACATGTGTGAAAACTTCAAACATTCATAAATGCACCAAATGACAAGAAAAATACAAACTATCTGGGAACATACATATAGAGATTAATTTTCTATAGTTCACTACAATTTATAGGCATTCCATTTAAAAATCTATTTTAAAAGACCCTCAATATTTTAGTGACTTCACAAAATTTAAATTCAAAATTAAAAGAGACATAGTGATGGCTCCTCAAAACACTGTTCTAATTTCACAATTTCCTTCACTCACATTTTATACATCCTGGAGAACATGAACTACATAGAGCAAACATGTATGTACCTGACTCCCTAGAGCCTGAAGCTCTTTTCCTATCAGTGCTGGCACACTCACCATACTAGGAAGAGTTGACAGTAAAAAAAAAAGCTGGTTCTTCAGCAACAATATATACTGGAAAACTGAAAAATAGCACTCATCATTTGGCACTGCTAACACTGGCCAGATCATCTTCTTCACATTAAAGGATGCTAAGTGACATCCCTGGCCTTCATTCATTATAGGCCAACACATCCCACCCCAAGCTGCAACAGTAAAAAGCTTCAGGGACTGGAAAGATGGCTCAGTGGTTAAGAGCACTTGGTATCTTTGCAGAGGACCCAGGTTCAGTTCTCAGTACCTACAATGGCAACTCAAAAAACTGCAATTTCAATTTGAGGGGCTCTAATGCCTTCTCCAACCTTTTGCAAGGACTGAGCACATATATGGTAAACATATATACACAGAGGCAAATACTTATATATACTAAAAAGCAAACAAACAAACAACCCAAAAGATCTGACCTAGAACAATGTCTGGCTCAAGGTAAGAACTCAAATTCTGATGACATTGTTTGTTTGTCCCCCTGGGTACATCTCTAGATTTTCCAAAGCTGTCAATCTCAGAGCTACCTAACCAGATTCCCATATTCATTTACACAGGTGACCCCCTTGCAACCTGCTAGAGCAGGATAGCTATGTTCAGAACTCACAAGAGGCCAGACAGCAAATTCACAAGAAGCAAGACAGCTGGGGTTAAACCAGATACAAAGTAGTTTTTCTCAAGACAAGAACCCAGTTATATTTTAAAGAAATAGAGCCTGCTCTTCAAACCTTAAATCCATATCCTAATGTGGCTCTTCAGTATGTAAAGACAGTGTCTTTGACTGGCATGGCCTCGGGCCATTGTCTCCCTTCAGAATGGCCCTTCTTTACTCTCTAACCTCTGATCTTTAAATAAATAAATAAATAAATAAATAAGTAAATGAATCTGCACTGGAGAGATGGCTCAGTGGTTAAAAGCACTGATTAGGTTCCATTCCCAGAACCTACATGGTGGTTTACAACCATCCATAACTCCAGGTCCTGGGTATCTAACATCCATATCTAGTCTCCAAGGATACCACCCATGCATCTGGTACACAGACATACACGTAGGCAAAATAGCAAACATTAAAACAAACAAAAATGTTCCAGTGCCAGTCTCTACATCATTCTACACATTCTATGCTTCTGATATTCATTACTGAGGCTACCACTAAGATCCAGCTGCATCTCTCAAACAACCTCAATGCTATGATCACTGCCAAGTCTACCCCAGAACTATATGCACTGGTCTAGAAATTTCTTTCCTCTGTCTCTCTAGAGCTTTTATTCACCTCCAAAGACACCATGACACTACAACAGGCACAAGCATAACAGTCACACTTGTCCAATGAACAGCTTTCCTAAATGAAGATGATCAGCTTCTACCCAAAAAACAATAACCAGAAAGGAATTATAAATTATAAAAGTAGAATGCACACATATCAAAGGGAAAGTACATGTATTAAAAAATAAATAGAAGACTAACTTCTTTGGCTCTCACTATATAGCCCCCAGCTGGTCTGGGAACTTGCTATATAGACTAAGATGGCTTTGAACTCAGAAATCTACCTGCCTCTGACTCTTTAAGTATTAGGATTAAAGGCGTGCAACAACATACCTAACCAGTTTTGTTTGTTTTGATGCAAGGTTTCACCATGTATCCCTGACTGGATTTGTACTCATGATTCTCGCTAATTCATCCTTTGGGATTATAAGGGATGTATCACTGTACCGAGCTCCTAGGTAGCTATTTAAGACCTAATAAAATTTCTCTTTCAAATAGTAATTCCTCATGACTAAACCTAGTAGATATCACAGAGAGAAGAGAAGGGCAGTTGTATCAAAAACAGGTTACCTCTTACACGCCGACTTCTCTGTGAGCAGCTCTGGAGAAACATACTGTGCTGTTCCTACAAATGAGTTGGCCCTGGCTAAGAAGTGAAGGGGGAAAAAAAAAAAGAAAAGGTTACACTTAAAAATGTAATCCTTAGCCCCCAACCACAGTGGCCCTCTTGTATATTCTTCAGTGTCAACATCTAACTAACTATAGCACATGGGAGCTGACTGTAAACTGAACTGGTCACCTGGACTAGATTGAGCAATTAAAGGACCCTACTAAGGATACCTGCTAGACCCTATCCACTTGGCACCTCCTACCTAACACCCAACTGTAGGTACTCATCACATTCATCCATCATCTTGCCACTAGAGACAAGCAATGTAAGGACAGAGGTCCTGACTGTGGTGCTCATTACTGGACCTGTGGCACCTAAATACAAACTGAACACCCAGCAGGCACAAATAAACAGCTGCAGATCAGGGACCATCCTTTTTTAGTCACTTGGGTATTCAAGATACCAGGACAAAAAGACTTAGGCTTCCAGCCCACAGACTGTCTACATTCCACTGCCTATAGTTCTGACCCACAAGACACTCATCTGCAAGCTACAATGCAGACACCAGATGCTCTGAACCCATAAAAGGGGTCCACCTCCCATTCACTCCAGGTCCCTGAGGAACATGAGAACTCAGCTTCCATGTGGCAGATAGTACTGAGCTACATTTCTATGCTTTTTAAAAGTGGCTACAGAGCAGTAAGATTAGTCCTGTGCTGAATTATCAGATTCTGAAGAAAATGTACACCAAAAAATGTCCAAAGCACAGTTCTTAAACTTGATTTAGGATCACAGTGACATCCTAGCTCCAGGTTTCGGGCAGGAAAAATCAGCACAGGCATGATAGGAAAACAGACAGATTCTCCTCACAAGAAAGAGTTAAGAGATGGGGTGGCCATTTGATTCAATTTTAAAATGGACAATGTCCAAGGCTATAATATGAGATTATACCAAGTCTCTAAAATCAGCATTGCTGGACAGAAAGATGACTACTACTTACTAGGAATGAATCAATCAGATGCAAGAATCAGAACATTTCAGCAGTGACAGAAGGGGCAGCAAGAGCACTACTACACCACCTGAGGAAGCATCTTTCCCCAAAGGATGATGTAGATACGTTACCAGTACAGGAGGACTGTACAGAGACAAAGAACAGATAAAATCTGACAAAGAACATGTATGGGAACAGCCTATAGAAGGAAATGCAAGATTCTATGAAAGGAAACCAGCAGGCCATCTCCTACAGCACCATGTGAACAGAACTTATTTCGTTATCTGAACTCTATTTCATCCCCAGCTGTAATCTTCTCTGGCTCCCATGTACTACTTACTGGCTTGCTGTTTGTGGAAACAGGTCAGAAGCCTACTGCACTGTGCTCTTGCATGTTCTTTTCCAAAAAAGTAGCTACAGCCATAAAATCACATACTGCAAAGCGTTTATCAGACTCTTCCACTAACACAACTGTGCTCCAAGCCTGTGGCCAACCACATCCCATAGTCTTAACCAAGGTCTCTCTCTTGCTGAGACCCCAAGTATTGGCAAAAGGACCAGGTAGCTCAGAAGAATCCCATGCACTTCATAATCAAGGTCATTTACTAATCTACCAGACAGCCTTCCCTCCCCCAGACACCATCATCAGTAGGTTATTGTCTCTCTACTCAATGCTGTGACAGAGTCCTCAGAAGTCCAATTGTTTTTTTTTATACCCTAAGTGGGCAGTTTCTATCCACTGAGAATGTCAGTGACAGAAGGGCACCAAGCCATCCCACGGACCCTGACAATACAGGTGTCACAATGTGATCCAAGGCTATGTACTAACTCTGAATATAACTTGTAATGGATAAGCAAAATTAGCCCTTACTCATATAATTTTCCTAGAATCTCCCTGAGGATGCATGGGCCATCACAGGCAGCTATATACATCAGATGGGAAGACAGAAGGCTGGATGAGAGAAAGGCAATGGAGTGCTCTCAAGACACCCTCTGCAGTATATACAGATGCCACCATCTACTCCTAGTTCACAAGTGACCTATGTTTTATGGAGCAAGAACTAGCAGAACTATCTTTGGTCCTTTCCCTGCTACTAGACTTCACACACTATGACACTTTGAGGAGCCAAAAGGAATTTCTGTATTAGTGATAATAACCATACAATGCAACATGTTGCTCAAAGTAGCTCTCAGTCTTAAGCCCAGAAAAAGGATCTACTGAAAAGTCAAGCAAACATACCTTGTTTGCTCTCTGGGGATAGCACTTTTGCTGTTCCAAAATCTGTGATCTGGATGTGCATGTCTTCATTTAACAAAATGTTTTCTGGTTTAAGGTCTCTGTAAAAGTAGAATTTTACCTTTGAAATGAAATGCTTACAAATAAAAGCATTATGACATACTGTATATTTGGATGGAAACACAATAAAGTGATGAACCTTTTCCTTTACAGACTAAGAACTTAGAATACAAGCCCAAAGTTCATATCAAACAAGTGTCAACAGCATAAGATATAGACATCCCAAAATCATTTTATAGCTGTAACACTTTTATCTTTAAACAGTTGTTACAAACATCTTAGCACCTCTGGTTTCCATGGTGATCCTCTCTGCTTCATATACCACTTTTAGTAACATTTTATTGAATTTATAAAGCACAGGACCAGAATTAAATAGATACAAGTTACAACTGACAAAATCAAAAGCACCAGATATCTGATCTGCTTAGTGTCACAGGAAGACATTTCATCCAAGTTGAACTGACAACCTAGACATGAACTTTCAAAGTGCAGGATCTTTTCATTTCCAGCCTGTTTTCAGCTTTCTCAGTGAGCCATCATCACCAGGAAATACCTACATTGTAACTTGTATAAAGCTAGCCAATGCTGACCTCAGAGGGCTGGTATGGCCTCAGAGTCACTGCCCCTAATCACTATAGGGGCTATGATATATACACACCATCTGGAGCAGTGTCCATTACCTGTGAATGATGCCTTTGCCGTGCAAATACTCTAAAGCAGACACGATCTCAGCCGTGTAAAACCGGGTACAGGTCTCATCAAATGAACCAATTTTGCGGATGTATTTGAGTAACTCTCCATTTTTGGCATAACTAAGCCCAAAATCTGAACATTTGTGGTTAAGGAAGAACGGAAAATATGTTCTAAAAATTAACCTTAAAAGCCCCACAAGAACTTTTTTTTTTCATCAAATACATATTAAAGGTACCTATGCTCCAAGATGGGTCCCCTTTTTTGGGTCAGATCCAGGCCCCAGCTCCAAGACCAGATGCCAGCACAGAATTTCTAAGACAATGACATAGTCCCTAAAAAAAATATGTACACCTTTCAGCCCTGGTCCTCTTCTAGACATACAATCCTTAGAGGCCTCTGAAAGGCCTCTGAAAGGAAACCTCAGCTGTTGGACCAACAGACCATGGCCAAGGCACTAACAACATGTGAGCAGCTTTAAGGTGCAGGAGAACATAGTTCTGAAGACTGAGTACTAACAGAACCCCAAGAGAATGCCACTGTGACCCTTGTCTGAACTTGCTGCATTCCATGGGCTGTGCTAACAGTCCTGTGCATAAAAGTGACATGCTTTATAACAGTTTTAATTTTCTGATTCATTTGATCCATCTGAGAAATACCTGCTGGGGAGATGAGAAATACCCTCCCCTTGGCCCTCACCCCACATACACACCTATGCTGTAATATGTTCTGCTTATGCTTTTTTCTTTAAAGGGGACTGAACACTGACCCCCCCCCAAAAGAAAAAAAAACAAAAAAAAAACCCAAACAAAACAAAACAAACAAACAAACAAACAACAAAAACAGCTACAAATGACTGCTTTCCTCCGGAACACTAAACATTTGTGCTTCTTACTAGAAATCTCCAGGTACCACACCTCCATGAAAGCCTGAAACACAAGGGTCCAAATGCTTCATTCTGGCTTTTGTCTGCCAAGGCACTCCTGCCAACCACCAAGGAAGGAGCCTGAGGCTCTGGGGAAAGAAACAAACACAAAAGAGAATGGACTACAACTAAAGCTGGTAAAGAGGCTCCTGGCCAGACCCATCTCTGACCATCTATGTCTCTCAACTCAAAGCCTGACAGAGACCTTCAGGCCAAGCTGTATCCCTGTCCGCTCCCTCAAGCAGGAGGCTGATGCCATGTCTTGGCTAGTTTTACGTCAAGTGACACAAGTCAGTCATCTGAGAAGAGAGAATCTCAATTAAGAAACGGCCTTCCTAAGATTTGCCTGTAAGGCTGTAGTGCATTTTCTTAATTAGTGATTGGTGTTAGGTGGTACCATCCCTGGGATGTACAATACAGCAGGCTGAAAAAGTCATAGGAAGCAAGCCAGTCAGCAGCAATCCTCCATGGCTTCTGCAACAGCTCCTTTCTGGACATTCCCGCCCTGATTTGTTGCTCTGACTTCCCTCAGTGACAGACTATGATGTGGAACTCTAAACTGAAATAAACCCTGTGTAATCAATGGGGATTTGTCACATCAGTAGAAGCCCTAGGGCATGCCATGGAGCCAATTCTAGCCTGACATAGGCTGGCAGCAGGACCTCTCCAGTTAGGAGCTCAGGTATAAGGCCACAGCCATGGGATAAAGGGAATAGCGAGTAACTTCTCTTTCTGGATTCTTCCTGGCTTCATGGTTTTAGCCTTTATCTGACCCTTCACTGGTTCCTGTGGGTTTCTGCTCAGGAGGGAAGCAAAAGCAAGCTATCTTAAACATACCCTGGAATTACTTCTCAGGCTGTTGGTTCTCTGCAATTATATCTTTCCCCATTCCAGAATGTTCTTTTAGATTTCATCAATCTAGTGTGCATCCTAAGAACATCCTCTACCCCCTTGGCCATAATCAATGCTCCAAGGCAGCAAAAGTTGTCACAGACTGAGTAAGCCCCTGGGAGAGCAGGCACAAACCAACTGCCTTAACAGAGCCAGGGAACCTAAGAACCCAATGTGTGCAATTTGCAGAAGAGGAATCTGGGAGAGATTAAGCAATTCACTCAAGTTCACACTGAACAAAACTAGAACCCAGTCCTGTAGTACTGACTCCATGCTGCAAATGAGGCATCACGACAAGCAAGTGCAGACTTGTCTGGTGGGAGTTTAAAGATGATGGGATAGAAAAACCTATGTCTGAGAACTCTTTGGTCTTCACTTGTGTGTGAAGAGGAAGGTTCCCTCACTGACTCCTATCTAGACAGGACTACACCATGTCAGGGAAACCTTATGCTTGACCAAGCCTCTGGACTTACTTTCCCAAGTCCCTACATTAAATCTGATGAAGAGCCCTCAACAGTTCTTGTGTAATTTATCTGTTTGTTTTCAGTCTATGGCAGAGGTGTCCCCAGCCTCTGCCTCATCTGACCTGTCTGAATGGGTGTGGGTTCATCCAGATGTTCTTGAAGGTAATAAAAAGTGAATACACAAGGACTAGTCCCTCTCCTCCACTTGAAATTGTGACTAAATGAAGGACAGTGTCATATCTGGGCATTTCTTCATACAAAAAGTTTCGTTTTTCTTTCTCAACACAAAGTATAGTGAGGATTAATTCTAGTGAGGCAGAAGCTACTGGATCTCATTCCCATGGGAGGTAGCAAGCCATTGTGACCTTCTGGGTCTTAGACCAAGAACAGTATGTGCCATTAGACAAAGGCCTAGAGTTCTTTCCACCTGAACCGACATGGCCAGTCTCATTTAGAAATCACATAGCAAGGACACTCTGATCTGGCTTCTGAACTATGTTTCTACCACTGTAACCCTGACAAAAGATGAACTCAAGCATGTATAATTCTGTCTTGGCTATCCACTGTCTTGATACGATCTGGTATCTCCTCAAGGGTGCATGTAACTATAGGCTTGGTCTCCCAGGTGGTAGGACTACGGGGTATGGGATCTTTAAGGAGCAGCATCACCTACTTATTCTGCCTCCTGACTTAAAAATGTGATCCTTCCTTCACACATGATCCACCATCCACTATATACCACCATAAGGCTACAGCACCATGCATGCCATCTGGACACTCAGCCTCCTGTGAACTATGAACTAAACAAATCTCTTCCCGTCAAAGAATTACCTACCCCAGGCATTTTGTAGCAGTGACACACAGCTGACTAGTAACACAGCTTCAATTAAAAAAAAAAAAAAAAAAAAAAAAAAGCATTGTTGTGAGGACTGGCAGAAAAGCTCAGGCCTGAACTTGGACGCAAAAAGGGGTACTTTCATGCAAAGGGAACATATAAGAGGAACTAAGGTAGGTGCAGACAGCTATGTAATGAATATAAAGAAGCCACTGATGACTGCTGTGTAAGCAATGCCAGCAGAGGTGGGGGACCAGGGATGATAGTGGGAAACAGTAAGCTCTACTTACTCTAAAGACCATCATTATCAACACATTTGTTCTTCTGGAACCTACTGGACCTTCCTCTTTAAACAAGCCCTCCACAAAGAGACCATTTGGTCTATCTCTACTGACTGCCTCACCTCTGTCATAAACTTTGCCCCCAAGAAACTGCCTGTCTAATTCTCAACAACTTGTTCATCGACTAATCCTCTGGCCAGGGACAGGATGCTTATTAGATTGCCAGGCTGTGCAACTAGGCAGCCCCTCATCAGAACCTGGGTGATCTGTGGCCTCTGGATCTCCAGGCTCCCAGAGCCTTCTGTGGCTGGCCAACTAGCTGACAATTCTTCTCTGTACATCATCTTCTCGAAGGCTTTTCTAGCAGCCACCCTCTGGCCCACTGAGACCTCAAACAAGTACAAGTACATACATCAAATGACAACCTGTTCCTATATAGCTATTGCCAAGCCTCTCTAGGCTCAGTAACAGATGACAGTGTAGACCAGGCTCTGAAGGCAAACACCAGAAGACATCTAATTTTGCTTTCCCAGAGTCTGGACCACAGACACCACAATCAGAGCAAACCCCTCCACACAGAAAATTCAGAATTGGTACCACAACTTCACAGCTCAGAAACCTGGCCCATTGAGGGCCCCACATGTGTCTGCCCTCATACATCTACAAGTTAGGATCAAAGACCCACACACTCCAGACACCAACACCTGTCCTTCCAACTTATCCTACTACCTTAACATCTGTGACATAATTTTTAATAGTCTATGTACAAGCTCTCCCAAAACATAATCCCATGAAGAAGATAGAGTCTTCCTTTCTTATCAGCATTTTGCCTCTCTCCCCATAAATAAGCACTTCTAAATGGAAAACAGGAGGGGGGGAGGAACACAAGTAGATGCATCTAGCAGAAGAAGCCAGGGATGTCATTAAAAGTGGAAGCAGATGGAGAGTGTGGTGGTGCATGCCTATACTCCCAGCACTAGGGAGGCAGAGGCAGAGGCAGAGGCAGAGGCAGAGGCAGAGGCAGAGGCAGAGGCAGAGGCAGAGGCAGAGGCAGAGGCAGAGGCAGAGGCAGAGGCAGAGGAAGAGGCAGAGGCAGAGGCAGAGGCAGAGGCAGAGGCAGAGGCAGAGGCAGAGGCAGAGGCAGAGGCAGAGGCAGAGGCATCTTGGTGAGCTTGAGGGCAATCTTGTCTACATAGTGAATCCTAAAACAGCCAGTAAGTGATATGTAGAGAAACCTTGTCTCGAAAAAGCAATAAATAAGTAAATAAAACATAGGAAAAAAAGGAATGTAGACAACAATGATGAACATACATACAAGGTGAATCTGCTGCAAAGGCAATTTAAACAGCTCTAAGGAGTTGGAGAGGCTGAGCAAGCCCAGCAGTAGACAGAGCTACAGAAGGATAGCACTCTGGGTTCCTGAACTTCTCAAATGCCCAGTCAAGTTGTTCTTCTGACCAAACTCAGTACCTCAGGACAGAAGAAGGAATGGAAAAATTGATGCTAACTCTAGGAACTTGAGGAAGCCCCAAATCATTTTTTATCTCAAGCCCTCACTTTTCAAAAACAGGAGTCAATAATACCTAAAAGACATTCCAAAACATTTGCTAGAGAAATGAGGGGACATTTCTGCATCAATGTCCAGCAACCATGGCTAAAATAACTATCTATTAGGTACATTATTTATTGATAAACACCAACACTGTGGCACAGCTTCCCCTTCGGAGTGGGCACATTGGTAAGAGCCTCAGTTATGTGCTGGTACTGTCTGTTGCCTCCAAGGATACCAGTCCCCACAGGGAACAAACAATGTAGTCACTACTCTAAAACACAAGGTAGTTTTCAGGCAGCACTGACCATGCAAAGGATACACAACTTTTCGTCGTCTTGAAATGTAAAATAAAGTTTCACAAAAAATGGGTGATCCAGGCGTGACATCACATCTCTCTCTCTAGTTACGTATGGGACTTTGTTCTCTTTTATAATATGACGTTTCTCCAGAATTTTAACTTAGAAAATGTAAAAAATAATAAATTTATAAAGGTAACTGACATAAACTGCAGCTTTCCCAAAACCACCCACTTAAGTTTTCATGGTCTAAAAGACTAACAGTTGTCATAGACTGAAATCAGCATAAGCCCTACCACTACCCAGGCTGCCTGCTATATATACAAAAGTAGCACTGCCCCTGAATCCCAATGCACAGCTCACTGGAGTTAGTACTTACTAGCATATTCTCTGGAAGTAGCCAGTTCTCGGGCCAGAACGACCTGGTTTTGGGGGGAGAAACACAGTGTAATAATGAAATAAATCTAGTAAGTCACTGTCATCCTGCACAGGCTGCCCAGACCATATACACAACTTGAAGTTACATTTTAAGTTACACTGGATCTTATACTAACAAACATATCAGAAAGCAACTGCTTGTGCTAACATGGTCTAATAGTTAACAGCAACATGATAACAAACATTAAATGATAAACAGTAATTGTGCCATCATTTTCAAAAGTTCATAATCAGTTAGCTATCAGGAGCTCTTAAAGTATAGTCAAAGTAGAAATTTAATAACCAATAGTACACACCTATAATCTTAATACTTGGAAGCCAGAGACAGGAGGATTCCAAGCTCCAGGCAACTCTGTTACACAATAAGAGCCTGTCTCAACATACCCTATCACAAACAAAAAAGAATTTTATTGACTGACAAGTCCAAATATCATCACCGTGGGTACTGGAAATTTCATCAGAAAAAATAACTTCAAGAATATGTCTTACCAGGTGGTGGCGCACGCCTTTAATCCCAGCACTTAGGAGGCAGTGGAAGGTGGAGCTCTTGAGTTTGAGGACAGCCTGGTCTACAGAGAGAGTTCCAAAACAGCCAGGGCTACACAGAGAAACCCTGTCTTAAAAAACAAAACAACAAAAGAGAGAGAGAGTTCCCAATATAGATCCAGGTAAAAAGCTGCCTTTGGTTTAGGTTTCTCCAAATAATTGCTGTCATATAGTTCATTTAATAGCATGAACATAGTTATGGCTGTACTGTGTACCAAGAACTAAAACAGCACAGAACAAACCATCTTTACAGAACGTTCTCTATATAGAACACATCTCTGCCTGTGAGACTCTGCTTCAGTAGCAGACTACTGCTGGGCACACCTGAAGCAGACTGAAAGGAGCTGACAGGCCCAAGGTTTAGCCAGAGTCTGAAGGGGCAGCTTTGCCAAAGACACTTTGCCCCAAAATAGCTGATAAATGTAAATTAATGTTTTTTTTTTTTTAAGATACCTGAAATGATAGACCGAGAATCAAAGAGCAAATAAAACATGCCCTACGAATCACTGGGCTTGGTGGGAAAACCTTTAGAAGGTCACAGGGCAGGGTCACCTGGCTCCTGGTTGTTAGTCATATTCTGTGACAGAACTCCCTAGACACGGGCCTGGAAAAGCACTTCAAGATGCCCACAGCCACCAGGAGGAACAAGGTAGAACTAAATGTATTTAAGTAGAAAGATCTCAAAGAACCTTCTGAGGGAACATGATATCTCACAGCCACTAGGGTAAGAGGAGCAGGCTGGAGCAGTGTGTATTCCCCCTTGGGAATGGAGACTAAATATATATTCACATTCACTTATGAGCATGCATGCTTAGCTTCCTATGTTTAAAAAGGGAAAGAGGAGCTGCTGAAAGAGTACTGTGGTTGATTGGAATCCTTTCTGAGGAGGGTATTTTTTGTTGGGGGGCAGGGTTTCATAGAGTATCCTTGGCTGGCCTGAAGTTCACTATGTAAACCAGACTGGCCTTGAACTCATAGAGATCCACCTGTCTTAGCCTGCTTGGTGCTAGGATCAAAGGCCACCATGCCCAGCTTGTGAGCTGATTTCTAAACTTGGAATTTCATGCGCAGATTTCCCACAGAACAGAGAAAGTCTTCTAGAGAACTGCATGGGACATGTTGCTCTATGTCACCAGGGGTGATGTCATTACTATCTTGGATATGACATATACTTAGGGGCCTTTCTGCTCTCTAGCACCAGTTTCAGGTTCTGCCAAGTGACTATCCTACTCAATCTGGTTAACTGTATGCCCTTTATTCCTCCCCTAGAAATCTAATTTAAGTGCTCACTATTTCAAGAATAGAGCTGAATCAGTATGATACCTCATTTGAGACTCAGGACTACAGGCTTCAAAGAGCCAGGAAACAGTCTCCTGCTTGCAGTGCTTTCCCAGCTACCTCATGGCATGAGTTCAAAATGGCACTGAATAAGAAGTTGACTGCCACCCTGGAAAGATGGTGCCTAACTAATATGCACCTAACTTTGAAGAAGAGTATAAAGGAGTAAACTGAAAAAAAAGGACAACTTCACTAGAATATTATCTGTAGTTGAGTGAAGAACCCAGGGATCTTAAAGCAATTTCCTCTTCCTACAAGGCGTGGTGAGTTCCAGAGGCACAGGAACAATCTTCATGGTTGAAGGCTTTTTTCAT
Organism: Cricetiscus sungorus; assembly: GCA_030556225.1. Taxonomy (NCBI): domain Eukaryota; kingdom Metazoa; phylum Chordata; class Mammalia; order Rodentia; family Cricetidae; genus Cricetiscus; species Cricetiscus sungorus. The sequence goes on from JANBXA010000069.1 coordinate 10,803,694, forward strand.
AAGACCACAATCCTTCTATAAACAAAATTATTTCACCAGAGTTGCTACATAAGATTTAAACCTTACAGTGTAAGTGTCACAGTTAATTCAAAATGAAATGTTTAGAATACAAGTGTTCTTTGTATTTTAGAATCTTTCATAAATATAGAGAGAGTAAGAAACCACCCAGTCATCATGGCACTCACCTTTAATGCATGCACTCAGGAAGCAGAGGCAGGCAAATTTCTGAATTTAAGGCCAGCATCATCTACATAGGAAGTTCTGGGCAAGTTAGGGCTTAGTAGTGAGACTTTGTCTCAAAAAAATAAAGACAGGGGGCTGGAGAGATGGCTCAGAGGTTTAGAGCACTGACTGCTCTTCTGGAGGTCCTGAGTTCAACCACATGGTGGCTCACAACTATTTGTAATGAGATCTGGTGCCCTCCTCTGGCCTGCAGGCACACATGCAGGCAGAACACTGCATACATAACTAATAAATAAATATTTAAAAAAAAAAAAAAAAAAAAAAAAAAGACAAGAAGAAAATAAATTGCCCATATGGATTCTTCACAAAGTCAGGTACAAGAAGACTGGTTCTTTAGGAATTCTCTAAAAGTTAGGCCCCTCTGCAGCTACGCTGGAGTGTCTATTTCGGGTTGGAGATGGAACACAGAAATGTGTTTCACTGGAGGCTGTTTGGAATTGAGAGTGAACACTTTGTAGAAATACCCACTTGGCCTGGAAGTTACAAAATAAATAAATAAATCTGGAGGTCAACTCTCCAATAAATACTTAGTGTCATAGTTTAGGTCCTAAAACAAACAAACAGGCATTAAAAACTGAATACCAAAAGTTCCAAAAAGATTGGCACACGCCTTTAATCCCAGCACTCAGGAGGCAGACACAAGCAGATCTCTGTGAGTTTAAGGCTAGCCTGAGTTCCAGGACACACAGAGAAACCCAATTTCCATAAACAAACAAATGATACTAACTTTCAATCTAACTAAAAGCTTCCTGTGGCCTGTCCAGTAAGACAGGACGACACAGAATATACATGCCCTTGCTGCCTTAACTGTAGTTTTAAAACTGCTTTTATTTGTTTTTGAGATAAGCATTCAATATGCTACCTTCCAGGTTTAAACTCCTCAGCCTCCACCTCCTGAGAATATAGAATAAAAGTATAAGCCAAAACAGAAAAAACTCCAGTTTAACCATGCTTTCTTTGGATGGTCTTCTGGAGGAGTCCATTCCCTCCAAAACTCTAGTGGCACTCATAGCAGAAGACAACTATGAGGGCATGAAACCACCTCCCAGGAGAACAATGCCTGGTCAGGTATTCTCAATAGTCAGTGATCCCAAGAGAAGAGAACCCTGCCTGCGCTCAAAAAGCAAGAGCAGTAGAGGCACATACTCACTGTCGAAAAAGAGCCCTCTCCAAGAATTTTCCCAAACTTGAAATCTTCAGGTCGTTTCTTTCGAGGCTGTGGTGGCATCTGGGCAGAGTGCTGCTGCAAGGGGTTGGTACTTGGTCGGGCTTCAGCTGTGGTGCCATCCATGGTGGGTCCCTGTCTGTTAACACCACTAGGAATGCCAGGGGCCGAGCTGGACTCGGTCTGGGACCTCACCATTGATGAGGATGGGCAGGAACATAGCACCACACTGGACTGAATGGGAACAGCATCATACTGCAAACACAGAGGAAAATGGTAAGAGTCAAGCAGCTCTCTTGTCCTGAGCACATGAGTCCAAGTACAAGCACTTTATTATGGTACTGGAGAAGGTAAGACAGCACATCTGTCTGACTCTGGGTGTCCACTGGAGCCAAAGTCCTTCCCTTCCTCTCCCTTGCTCACATCCAGGCATGTCCTCACATCTCCCTCAGTACTGTTCCAACTACCTCTAAGGCCACGCTAAGGTAAGCAGACATAGAATTGTGCATATGCAATTCTAGAGTGTGTTTAGTTTATACAGACACCCAATACTGGCAAGACTTACAATAAAGCAAGAATACTCATACAATTATGGTTAGTGCCCAAAACTAGTGTTACTTTTTAAAATGCTTTTGGAAAGCATTTTGGCAATCATTAACAAAATGATGCTAGAACAGTCAATGAGAGAGAATATGAAAGATGAGAGGAAATACACAGTTAAAAATGGAAACATAAGCAAGGTGTGGTGGTAAACACCTATAACCCTAGCGTGCAAATATATATATATCAATCATGGCTTGCTTCTGGGCTAGCCTTGGCTACATAGCAAGATCCTGTACCCAAAAAAGGATGTGGGGGCTGGGTGGTGGTGGTGCATGCCTTTGATCCCAGAACTAGGGAGGCAGAGGCAGGTAAGTCCCTGTGAGTTTGAGACAGCCTGGTTTACAGAGCAAGTTCCAGGACAGGCTTCAAAGCTACAGAGTGAAATCCTGTGGAAGGAAGGAAGGAAGGAAGGAAGGAAGGAAGGAAGGAAGGAAGGAAGGAAGGAAGGAAGGAAGGAAGGGGTGGGGTAGAGGTGGAAAAGAGGAACAGAGAGAAAGGAATTAAGTGCTCATAGCTAAACTTGCAGCATGTAAAAATTGTACCCACATCCATAAACGTCTTCCTTTTCAGCTCTGCCCTTGGTACATCCTCATAGTGATGACACTACCCTGACTATAAAAGATGGGGAAGATATAGCTCAGTCAGTAAACTATTTGATTTGTAAGCATGGGACCTAAATCCAATCTGTAGAATTAAAATAAACAAATAAATGGGGACTGGGGATATAGCTCAGTAGTACAGCAGGTACCTAGCATGCATAAGGCCCTGGGTTCAATAGCGAGTTCCCCCTGCCCCTCCCCCACAAAAATCAACAAAAGCAAAAACTGGTAGTCCACCTTTAATCTCAGCACTGAGAAAGTAGAGATAAGCAATTGCTGGGGCACTAAATATCCAGCCAGCTTAAGTCTAATTGTCAAGTCCCAGGCCAGTAAGACTCTGTTATTTTAAAAATGTAACAAAATAAAAGCTAAAAGAAAAAAGGTATAGCTACATAGCGATGATCCAAGCTTTTAATCCCAGTGCTTCAGAGGCAGAAGATCTCTCTGAATTTGAAGCCAGCCTGATTTGAAGAGAGAGTTCCAGGGCAGCCAGGGCTACACAGAGTCTCGTGTTAAAAAAAGAAACAAACTAACAAGAGGAAGAGGAGGAGGAGAAAAGAGTAAAGTGCATAGTGCATACTGTCCAAGTACATACATACATCACACACCCCACCCAACCATCATAAAATGAACTCAGCATATCCAAGTTGCATGCTAGTTTCTAACAGTCCTCATCAAAAACTCCAGCAAACATAGATAACCCAGTTCTTGAGTGCTTACCTGGCATTTGTGAGGCCTTATGTTTAATTTCTAGCATTACCCAAAAGAAAAGTACACAACTCTATGAAGTCAGGTCCTGAAGCTACCTGCCGGTTCTGACCACACATGACCCAATCAAAAACTGAAAGCTGTCTGCTCAGAAAGAATAAGCTGAGCTTCAGAAAAAGTCATGAGTCCACAATGGTACGAAAAGATAGGTTGACTTTTTTTTTTTTTTAAAGCCTAACAATATAACTCTATAGGCTAAGTCAAATGAATGGTTAATTGTTAATTTATATAAACAAGGCAGTATGTCAGTGTATGAGTTAATTAGGACAGACAAGGATGATTGCTTTCTAAAGGAAATACACAACCCTAGTTCTGAAAACACACAGTAGGACAGGTGGGCACACAGTAGCCAAGAATGAGCAAAAGAAAACTCAGCTATCAAGAGTTAAAGGAGATGCTCATCCTGAGATCACAAAAAGCGTAACAAATCTAGAAAGAACATCTTGTGATCTGAGCACAAGGTAGAGAAGAGAGCGGCAGATGGTAACACATGAGGGTGTCTTGGCTACCCCCACAATGCAGTGTGTGAGCCTGGGCTCCTAAGAGCAGCCTCCTTAGAAGGTCAAAACAGCAGAAGCATACTCCCAAGGGTTCTAGCTAAGCAACCACCATCAGTAACCTTATACCTGCTCTGTGGCAGGATGAGACAGCTTTTTCTTTTGGGTGGATCTATTGAACCCATCATCATGCTAGGTATTAATTACCCCTACCCCCCCCCAAAAAAAAAACACCTTAGACAAGGGATATCCTTGGCTTAATGAGTAAAAGCTTGTACTGTTCAAACCTGATGACCTGAGTCCAGATTCTTGAAAGCCAGGTAAAAACCAGATGCATACCATTTTGTCTGTGATGCATCTGTAATCTCAGCGTTTCTAGGGAGATGGGAGGTAGAAAAATTCTCCAGAAGCCCTTGGACCAAATAGCCTAAAGTATGAAACACAGTAGCAAACAATGAAACTCTGCCTCAAACAAGGTAAAAAATGAATACTAGTACTTGAGGTTGTTCTTTTACCACCTCATGGACACCATGGATGGCACAAATATACCCTCACACATACACACTTATACACACTATGTATGTACACAAAAAAATAAAAATAAAATTTAAAAAGTCTTAAACATCTTTAAAAAAAAAGTCTTTCCATCTTAGAAATTCAAGCTAAGAAAATGAGGTAACTATTTTAAGAGCATATTCATAAACTAATACAAAATAAAAACATAGTGGCTAGGGATATGGCTCTATGGTAACACACTTGCCTAGAATGTACAAGGCCCAGCACTACTGTAGCTTTGGATATTTCAGCTAAAGCTGAGACCGGCTTAGATGCTCAAGGCAAAGGTAATAGGTAAGCCAAGGTATGCACACTTAGTGGAACACTATGTACCCTTTAGAAACAGATATATAAGGTTACACAACTGGAGGAGCTGGTTATGATTATATTAGATCTATAGGCCTCTGGAAATTTTTTTTGGGGGGGTGGGGTTTTAAGACGGGTTTTCTCTGTGTAACAGTCCTGGCTGTCCTGAAACTTGCTTTGTAGACTAGGCTGGCTTCGAACTCAGAGATTTATCTGCCTCTACCTCCTGAGTGCTGGGATTAAAGGATTAAAAGCATGCACCACCATTGCCTGGCCCCTTCTGGAATTTTTAAATAACTTCTAATTAAATAAAATAAAGGCTAGGAAAGTGGCTCAGTGGTAGAATGCCTGTGTACACAACATTCTACTCAACGGTGTGTGTGTGTGTGTGTGTGTGTGTGTGTGTGTGTGTGTGTGTGTGTGTGTAGTGAAATATATGTGTAAGAGAAGGCAGAACTGGTTGAAAAAAGTAGATGCTATAGAAGAGAATGATAAAGATGAAAAAACAGGGAGTTAGCTTATTTATGAATAAATTTCTTAGAAATTATTTATGTCACATTTTAATAGAACAACAAAAAACAAGTTAAATATAATGAGTCTAATGGCTGCAAGCACTGTGCTGGTGAAAAAGGAGGGTGGTTTTTCCGTGTGAAAGTTCATGTGCTCAAGAAGTTAGACTTAGCCAGGTATGGTGATACACAACTTTAGTCCCAGTTCCCAGGAAGCAGAAATAGGCATATTTCTGTGATCAGCCTGGTCTACATAGCAAAATCTAGCCCAGCCAGGGCTACATAGCGAACTTCTGTCTCAAAAAGTCAGTGTGCAAGCTGGGCATGGTAGCACACACCTTTATTTCCAGTACTTGAGAGGCAGAGTAGGCAGAACTCTGTGAGTTTAAGGTTAGTATGGCCTATAGAGTGAGTTCCAGGACAACCCACACAGAGAGAAACCCCGTCTCAAAAAACAAAAACAAACAAACAAACAAATAAATAAACAAAAGGTCAGTGTGCTATGGAAGAAAAATCTCAAGACATAAACTTTTGGTGTTGTTATAAGAGAGGATTTCATGTGGTCTAGGATGACCTTGATCTCCAGAGTTCACTGCCTCCATCTCTTGAGTTACTGAGATTATAGATGTGAACCACCACACAGGCAAGACATAATTTTCTTTCTTTTGAGAGACAAGGTCTGTGTAGTCCTGGTTGGCCTGGATTTTTTTTTTTTTTAAGATTTTATTTATTTATTATGTACACAGTGTTCTACATGTATGCTTGCACACCAGAAGAGGGCACCAGATCTCATTACAGATGTTTATGAACCACAATACGGCTGCTGGGGATTGAACTCAGGACCTCTGGAAGAGCACCCCAGTGCTCTTGATCTCTGAGCCATCTCTCCATCCCCAGAATTTTCTATATACACCAACCTGGCCTCAAAGTCAGAGAGTTCCACCTGCCTCTGCTTCCCAAGTGCTGGGATTAAAGGTGTGTGCCATCACACCTGTCCCAAGATATAAATTCTTAAGAAATAGAAAATGAAATAAATTCTTAAGAAAGGTAGTGGTGGCACACGCTTTTAATCCCAGCACTTGGGAGGCAGAGGCAGGCAGATCTCTGTGTGTGCAAGGCCAGCTTGATATACAGAGTGAGTCCCAGGGATACACAAGAGAAACCTTAAAAAAAAGAAAGAAAAAAAAAAGACGGAGGAGGAGAAAAAGAAATAATAGATTGTGACAAGCTGACGACTCAGGACCTAACTGTGTACCAACACAATTCTTGACCCAAAAAAACCAGGAAAGGAGCCAACGGAGTTTCTTAAGACCAAACACACGCTAAACAAATACCCTACCACTGAATTACAACCCAGCCCACAAGGAAGCCCACATAGGGGGCAACTTTGTTCCTTCACAGTAGCCAGGACCCAAGAAACACAAGGTTCTGAGAGACATGCAAGAACATGGAGGAATTTCAAAGAACCTGCCACAAAAATAACTGTGCAGATTTACAGTCCCTATCAAACTAGTTATTATGAGACAGATGACCTCCATAACAAACATCCTTTGAGGGACACAAACAATAAATGTTTATATTGCCCTCAGGAACATTTGTCCAAAAGCTATCTTCAGCTTATGCTTCCTGACTGCTCATTTTATAGTTTTGGCCCTTGGAGAGCCCACTGGAAGCAGGTATGTGGGCCCATAGTTTTTAGGCATATGTCTAGAGAACCTTTTTTTTCTTTACCACCTGAGTGGTTTCCATGGTTACAACAAAAGCCTCCAGGACAGCAGCTCAGAAAAAAGCACTGGTGTCCCAAGATGAGTCTGCATCTGAACTTGGTTCTACTGACCCCTTGTCCAAACACCTACCTAAAGCAGTGTGACCAGTGGCTCTTGGTCCCTATGGCAGCTGCTAGCCAGAGTGGGGCTCACTAGGAACCACAGGGCTCACTTGACAGGGCTTAACCTACTCCAGCAAACTCCAAAACACCAGACAAAATGGATTCAGAAAAAAGAGAAATCACTGGGCACAAATCATGCCAACTTCCTTTTTAATACTCATCTATACAGGAGACAGCAGGTGCCACAGCAAACACCCAAATCACCTAAAACAAATATGAGAGGTTAGAGGAACATGAGAGCAGACATTTTAAGGACAGAAGTGTCTGTTTATTTTTCTTGTTAATGTTTATGGGGGGGGGGTCCAAGAGTTAAATTCAAAACCAGTGAGAAACCTACAGATAGGACATTTCAGAGCTGCCATTTTTCACTGCAGAATACATCTGATGTATTCTTAATATGGACCAATGCAAAGACATCAAGCCTCACCCCCAAAATAGCTGGCTAGCTCAGATGTGCCACCAAAGCTGTTTTCCCAAGAAGAGTTCACATGTCTAGTCTACAAGCAATTGGCTGGCCAGACACAGATACAATCTTGAGGCTGACTCTCAAAGGGCCCATTCTAAGAGCTATCAGGTACAGGACCATAACTGAAATCCAGAGGGACACAGATGCTACTAACACAAGTTAAACCTGAGAAGCCCTGGCAAATATTCTCTCCCAGAGGCTCTCAATTAAGGCGAAACCAGGCAAGTACTAAGAACATTTAGGGTTCTCACACATGGGAAAAAGTGTGACTGGCACCTAGGGGACAGAGGCAGTGGCCCCATTAAACATCCCAAAGGCAACAATTCCTGTTAAGAACCTACTCTGGTCTCAGAGGCAATGATACCCAGATTTTCAATGGTTCAGAGCTCCTTTGGAACTAGACACTGTATGGCCACCTCTCAGAACAGAAGGAAGTACAAACCTCAGGGTTAGGGATCTCAGAGGCAGAGGAAAAGAATAGGTATAATAGCTCAGGATAAGGTGGTACTACCACTTCCTTAGCAATAGGGGGTGAAGCACACTTGGCAAAGATGCCACACGCCCAAATGTCTGGACAAGAATAATCTTCCTGCCAAACAACTGCCTGCTGTCTCATTTTCAGCTGTGATTCTCCAGCAGTAAATTCAGCAAGACATCCAGGCTCATGCCCAAGTAAGTGCCACCTAGACACCATTTCTCACTTTCTGGTCTAGCTCCTTTTAGGCTCCTGGCGCAGATTTTGGCTGTAACTGATTGACAATGCTGTTTCCGAATGCCAGTCTATGGCATTTCATTTTCTGTAAGATTATGCCCAATATTTCTCTGATTTAAAATTTTATTACTGGTGGAGTGAACTGTTAGGATAAAACTGAGAAGAAACACCTAAGAACATGTATTTCATTGCTATGAAAAACATCTTGTTTCCCTATGGTACAGCAAGCCACTCCAGAATACAGACCAGACCAGTCAGAAACCTGAATAGAAGTCTGGCTGAGCCCACTTACTGTCCATATACTTTCCAGAGCCCATCATTGAGAGAAAGATTTTAACTCAAGTCTTTCCTAGCTGTGAACACAAGACAACTAATGCTGGTACATTCCTTTAAGATCCCTGACAGTATCACTAAAAACTAAAATAAAATGCCACTGAAAAGTTCAAAGAGGGGCTGGAAATAAGAGTCAGCAGTTAAGAGCACTGGCTGCTCTTCCAGAGGATCTTGGTTCAATTTACAGTTACCCACATGATAATTTACAACAGTCTGTAACTTCAATTCCAGGGAATCTTCTGGCCTCTAAGGGTCCTTGATACACATGTGGTACACACATATATGCAAGAAAAACACCTGTATAAATAAAATAGAAAATTTCAATTAAAAAAAAAATGTTATGTGTATGGGTGTTTTGCCTGCATTTATGCCTGTATACCATATGTATGCAGTGCCTGTGAAGGTCAGAAAAGGGGGTCAAATCCTCAGGATTGAGCAGCAATATGGGTTCTGGACATCAAACACAGAACCTCTGGAAGAGAAACCATTGAATCTCTTAAACTGATTAGCCAAAACTCCAGCCCCTAATTTTTTTTTTTTTTTTTTTTAAGTTTAAAACTAGTTGGGGAGACAGAAGCAGGCAGATCTCTGTGTAAGTTCAAGGCCAGCCTGGTCTACATAGCAATTTCCAAACCAGCCAGGAATACATAGTAAAACCATGTCTCAAAAAGGAAAAAAAAAATGCTCAAAGTAAAATTAAGCTTTTCTTTGAAGGTACATTTAGCACTTCGGTAGAAATAACAAACTAGATATCTCTGCCCCTGACACCTGTCTGAATTCATCAGCATGGGCAGGTATAAAATACTCTGGAGCCTGAGATAAGCCATCCCATCCTGGCTTCCCTCTCTCTCTTTCTCTGTCTCCCCTCCCTCCCTTCCTCCTTCCCTCTCCCTCCTCCCTCCCTCCCTCCCTCCCTCCCTCCCTCCCTCTCTCTCTCTCTCTCTCTCTCTCTCTCTCTTGATTTTCAAGACAGAGTTTCTCTGTATTGCTTTGGAACCTGTCCTGGAACAGGCTGGTCTCAAACTCACAGAGATCTGCCTGCCTCTGCCACCTCAGTGCTGGGATTAAAGGCATGCACAACCAATGCCCAGCAAAACTGCATCTCAAAGACAACAACAACAAACCTCTGACTAATCTTAGCATTCAGGAGGCAGAGGCAGATGAACCAGGGCCAGTGTGGTCTACAGAGTTCCAGGCTAACCAAGGGTATATGGCAGAGCTCATCAAAACAATTCAACCAAACAAAAAACACCTCTACTTCAGGGCTGGCTGCTTTTCCAGAGGACCCAAATTTGATTCCTAGCATCCATGCTATGGCTCACAATGATCTGTAACCCCAGTTCTAGGGAATCCAACAGACATGTAGGCAAAGTATTTATACACATAAAAATAAATCTTAAAAAAAAAAAAAACCTTTAAAACTCTGTCATGTAGACACCTTATTTCAAACTGACACATCTATATCCTAAATGCTAGTCATTCTTACTTATGATTAAGACTGGAAGCTTCAACCAGGCATGGCAGTGCATGTCTTCACAAGCAGATGGATCTCTGAGTTCTAGGCCAGTACGGTCTACAGAGTGAGTTCTAGGACAGCCAAGGCTACACAGAAAAGCCCTGCACAACCCCCTATCCCACTCTACCCTCCCTCCCCACAAAAAAAAAAAAAAAAAAAAAAAAAAGGAAGCTTCAGCATGCCTCACTGACAATTTCATACCAGTAAAAATATAATTTATTTGTAAACTTAGCACTTTCTGAGTACTTTCAATTTGTCTTTTTTTTTTTTTTTTTTTTTCCCTTCTGAGTACTGAGTGCAACAGTAGCACTCTCAGAAGTAGAAACTCCAGGCCAGGCCAGCAAGATAGCTCAGTGGGTAAAGGAGCTTGCCATACCAAAAAAACTGCCTTAGTTTGATAACCCCAGAACCCACATGGTAAAAAGAGAGAACAGACTCCTGCAAATTGTCCTTTGACTTCCACCACTGTTGGAACATAGTCCAAGAACAGAATCATTCAAGAGGAATTCTGAGTGTTTGTGAGAAAACTCCAAGAAAACAAGAGTCTTGTGACCTCAGTTTCTTTAAAAACATAGAATTGTCCTTGGAATGTGTTTTTCTGCTCCTCCAGACAAGAATGAGTTTATCTAGGTTTTGTTATTCATCATGCCCTGATGGGAGATGTTATTCTGTAAATATGTTTCTCATACTGGTTAATGAATAAAGCACTGTGGCCAATAGGAAACAAGATAGGCGGGACTAGGAGACTAGGAGGAGGAAAGAGGAAGTAGTAAGGAGGAGTCAACATGTAGAGATCAGACGTGGCCCCGCTCTCCGGTAAGATGAGCCACATGAAAATACTTAGATAAGTAGAAATGGGTTAATAAGACAAAGCTAGCCCATAAACAATAATGGTAAATAGCCAACAGGATTGTATCAAATACAGAGTCTCAGAGTGTTATTGGTGCTCTCGTGGCGGCAGGACCAGGCAGCCGGTAGGGAGGAACAAAGAGTGGATCAGGCAGCCGGCGGGGGGACACGGGGGGACGGGGGGGGGGGGACACGACGACGACGACGACACTGCCTGTAACAATGCCCCTCTTGAAAAACATGTTTCTGCCACATGCAGCTTTCCTTGTGATTATATACTTTACTCAAGTGACTCTTCTTAACCCTTGGAATATAAATTGTCTAATGCTCTGAATAAAGTTGGCTATTGCATGAGACTTTACTCTGCCTCATTTTTAGGTCCTGCTCTCCCAGGATCACATTATCAACTACAGAGGTAAATTCACACATACAAAATAAATATTTTAAAAATGTACTTAAATAGAAACTATCCCAGGAAAACGATGAGATGTTAATTTTTAAAAAGATTTATTTACTATATATACAGTGTTCTGTCTGCATGTTTGTCTACCTGCCAGAAGAGGACTTCAGATCTCATTATAGATGGTTGTGGGCCACCATATGGTTGATGGGAATTGAACTCAGGACCTCTGGAAGAACAGTCAGTGTTCTTAACCTTTGAGACATCTCTCCAGCCCAAGATTTTATTATTTTATTATTTATTTATTTACTTAATTATTTATTTATTTATTTATTGGTTTTTCGAAACTAGGGTTTCTCTGTATGGCTTTGGAGCCTGTCCTGAAACTTGCTCTGTAGACCAGACTGGCCTCGAACTCACAGAAATCCACCTGCCTCTGCCTCTCGAGTGCTGGAACTAAAGGCGTGTGCCACCAATGCCCAGCTAGAGATATTAATTCTTAAAAGAGATAAAAATACAGATGGTCATGGGGATGGAGAGATGGTTCACCAGTTAATAGCAATGGATGCTTTTTCAGAGGACACAGGGGTTTGGTTCTCAGCACCCACATGGTGGCTCACCACCATCTAACTCTAGTTCTAGGGAATCTGATGCTCTCTTCTGGCCTGAGGGAACCAGGCACACATGTAATACACAGACATACATGTAGGCAAACTACTTCCATGTCCACCCAAAACAGACTCAATAGAAGAACATAATACATTGCTGTCACTGGATATTTAAGAATCATCAAAAAAGAAAAAGAAATCATCAATTTATTAAGCAGCTCAAAACTGCTAAATGTAACATTTGATCAACAAATACACTGTAATACAAATTTGAAGCAAAAGAAAACAAGTGGTAGATTTCATCTCTGCTTTCTCAAGTCTGACATCAGATATCTTGAGACTTCCGAAGCTACAGACAATAGCTTCACTCAGGAGACTAATAGCCAGGTACACAGAAGCTTATTTTTGCTAAATGTAGATAGAGCCATACATTTATTTTAAAAAACCTCACAGTCCCTAATTACCTGGTAGCAAGCTGACCTTGCAATGGAGCTAAGGACAAAGTAGAATGATAGAGTTGTGGTAGGGCACATGGATAGAGGACAGCTAAACAGTGATGTTCCTGTCCAAGATGGTTCTTGGGTATTTAAAAAAAAAAAAAAAAAAAAAAACAAAACACAATCAGGTCCACCATGATAGCCCACACCTTTAATCCCAGTTGCAGGAGGCAGAGACAGGAAGGTCTTTGAGTTCAGAACAGCTTGGTCTAAATAGAAAGTTCCAGTCAAGCCAAAGGTTACATCATGAGGCTCTTTCTCAAAAGGAGGGAGGATGCATGAATTATGTGCCACTATAAAGAGAATTTTAAAGGAATACAACTTTTAGATAAAATAATACAACAACATCTGGCACATAATAAGAATCTAATGAGTTAACAGTGATGACTTCTGAGAGAAGGACAGACTATTAACTCTTAACCTTGACGGCTATGGAACAGCAGCCAGGACAACAAGCTCTGGAAAGAAAAAGATGTGGGCAAGAAGTCTTGATGGGGGACAGGCATGAGTTTCTGAAGAAACTTATCAATGAGACCATAAGAAGTCCCTAAAGTCTTTTGGACTTCCATGTAATTCATTCACTCATTTGTTCATTAATTTCTTTTGGAATGAGTGACTAAACACTAAGGAATATTTGCACAGATGAATGAACTAGTACCTTCAGAATACAGATTTATGTATAGGGTAAGAAGAAATCAGTAACTAAGAGCGCTATATTAGAAATAGCATGATAATTAAAGATAATCCAACCATTTCAAGGCCTGAAGAGGATCAGTGACTAAGAGCACATGCTCTTGCTGAGAACCCACATTCAATTCCCAGCACGGACTTAGTGGCTCATAATCATCTGCAACATCATTTCCAGGAAATCCAAAGCCTACTTCTGGCCTCTGTATGAGGTGCACGCGTGGTACCTATACACACATACAGGCAAATAGTCATATACATAAACTTTTACAGAAATTCCATTTTAATGCCAAAAACTCAGGTAAAATTTAGAATATCAATTAGAAGCTTTACTAAGTGTACTCTATTCTTAACCAGCAAACAATTAAGTTCTTATTTTTGCTTTGCTAAAATTAACTTAACATATTAAAGGTGATATAAGAGCTACTGTGTTTCTAATCTGGTATCATATATAACACTTAACCATGAATCTTTCCTTGGGAATTAAATTCATTCAACAAATGTTTTTTCCATATTCTAGTCTGAGAATTAGAATAATGTTTCAGAGCCTGCAGGCACAGAGGACCTCCCTTTCAGACTAGAGCTCTGGCCCTGGCACCTTGTAATCAGTTTCCAGCTTCAGTGTACTCCTTATAAGAACGTTGGTCTCCAGGACTCCAAGTCAAATGCTGAGATGAACTCTTACATATCAGTATTTGTCATACAGAAAGATCCTTCCTCCAGTGCTGAATGTGGAGTAAGGGGCAGTGAAAGGAAGAGAGAGGAGATAGAACACAACATCCCGAGTGCGGGCTAACCAGTGAGCTACAGGGACTGGCCTGTCTCTACCCTCCTAGCACTGGGGGGGTCACAGATGCTTACCTGGCTTTTACATGGATGCTAGAGATCAAAACTCAAGTCCTCATACTTGAGTGGCAGGCACTTTCCTGACTGATCCACCATCCCAACCCCTAATTTCTATTGTCCAAGTGGAAAAAAGGCTATGGGGTTTCACTGATGCATGCCTTTAGTGAATCATGAGCCATTTGGGGATTGAATGACCCTTACACAGGGGTTACATATATTTACATTACAACTCATAACTAGCAAAATTACAGCTATGAAGTAGCAATGAAAATAACTGTATGGTTGGGGGTCACCACAGCTTGAGGAACTATAATAAAGGGTCAAAGCACTAGGAAGGTTGAGAACCACTGCTGCAGACTGAGGCAAACAAACCAAAATCCCAGCTTTCTGACATGCCTATCTTCCAAGGTGGACATAGTGGCATGTGCCTATAATTCCAGCTACTGAAAGGTTGAGGAAGCACAACTGTGAGTTTAAGGTCAACATGGACAACAGAAAGATCAAAGTCTGAAACAAAAATTTAAGTTAGGCATGGCGGTACATGTACTAAGGAGACTAAAGGAGGAAGATCTTAAGCTCACACCAACTTGGACTACAATACTGACTAGTCTAAGTTAACCTGCTGTAATTAGAAAACTGTCTTTAAAAACATTGCTTCAAATCACCCCCAGATTTATGTGACTTAAAGCAAAGATCATACAATAAATATTACTGCACTTCTACCTGGAAACAAATTTGAGGAAGTTATGAAACTAACCACAATGATCACAAAAGCCAGGATACAGACTCCCAGCTGAGAAAGCAGCAAGAATTGAAATGTGCAGAAGTAAACTGATTAACAAAGTACCATCTCCAAATGCAGTAGGAGACAAGGATCTGGTCCTGATTTTTAAAAAAAAAAAGTCTCAGTCTAGTGAGATGGGTCCACAGGTAAAAGCACTTTCTTTCCTTTCAATTGAGTTGATCCTGGGATACATTTGGTAGAAGGAAAGAAATGACTCTCAGAAGTTGTCTTCTGACCTTTACATATGTACTGAGCCAAACATGTGCTTATACTAACATAAACAAAGCTGGGCGGTGGCGATGCATGCCTTTAGTCCCAGCACTTGGGAGGCAAAGGCAGGCAAATCTGTGAGATCCAGGACAGCCAGAGCTACACAATGAAACCCGGTGTTGGAAAAACAAAAATATTTTTTAAAAGTACACAAATAAATGTAACTTAAATTTTAAATTTTGGGGTTTTTTTTGAGGGGAGGTCTCTTTTCATAGCCTCAGAGACTTGGAACTCACTATGTAGACTAGACAGGCCTTGGTCTCAAGAAAACACCTGCCTCCCAAGTGCCGGGATTAAAGGTATATGCCACCTCGCCGGGCTTTAACTTTTTTTTAGAGAAACAGTCCTATCAAGGGGCTCACACTCATTGCACTATTGGTATGTCTCTGTACTACATAGTGTCCTAGAAGTGTCTAAGCCTGCAGATAGTGACTGTCTGGAGAGTCTTACTCCAGGCCAGCTCCAAACTTTACAAGTCAGGAACTCCAAATCCTCAGTGTCTTCATCTAGAAGGACTTGACTGGATAAGCAGAATGATCCCTTCCAAAATAAAAATATCTACAATAAATGACACACACTGCAAGCATCATTGACCAAAGGTTTAATTTTAGTAAAGTACAATAAATTTCATCTAACATCAGTCATGTGGACATTGTGAACACCAACAGGATGCAGGCCATCTCAGTAACATAGGGTCCCTTATAACCATCACAAGAAAATATCAAAGGGCTGGAAAGGTGGCTCAGTGTTTAACAGCACTGGTTTATGGAGTGTTTTCTTTAAATTTACAAGACACAAATGAATTGAAATCAGTACATTGTGAATGTGATTTTTATTTGATAATTGTTCTTATTGTATAAAGTCTTACTATGTTAAAGTTAAAACTTTTCATTTTGTTTAGAAAAAAAGCAGGCAATGTTGGGGAATACTATCTTAAGGTATGTAACTTTTATTTATGTGCATTTGTTTAACCTCAGTGAAGCTAAAACACCTGATGGTCTTAATAAAAAGCTGAATGGCCAATAGTGAGGCAGGAGAGAGGAACAGACTGGGCTGACAGGCAGAGAGAACTATAAAGAGAAATTTGGGAGAAAGGAGATCTGGAAACAAGAGGGAGGAGGACTTCAGGGGTCAGCCACCCAGCTATACCCCCAGACACAGAGTAAGAAGGAAAGAAAAGGTATACAGAAATAGAGAAAGACAAAAGTCCTGAGACCAAAGATAAATGGGATAATTTAAGAAAAGCTAGCAAGAAACAAGCCAAGCTAAGGCCAGGCACTCATAACTACGAATAAGCCTCCATGTGTGATTTATTTGGGAGCTGGGTGGTACCCCCCACAAAAGCCAAGAGAATAAAACACCACACTACAATTGGTTGCTCTGATGTTCTTTTAGAGGTCCTGAGTTAAATTCCAAACAACGACATGGTAGCTTATGACCATTTATAGTGGATCTGATGCCCTCTTCTGGTGTGCAGATATACATGCACACATAATACTCATAAACATGAAGGAAGGAAGGAAGGAAGGAAGGAAGGAAGGAAGGAAGGAAGGAAGGAAGGAAGGAAGACAAACTCAAATTATAGGATATTC
This sequence comes from Cricetiscus sungorus, assembly GCA_030556225.1. Classification (NCBI taxonomy): domain Eukaryota; kingdom Metazoa; phylum Chordata; class Mammalia; order Rodentia; family Cricetidae; genus Cricetiscus; species Cricetiscus sungorus. The sequence continues at coordinate 10,820,387 of JANBXA010000069.1, forward strand.
TATAAAATACCTGACCTATATTCTCCCCAAAATAATAAAAGGTCATGAAAAATAAGTAAAGTCTCAGGATCAGAGAAGTAAAGGAGGCATCACAGCTAAATGCAATATGGTAACCTAGGACAGAAGATGTTATAGAAGAAAACAAAGAGATCCCAAATATGTCCTAAGTTCCATCAGTAGTGTGCCCTATGCTAACAATGGGATCTGGAAAGGTGTCCACAGTAGGCAAGCTGAGTGGGAGGTGTTTATTATAACTCTTAAGTATTTCAAAATAAAGTTTACCCATTTATTTTTTTTTTTTTTTTTTTTTGAGACAGTTTCTTGCAGCCCTGGTTGTCCTGGAACTTGATATATATAAACCAGGATGTCCTTGAACCTACAGAGATCTGTCTGACTCTGCCTCCCTGCTGGGATTAAGCACCTCGATGCCCATCCCTACTTATTTTTAATTTCTATTTATGTAGTGTGTGTGCAGCAGGGGCAGACATGCCAAAGAATACATGTGGAGATCAGAGCATAACTTTGTGGATTCTGTTCTCTCTTTCAACCTTTAGATGCCGTTGTGGGAATCAAACACACATGGATAAAATAAATGTAATTTGTAACTAAAATAATGACTTGTGTGGAAACTATCTTGATAGCTTCACACAAATTTAGAGACATTGAAAATACTTTGGGCTAATATACTGAAAGAAAATAATATACTTAAAAAATAAAAAAAAAAAGGTTTAGTATAATTTTTCTTTTTGTAATGTCTCTCAATGTAACCCAGGCTAGCTTACATCCAGAGAACTGGGATTAAAGGCAGGCTTAGTATAATTTTTTTCACTTTATTCTTTATGTTATATGTATAAGCATTGGCTTGTATGTATGTCTGTACTGGGAACTGAACCTGGATCCTCTAAAAAGCACCCAGATGGACAGCCATCTCTTCAGGCCCAATATGATTTGGGGGGGGGGTCTTTAGAGACAGGGTTTCTCTATGTAGCCTTGGCTGTCCTGGAACTCACTCTGTAGACCAGGCTGGCCTGACTGAACCTCAGACATCCACCCGCCTCTGCCTCCAGAGTGCTGGGATTAAAGGCGTGCACCAATATGACCAACTTCATTGGCTTACACTGTTGAAATGATGTGTGACTGAAAATAAAGTCTCCATGCAAGCAAGCTAAATAACAGTAAGGTTTGCCTGGTCTTCCCAACCTGCATACAACAGTTCTTCCAACTAGAAACTTCCTCCACTCTTGGTCATGTCTCTGCTCAGGCAAACCAAACTGTCCTTCCCTCTCTTCCTTAGATGTCCCTCTCTACCCAGTTGGTCCACCTTGAGGACTTGATCTTTCCAACAGACCTTCTAGACCCTCTAGAGCAGCTCCAAGAAGGCTGAACCTTTCTGCTAGAACACCATTCTTTCCGGTAATAAACCACCTGCAATATAGACTGTTGACCTTTTTCTTCAGGCCATGGGACAGTCAGCAGTTAGCCAGCCTCACTAGAAACAAACACCAAGCAAGCCATCTCCTAAACAGAAATGTTTCTTACCCAAGATTTTTTTTCAGGCCAGGAGCATGGAGTCCACCTTATTCATGACCAGTTCTTTAAACTATCCACCAGACACCTCCCTTGCCCTTCTGATCCAGACAAAGTACTCAATGCCAACAGCATCTGCGCAGGATAAGTTAAGCCTTAAAACAAAAACTTAGACCATGAAGCAAACAGACTGGCTTTCTTTCATTCTAAACTAAGAGTAAAAGGAATCCATAAATAAAATCTGTATTTAGATATAAATTTTAAAAACTATCTGATAATAATCAGCTATGTACATAAAATCAGTAAAGACTGTAATTTGGACCAATGAAAAAACCCATGAAAGAAAAACGTCAAAGTGTAGCAAGAAAAATCAGTTGATGATAAAAAAAAAACCAAAAACATGGAATTAAATGCTATGGATTTCTATAATAGTGCACAGAAGAAACAATACATTTTCTCTATCTGGGTCCAGAATAAGCCATAGTCCACTTGGAAAAGATGTAGGATGGCTAAGTGCCCATATTCAATGGGAAGTTAAAAAACAGCAGTTAGGTCAGGAATGAGCAAGCTATCATGCTTCTAAGATTCCAACTTGTCTAGAATCTGGATGCCTTCCTAAGGAAGGATTGAACAAAGCCAGGACTCAGGCAATTCTCCCAAGGTGGTTCTATACCCATCAGTATCTAAAGTAAAAGTCCATGTGATGGTACTATGCAACAGCCAGTATTAAAATGCTAGCTCTGACATATGGCATTACTTGCCTAGGATGATGGAGCTCTCAGCATCTTCTAACTGCACATCATGCATGGGCACACAGCAGAAAACCCTGAACTAAAGTGGGCTGCTTTGAAACTTAAGTGCTAGGCTACAACCACCACTACCACCCTTCTATCAGAACTACCAACTGCACAAGTATCCTGGGAATGTAGCTGCAGTTCTGTAGGTGACTACACCCACCCACTGACCATTTACTCCTCTTGCTAACACAGAACTCTCCCTGGAAATCAGAACCAAGCCAAGCTCAGGGAAAAGACCTTTTGGACCCTGCCCAAAGTAGGAAAGTTCAGAGCAACCCCTATACTGTTAAGGACAGTAGCTTTAGGGGATACAGGGAAAACCAATCCTAAGGACCTTAAGGGAAATGGTCTTTCTATGGGAGTATGGAGAGTGCACTGGCATCTCTACGGCTCTTCTACAAAAACTGAAGATGCAGTTGTGAGGATAATAATCCAGCCACACTTCCTACTAAGGATGCAGCTTCAGCTCATGACACTGTTGCTCAGTGGTAAATACAGTTAATCTAGATTTTTATCTAACATTTGATGGTCAGAACTTCCTAGGGAGGACTTTAGTATACAAATTAAACAATAACAGCTTTGAAACACCACTTTTCAAGGATCAGATAAATTCTGGGGAATAGGGGAAAGAAACAAAAAACCAACAACCAAGATGACAGAGAAGTACTAAAACCACCATGTCATCTGGTAGCTCAGAATTTAGACCTAGATCTAACTCAAATCTAGTTCTTTGGGGTGTGGCTCTACTGGTCCAGGACACTTATTTTGAGGAAGGGAGTTACAATGATTGATATGAACTTGACCCATCATGAGAGCCATATGGGGGCAAATTTTGCATTGATGTTCTAAGCAAAAGATACATCTCTCTCTCAGTCCCAGAGTTAGGCTTTCAAGCACTGTCCACCAAAGGCATGTACCCTAATATCATTGCAACCAAAACTCTGTTCAGATGCAGCTGACCAAATGCTAACCTCCCACAATCAAGGAACCAAAAACCCAAACCAAAAAAATCACCCTGCCATCACATTACTTTTAAATTTCAATACAACCAAATGTTCTGTCAGTTATGCAAATACCTAGTCATATCTCTTTTCAATGGTGAAATTTGAAAAAAAAAAAACCAGGCTAAAATGCCATTTTTCTTCATTTATGATCTTCAGTAATGCTCTAATACTAATAATGTGTGCTAGAATTCAACTCCTAATTTATCACTTTGACAGCACACACCCTTGATGTAATACAATGAAAATGATACTTAATCCCATGTATTCTTCTCAAGACCCATAACCCCAACCTAATCATAAGGACACATATACCAACAGTACCTGATCATTGCTCTTCAAAACTAAAGTCAGCAGGAGGTGGTAGCACACCCATGAAGGTGGCAGATGCAAGCAGATCTCTATGAGTTCAAGGCCAGCCTGGTCTATAGAGTGAGTTCCAGGACAGCCAAGGCTACACAAAGAAACCCTGTCTCAAAAAAACGAAAACAAACAAAATATATGATAAATAGCTGGGGAGATAGCTTGGTGGGTAAGGCGCTGTTATATGAGGCGATGACATGAGTCAGATCCCTGGCAACCAAGTAAAATGCCAGGCATAGTAGTGCAGTCCTACAATCTCAGCACTGGCCAGTCACTGTTGCCCCAAAAAAAAGCGAACCTAGCAAACCTCCCATTCCACACATAGGCACATATACACGTACAAATGTAAATACACATGTATTCCTGTACGTGCAAAAAAGGGGAGCTGGGCTGTAAGTGGCCCGCTCCTTTAATCCCAGCACTTAGGAGACTGAGGCAAGTGAATCTCTGAGTTCAAGGCCAGCCTGATCTACAAAGCAAGTTCCAGGATATCCTGGGCTACATACAGAAACCCTGTCTCAAAAACCCAAAATACCAAAAGAAGGGGAATGAGGAGGGGGAGAGAAGGAAGAAAAGGGATGGGGGAAGGAAAGGAAAGGGAAAAAAAAAGAGAAAGAGACAGGCTGGGGAGATAAATCAGTAAACTGTTTGCATGCAAAGGACCTGAGTTCAATTCCCAGAATCCACATAAAAAGCTAAGTGTGGAGGTGAGTCCCTTGTTATCTCAGTACTCAAGAAGTACAGACATGTGGATCCAGGGTCTTGCTGCCAGTCAATCTAATTGGTAAGCCCCAGTTGACTCTGTCTCAAAGTACAAGGGTAGATGACTCTAGAGAGAAAAGAAGAACAGAATACAAGAGTTTCCCTTAGAAAAGCAGACACAGAACATAGAACAAATGTGGTATAGAACCAACGCTTGGGGAAAGGGCAGCCACCATGAAGCAGACTGGTCAGACAAAGCTGTACAAGCCATGAGAAATGTACACGAGGGGCCTTCCATAGAGGGGAATTTCTTCAAGCAAAGAGGAAGAACATGAAAAAGACCAGAGGCTACTAAGAACCTGGCAGCCAGAAACATCCTGGACATTTGCCCAGGCATGGCAGGAAGGAGGGGGTCACTGAGGCACAGCCATTGGGAGAAACAAAATGACAAACCAGGAGATAAGAGGAGGGGGCACAAGCACAAGCACTGGCACCTGGAGACCCAACCAGCAAGTCATTGGAATATGCTCCTTAACCAGGAAAGGGAGAAGCCAGAAGGAAAGGCCAACAAGGACACAAAGGCGGCAGTGGGCAGACCCATGCATAGTAACATGCAAGGGACAGCAACCCTGAGTAAACTACAGCCTCCCTCCAATCCAGAGAAAGGTGCACAGGTGCCACACCTAGGACTAAGGTTCCACAGCAAGGTTCAGAAGATAAAAATAGTCACTTAGGCCTCCCATAAACACCAAGAAAAAAACTAAAAATCAGCTCAAGCCTCTTCTCATATTTTCTCTCCATCTCTCTCTTTTTGAGACAGGATTTCTGTGTAGCCCTGGCTGTCCTGGAACCCACTCTGTAAACCAGGCTGGTCTCAACTCACAGAGATCTGCCTGCCTCTGTCTCCCAGTGCTGGGATTAAAGGCTTGTATCATCACCATCCAGTTCCTTCTCACATTTCTCTTGCAGGTCAAAGCACTTGGTGAGACTCTCGAGGAATCTTCTCTGAAAAATATTACCAGCCTTCTCTGAAAGTATCTATTATACAGCTGCCACCTAGAGCTACAACTCCTTCCTACTGCAATAAACTCAAACTTCAAAAGAGAAAAACAGTTGAAGAACGGGATTTTAACAACAATCTCACTGTAAAAGCTATGTTTCTGGTGGAGTGCATTTTGACCAAAACCTGCTGAGACCTGAGGCCCCTGAAATGGGAAGACCAGCTGTAGTTTCTCCAGGCACACACAAGACCCACACCTCCAAAGGGAACATCCTTGGCATCTAGACAGACCTTCAAACAAGATCTGTACTATGACTCCCTTCAGAATGAAAATGACTTGAAACAGACTGGCACAGAGGGTACTGATCTCTCTGTGAAATGAGAGAAATCACCAAACCACACAAAAACCATTTGCCCACCTTTAACTGGCCCCTTGACAAAACTGCAGGCAGAAACCACATATTCATGTTCAGTTGTGAGCAGAACCTTTAGCTTTTGTGGCCTCTGTATAATCCAGCAACCTAAAAACACAACCCTGAATCTGGCACCTTGACAAGGAATCAAATCCTTCCCAATGTAGTCTGCACAAACCTGTAACTCTAGCACTTGGAAAGTAGAGGCAGAAGGACCAGAAGTTCAAGGTCATCTTCAACTACATACTATATTGAGGCCAGCCCACTATATGAGATCTTATCTTTAAAAGGGAAAAGGGAAAGGGTCAGGTGTGGTATTGCACACCTTTAAATCTCATCATCCAGAGTGAATCTCTGAGTTAGGCCAGCCTGATATATAATAAGCTCCAGGCCAGCCAGGGCTGCACATGAGATTCTTTCTCAATAGATAATAAATATTTAAAAGCCAATTCTTTATAACAAATTGAGTAGCTGCTTTTGTTTTTTTAAAAGACTCTCTCATTATGTTGCCCAGGCTTTCCTCAAACTTGTGAATCAAGAATTCTCCTGACTCAGCCTTCCAAGTAGCTCAGACAGTAAGCATGAACCACCCTAACCCTGACAAATTTAGTATCCCTTTTTTTGTTTATTTTTTGTTTTGAAGACAGTTTTTGTTTTGTTTTGTTTTTTTTACTTTGGGTTTTTTTTTTTGTGTGTGTAGCCCTGGCTATTCTGAAACTCATTCTGTAGATCAGGCTGGCCTCAAACTCAGAGATCCACTGGCCTCTGCCTCCCTGGAGTGCTAGGACTAAAGGTGTACACCACCACCACCACCCAGCCTTTTTTTTTTTTTTTTCTAAAGATTAAAAAATATTTTTTAAGTATTTTGCCAACTCGTAAGTTGATGAGCTACTTGTGTACCTGCTGCCCAAAAAAGCCAGAAAAAGACTTTAGACTCCCTAGAACTGAAGTTCCAGATGGTTGTGGGCTGCTATGTGGGTGCTAGGAATAGAACCCAGGTCCTCTGAAGAGCAGCCAGTGTTTTTAATTGCAGAAACATCTCTCCAGCTCTTTAAGTAACTTTCTTAACACATTTAAAACAACTTGCAATTTCTTAAGAGTGAAAAGAAAATCAACTTTACCATTCTAGAAAATTAAACAGACTTTCCATGACTATATAAATGCAAACAAAAGTCAGGTATCAAAGCAGAACCCAAACAGCTTTCTCATCATAGAGAGAACACATCCCTATGACTCTAAGAAAGTGCTTACTGTCTCTGATCTAGTAGCTGGAGACATAACATACAACCTGTTCACCACATTCAAGTAACTTTAAAAAGATCTGGCATCACACCAAACAAGTGAACAATGTGATCCAGTCACAGAAGAATGCATGACTGAGAAGATCTGACTGATACATGTCCCAAACTTACAGTTTCCACACAACACTTCCTCCCCCATTGACTTGCCCTTTGAACCTGCCTTCAAAACAACTGCACTGCATACCCCATTGCCACCTGTCATCCCACAGACAGGACTAGGGCACACTTGCACCTGCTGAGGGAGTCATTTCTGTACCAATGTTCCTCTGCAAAGATTTGCTGTCCTCACAGAACTAAAAAAAAAAAAAAAAAAAAAAAACACATGGGATTCCCTGTCCACTCCACAAAAGGCACTACTTGGAAAGAGGAAAAACACATTCTGAGGACTATTCTCCAAACAGATGACCTCAGACAGCCTCATCTCTATAGCACTTCCAGCTTGTCATTCACATGCCATCTCTCAAGCCTATCAGGGTCAATCAGCTGCCTAGGAGCACCTTAACTCCAGCCCAAGTACAGGTAAGGCTGAAAACCCAGAAGACATCCATTCCTCTTCCCCAAAAGAAACATTTTTTTTTTAAGTGCTCAGAGGTTAAGAGTACTTCCTGCTTTTCCCTGGGACCCAAATTTGCTTCCTAGCACCTATATCAGGTGGCTTATAACAACCTGTAACTCAAGCTCCAGGGGAATCTAAGACCCTTGATTCCATCTTTTATGGGGGCCTTGTCTTGCCTTCAGGGTCATCACCGGAATTAAAAATGCATTCTGTTCCATAACTAAGAGCAACTAAGCACAAAAGAAATATGGCACAGAGGACTGGAGTGCTCTGCAATTAAGAGCACATTTTGCTCTTACAGAGGACAGGGGTCAGGTTCCCAGCACACACATGGTGGCTAACAATCATCTGTAACTATATTTCAAGAGGATCTGACGCCCTCTTCTGGCCTCCAAGGGAACTGCACACACATGATGTGTAGACAGACATGTACACTTGCACATAAAATAAAAACAATTTTGTTTTTTGATACAGGAATTATCTGTGTAGCCCTGGTGTGTGTCACCACATTCATCTAAAAATCTTAAAAAAAAAAAAAAAAAAAAACGCGGGGCGGGGGAAACACTAGAGAGATGGCTCAGTGGTTAAGAACACTAGCTGGTCTTCCAGAGGTTCTGAGTTCAATTCCTAGCCCACATGATGTCTCACAATCATCTGTAACAAGACATGGTGCCCTCCCTGGCCTGCAGGCGTATATGCAAACAGGACACTGTATACATAATAAATAAATCTTAAAAAACAAAACAAAAGAGCCAAGAAGTGATGGTGCACACTGTTAGCCCCAGCACTTGGGGAGGCAGAGGCAGACAAAGCAGCCAAGGCTACAAAGACCCTGGGGGGAGGGGAGGGGGGGTGTCAAGATCTGATTGTGGCACACATCTTTAATCCCAGCACAAGGGAAACAAGCAGGTAGATCTCTGGTCTACATAGCAAGCTCCAGGCCAACTATCAACTATTTACTGAGATCCTTAATTTAAAAAAACAAAAAACAAAAAAAAAAAAACATTGTGGGTAATTTTATAATCTGAAGCCACTTTTCTGCATGCTTTCTAAATTTCCCTGACAGATGCAGCACCCTTGGGAAATCTAAAGCACCTTAAATTCTCAATTCCCTCTGACCAAACCACATCTCTTTTTCCAAAGGGGTGTGGAGAGGCTTCAAGCCTCATCCCAACAGAGCACCAGCCCTCTCTGAGGGCAAACCATACACAGCTTCTTCTAAGCAGATGTTTTCTGACAGGACACAACTGAAATGGGCTCCAGGTCCCATTTCAAAGAACATATTCATCCGCCCAAAGAAATATAATGTCCCTCTTCCTCCAACATGGCACAATTAATATACTGAGGAGGCTCAAACTCCAGGAAGACATCCTGGGCAGTGGCCCTGAGGACTTCCTCACACCCTAAGCTGCCCACAGAGCCTCCTCCCCTGGGAGACCCTCACCTGATTTTCTGCCCAAATCCAATATAACTTATGAGTTGTGTACTTGACCTCTCATATCTTAGTTTCCTCACCTGTAAAATGGGAACAATATCTATCTCACAACACAATATGAAGTACAAATCTAAATTATCTGCCTTGAAGAGCTTAATAAACGATACTTAAAACCTCTGGTTCACCTTTACAGCAGACTGAGCTAGTCCTATTTCCACAGCCTCAGGTCATACTGTTGGCTTTACAAGTGTAAAGGGAAAAGGCTTTGAGGAAAGTTAATTGAGACAGTGTCAGCATGCCAGGTTAAAGTTCATCTTCCAGTCCTCAGATGAAAACCCATGACAGGAGCCAACTCTGTCATTCCTAACAGGAAACAAGGCATATTCTCACATGTGGGGGGCTCTAGATGACAATTATGCAAGGCCTAGTTCTTCTCATTTTCAGAGAATTCTATCGTTGATTCTGTAATTCTCTCCTGCTCAACAGATTCCAATGCTTTTAACACTGAAAAGAATGCCTGATGAGAAGAAAATTGCATATATCAAATGCCCATCATGGAAGTGCCAAGATCATGTGAGAAAACACATTTTTCCTCTTCACATAAACACCCATCAAATACACACCTTATACACTCCAACAGAATCACTGTGTAAAAGTTCACTTCATAGCATCCACAATACTGTCACTCCAACTTCCAAGATTCATTTTTTGCGTGCTAGCCCAAACACCCCGGGGAAAAGACACAAGTGTCGCAATACCCTTTTGCCTTTCACCATTTTTCTCAATAGGTCCTCCTCCTTTTAGAACTTGGATTAATTATCACCCATCTCCACAATGGAAGTGTATAACTTGGAAGTCCACAGATGAGCTGCAGAAGGCTCAAGAACCTCCAGTAGCAACAAAATTCAGAGCAGCTGTGCATGCTTCTCAAAGGAAACCCATACCAGATTCTCAAAGAGGCTCATGACCCTCCAAAAACATTCAAAAAGCACTACCACAGCCGCCTCCTACACCATACTGCATCAAGTGAGTTTCTTGGGTCCACCTGAGTAAAGAGACCCACAACCCACTTCGGCCTCACCCCACCCACAAAGAAGGTAGATCGAACCCAAGAGCTCTCTCTGTTCGCACTAGGCAAGCAAACCACCACTGAACTCCAGCCCTAGCCCAAGGGGGTCTGCCTTCTGAATCAAATTCTGCTAGGCATCTGACATCATTTCATCACCCACTTCATACATCATACAAGGTAGACATGCTGATCTATCTTGATCATAAAAACTCTAAAACTTAACAGAAAATACAACTATAGATACTTTCGACACAGAGAAAACAGAAACATTTCACCCAACAAGTGGTTGGGGTTCCCCCCCAAAAAAACCCCTCCTCCCTGTCAAACTTAGGCTGCCCTCACTGGGGCCTCTAAGCCCGGCCTCCCAGGGCTTCCCACCTCACTGAGCGCAGAAACACAGCACCGAAATGGCCCGATGACCAAGAATCTGGAGAGAAGCCGTCAGCATCAGGTGTTACAAGCAGAAACTCACATCTCCTGCTTCCCGAGACCCTCCTTCAGGTAAAGGCCGGAGGCTTCTCCTCCGCAGGCAAGACCTCAAGGTAAGCCCAGAGGCTCGGCTCCAGGCTGCGCGGAGCCGAAAACAAACTTTCCAGGCACTTCCACCCCGCCCGGCTGGGTGACACCTCCTGGCCTCCCCCGCCCTCCGCGCCCTGTCAGCGCCCCCGGCTGCCGCCGCCAGCCGGAGCCGGAGCCCGCGCTCCCCGCCGCAGCCAAGAAGCACCCTTGAACGGCGCCAGTAGTCCAGCTCGCCGGCCAGCCGCAGGTGAGGCGCCGCCCGGCCCGCGGCACCGGGCCGCCCCACCTCGCCTAGCAGAACCCGGGCGACCGCCACGCTCCCGGGTAACGGACCGGCGCGCCCTACAGCCGCCACGCGCTCACCAGCTGGCTGGTGGTCCTGGCCATGAGCCCCGCGTCGGCGCGGGCGCCTCCCCCGCAGCGTTGCGCTGCTCGGCGCCTCCTCAGCGTCCTCCTCCCCGCGGCGGAGCCCCAGCAATGGCCGCCCTCATCCTGCGCCCGCCCCGCTGCCTGCCGCCCCCAGCGCCACCCCGCCCCCGCGCGACGCTGGGTGGAACTTCCGCAACGCAGTCGCCGCTGCCTATGTCCATTGGTCAGTATAACTATCACTCGCCGCGGCCGTGAGTGCCCCGCCCCCGCCCGGGAGCCGCATTTCCGGGTTGGGTTCCGGCGCGCCTATAGAGGGAGACCGAGCGAACCAATCCAAGGCGGAGAGGAGGGGCCGGTCTGGAGCGCCTAGCTGTCATCCGCGTTCCGTGTCAGGTAAACTGAGGCTTGGCGGCCAGCCGGCCAAGGTCACGCCTGGGGCAGCGACAAGACTGAGTTTGAACTCGCTGCCTGAACTACTTGAATTTCTTTGATTCACAACTCAAGAGTGGTCCGGGAGAGAGATTAGCTATCCTGTTATTGATTCAGAAAAACAAGCCGTCCTGTCACTGACAGCCTCGGAAACTGTTTGTGCCTAGATTTTGGTGGGTGTCCTTTTTCTTTTCGGATGTCTTTGTGAGCTTGCTTTTATTCTTTTTAGTTCCTTTTCCCTCAACAGGATTTCACTATGCACCCCAGAATGGCCTCATACTAGCAGCAATCCTGTCTCAGCCTCCCAACTGCTGAAAATACAGCTGTGAGCCACCACACCCTGCTTTACCTGTCATTAATGACAACGTTGTTGTTGTTGTTGTTGTTGTTGTTGTTGTTTTAATTGTGGTGAGATGAGTACAAATTTTACAATCTTTACTTAAAAATATAACTTTTGTGCTTTGTGTATAGTGTATGTCCACTTGTGCTGTCTTCAATACTATTCTCCATCTGGAGCTTGCTAATTCTTCTAGGCTGGCTGGCCAGTGAGGTGCAGGATGCTCCTGTCTCTGCTTTTCCGGGGGTGAAATTACAGACATGCCCACCATCTCCAGCATTCACGTGAGTACTGAGGATCCAAATTCAGAACTTCGTGTTTTCATAGCAGGCATTTTACTGAGCCATCTTCCCACCCTTGCCCATTTTTCCAGTTTGGGAATTGAACTCAGGACCTCACACATGCTAGGTTATCTCTAAATTAAAATGTCTAAATACACTCCTACCTCTTACCACCTTTGTTTTTGTGGTGGTTTTGAGCAGGGTCTCAGTATGCAGCCCTGAATAACCTGGACCTCACTATGCAGAACAGGCCTGCCTTCAATTTGCTTCCTTAGTGCTTGGATTACAAGTATGCACTACCCTCTCCAGATATCTGTCCTTATTTTTAAAAGTCATTTGAAGTCAGCTGAAAATAACTGCATGTTCAGCCTTAAATAGGACATCTAGAGCCAGGCAGTGGTGGTGCACACCTTTAACTCCAGCACTCAGGAGACAGAGGCAGGTGGATCTCTGAGTTTGAGGCCAGCCTGATCTACAAAGTGAATTCCAGGGCAGCCAGATCTACACAGAGAAACCCTATCTCAAACAAAAATAAAGGGGCATCTTATATCATTCCTCTTCTAAGTAAGTCTTCGGGAACATTGAGAAAGAGAAAAGGAAAGAATGTCAGAATTGTAAAATGGGGAGGAACGCTGAGAAATGTTTCCTGAACATGTGTGGCCATGGCACTGATGAAGTCACAGCTGATGTGGTTACTGACTCCACGAATGTGCCATGATACAAGTATGCCCCTATCATAAACACACAATATAAGTTTCTTAAATTTTTATTAGATTTATTTTGATGTTGTATGTTTTTCTTTAATGTATACCTGTTTATGTACCACACGTGTGCTTAGTACCCAAAGAGGTCAGAAGAAACTATCAAATCCCCTGGAACTGAAGATGGTTGTGATTAACAAGTGGCTGCTCAGAACAAGAACAACAAGTGCTCTTAACCTCTGCCATTTCTCCAGGCCTAGAATAAGTTTCTGTGAGCTCCAGGCCAGTCTGGTCTCAAAATTAAAAACTAAAAATACACAAGGAAGAACCCCCATGTCAAACATGGTGGAAGATAAGGACCAACACTTGAGGCCCCCTGACCTCCACATATGTACTTGTGGCTAATATTCACTACCATTTTATCCATGAAACAATTCACCAGACTCTACAGTAACCACTGAATATTGATATATACATAGACTCGTTGGGGGGGGGGAAGAGATCATAGTCTGTTTCTCAGAAAGTTACTGAAGAATGTGTTCCACCAAAAGCAAATAAAGGAACAAACCAAGAAAGAATATACGAGAGGCATAGAAGAGACAACAGCTACACAGGGATAGAGTGTAGGGAGGTCCCAGGTCCTATTTGTCCTTTCAACAATCATTGAGCCTCCCATGTGCCAAGCACTGTGCTTGGTAATTAACAAGTAAACAAAACACAAAAAGTTTTCCTGTGGCTTTCTGGTACTAATACAGGAGTAGAGGAAGAGAGAGAACAAGCCCAATAAGCAAATTTTATAGCATAATAGGAGGTAATAAGTGGCCAGGCAGTGGTAGCGCACTCCTTTCATTCCAGCACTTGGAAAGCAGAGACAGACAGACCTCTGTGAGTTGGAGGCCAACCTGTCTACAAAGAGAGTTCCAGGACAGCCAGGACTGTTAAACAGGAAAAACCCTATCTCGAAAACAAACAAAAAAAGGGGGGGATAGTAAATCTTGTGGGGAAGAAAGAAAAATCAGGTCAATGGAGTTGCAGAAGTGCATCAGGAGGAGGTAAAAGTTTAAATGGAGAAAAGCCAAGGTCAGAGCTGTGGGCAGGAAGCACCTAGACCATCGTATGCATGCTTCCTGAATACTCCAGAAAAATACAAAGGTAGGTTCTCAACACATAGAAAGTTGAATTGAGAAGCTGATACGGACGTAAAAAAACTATTGGGGGGGGGACAAAAAACAAAGACTCTCCAAAAAGACAGCACAGATACAGTTTGAGCCTTTTTTTTTTTTTTTTTGTGTGTGCCTCTTCTGCTGTGTGTGATATTTACAGACATGATCAGATACTGACTCAACCCTGAATCATCAGACTCTCTTGACATGTGGCTGGAGCTGTGGCACAAAAGCAATATATAACCACAAATGATGACTCAGGATATAAAGATACTATTAAGAAAGATGGACATAAAAAGCAGGAAGACTGAGAGGTTACTGATTTTATCACAGCCTTTTTAGAACTATTTGATCTTTTTTTTTTCATTTTAAAATTTATGTGTATGGGTAATTTGCCTGCATGTGTGCCTGAGCACTATTTGTGTGAGTGCCCAAGAAGGTCAGAAGAGAGTATCAGATCCCCTAGAACTAGAGTTAAAGATGGTTTAAGTTGTCATTTGCTACTGGGAATTGAACCTGGTCCTGAAGAAGAGCAGACAATGCTTTAAATTTAAATTCCTGAGCCATCTCTCCAGACCCACTGTTTGGTCTTTTATCTACTGACACAATTCAAAATTGATAAAATGCAGCTTGGGATGGTGACTAACTTCTGTAATTCCAGTACTCAGGAGGCTGAGGCAGGAGAATCACCAACCCTGAGTTCAAGGCCAGCCTGGTCTTCAGAATTAGTTCCAGGATAGCCAGGGCTACAAGGGGAAATACTGTCTTGAAAAAAGAAAGGAATGAAAGACAAATCAAAACACATTTTTTTAAAAAAGCAATGTCTTGTTACAAGGGATTGGGTTTTTTGTTTTGTTTTGTTTTGTTTTTTGTTTTTGTTTGGTTTGGTTTTTATGAGACAGGGTTTCTCTGTATTATTTTGGAGTCTGTTCTGGAACTCAATCTGTGGATTTGGCTGGCCTCGAACTCACAGAGATCCACCTGCCTCTGCCTTCTTAGTGCTGTAATTAAAGACCTGTGCCACCAATGTCTGGCTGGGGGATTGTGAAATAAACAATGAGAGGGATGGCAGAGATAGCTCAGCAGTTAAGAACATTGGCTACACTTCTGGAGGACCCAGGTTCAATTCCCAGTACCCACATGGCAGCTCACAACTGTCTTTAACTCCAATTCCAAATGATTTGACACCCTCACACAGACATATGTGCAAGCAAAACACCAACCAGTGTTCATAAAAATAAATTTTAGAGAATTAATGATGAGAGCTTGGAATGTAGTTCAAAGGTCGAGTGCTTGCCTACTATGTATGAGGCTCTGTTTAATCCCCAGTACCACAAAAATAAAAAAGAGATAAACCAGAGGAGAGGAAATGACTCAGTGGATACAGCCCTTGTCACACAAGCCTGAGGACTAGAATTTGGATCTTGTGAACCCACTTAATAGTGAGGCAAGTACTCAACACTCAAGAGGTAGTGACTGGAGATTCTTGAGGCAAGCAGCTAGCTAGCCTAGCCTATTGTTTGAGAGAGCCTGTGTCAATGAATAAAACTGGAGAGTCACCAAGGAAGACACCCAATGTGAACTTCAGGCCTCCATATGCATACACATACTAACAACCTTCTATTGATCCTGGAGATCATTGTGCACTGACTACAAGGAATGGAGCAAAGTCCTAACAGAAAAAAAGTAAAGTTGAAGAAGCAAGCCAAACCAGGTGTGGTGGTGCAGGCTTTTAATCCCTAGCACTGGGGAAGCAGAGTCAGGCATCTCTGTTGAGTTCAGGGCAACCTGGTCTTTGAAGTGAGTTCCAGATAAATCAAGGCTACACAGTGAAACTCTGTTTGAAAAAGTCAACCAAATTTTTTCAAAATAATAGGAAAGAAGCAAGTTAAAGAATAAAAAAGTTGTCAGGCAGTGGTGGTGTACATTTTTAATCCCAGCACTCAGAAGACAGAGACAGGCAGATCTCTTAGTCTGAGGTCAGCCTAGTCTACAGAATGAATTCTAGGACAGCCAGGGCTGCTACACAGAGAACCCCTGTCTTGAAAAAAGTGAAAAAAAATACAAAATTTAAAATCCAACAATGGCTAGCAAGATGGTTTAGCAGGTAAAGACACGCTGCCAAGCCTGATGACCAGTTCAATCCCTGGGACCCACAAGATGAAATAAAGAACTCCTCAAAGTTGTCCTCTAACTACCACATACAGGCTTCAGCATACATGTCACATACATGTAAAATATGTTTAAATCTCCATTGAAAGTGAGGCGTGCTGCTGGGAGATGCAGGGCAGTGGCAGAGTGACTAAAGTGCATGAGGTCCAAGGTTTGTTCTCGTAGAGGCAAAAATAAGGTGGGGAGGGCACACACCTTTAATTTAGCATTCTGATAGCTAAAGAAGAAGGATCTCAAGTTCAAGGCCAGCTTTGGTCACAGAGTGAACACCCGTCACAAGGATGGAAATACAGTGGATTTTTTTCCTGCTATAAGTATGTGATGAGCCAACAGATGGCAGAGCCGGTACAAAGGCACCTGCTGCCCATCATGATGGCCTGAGTTATGTGATGCCCTGTGTGATGGCCACACACAGAAGAGAACCAACTGCTACAGGTTCTCTTAGAACCTCCACACTTGCACCACAGCACACATGGACACACACACACACACCTTTTTAGATAAGGAGTTACTATCTAGCCTTGGTTAACCTATTACTCACTATCTCACTATGTAGGCCAGGCTGGGCTTGAACTCAGAGACTTGCCTGTCTCTGCTTCCTGAGTTTTGGGATTAAAGGCCTGAATCACCATGTGAGGCCTGTTAAAATTCTTTAAAGTGTATATAAAGGTTTTTTTTGCATGTTGTGGTGTTAGGAATTAAATTTAGGAACTTGAACATGGTAGGCAAATTCTCTACTTCTGAAGTACAAGTTCTGATCCCAATAAATTGATGTAGAATTAAAATTAAAAGCCTAAGAGAAGGCAGGAAATGGTTTAGTTGGTAAAATGATTGCCTTGCAAACATAAGAACCTAAGTTAATTCCCCAGAGTCCACATAAAAAAAAAATCAGGCATGCTGGTTGAAATAAAAAGGTGTTGGGCTGGAGAGATGGCTCAGCAGTTAAGAGTATATACTGCTCTTGCAGAAGACCCAAGTTCAGTTCCCAGTACCTGTGGAATAGAATATTTGTTTAACTATGTAAAATGTGTTACATTTGTTTATATTATGGAATATTTAACTATGTAAAGGCATGTTGTTTCACCTTGCCTGCCTAAGGCACCTGATGGCCTAATAAAAAGCTGAATTGCCAATAGCTAAGCAGAGGAGAGATAGGTGGGGCTTGTGGACAGAGAGAAAAGGAGCCTGGCCAGCAAACACAGAGGAAGCAGGAAAGCATAATGGACAGTATGTAGATAAGGTAAATGAGCATCAAGGCATTACAGAGATGAATAGAAATGGACAAATTTAAATTTTAAAAAGACTAGGTAGAAACAAGCCTAAGCTAAGGCCAAGTATTCAAAATTTACAGTAAGTCTCCTTGTCATCATTTGGGGGGCTGGCAATGAAAATAAGCCTGCTACAAGTACCCCCACCAGGCTGCTCACAACTGCCTATAACTAGTTCCAGGGAAATCTGACACCTTTGGCCTGTGAGGGTGTACACACACACACACACACACACAACCTTTTAAAGGCAACTGAGCAGGTGACAGGAACAGGGTAGGAAGGGTAGCAGAAAGCACAAGGACAATTCTATTTCTAGAACCTTCCTGGCAGCTATCAGGCAAGACCCAAGCCACCCTTGTCCAGATAGCTCCTCTTACCTCTGCGAAGACAGGGCACCTGTGTAGGTAGGGTCTGGCTGCCCACCCCAACACAATGGACAGGAAGGGAGATGGTCTTACCTGATCTAATACAGTTCATTGGTACCTGAGGTAAAGGAGAGGAGCTGCCTGTCCCTTCTGTGCCCTGACTGGCTTGTGTAAGCAGAGTATCCCTGAGCCAGTTGGGTATGTTGTGGCTTGGGGTGATATTATGAGGTCATGGAAGGGCAAGAGGATGATGGGAATCACCTTCTAAGGGGCTGGTAGGTGTGTCTCTTCAACCAGTCCTCATGGTGTAAGAAAACGGGTTCAGAGGCGAGAAACCAACCAACATACCCTCTCTGGACTGTTAAGTACTTTCTGCTGTGTAACATGATTGCCCCCAAAACATGACCTCATGATGTTTTGGAGTTAGAAGCCCAGAAGTGTCTTGGATGAATGGTTAGGCTCAGGTTTCTCCAGCCTGTACAAAGATGCTGCTGGAATTGAGCATGACAGCCTGTTTTCAATCCTAACACTGGTGAGGTAGAAGCAGGAGGATCAGAGTTCAAGGCCAGCCTCCGATACATGGCAAGCTTAAGAATAGGCTGTGCTATATAAGACTGTCTGACCATCAATCCCCAACCCCCAAAACAAAACCAGACCCCACAGCCATAGTTGAGAGGTCTGAAAGCTTGTGTAAGGCTGAATTACTGCTACCATAGTGGACTGCAGACCTCACGGGGGCAACTCCACGCACCCGTCTGCCAGTCAGGCTAGCTGCCTCTCCTCAGACAAGGGGTCGGTCCCATGGAAAACTACTTAGAGTGTTCAATTTGACAATAGAGTTACCGAACTACTAAAAGAAAAGTGCAATCTGGCTCAATAAAACAAGTGCACCACCTGGCAGCCGATATAGGGGAAAGACAGGCCCGGCTGGAGCCCTTCACTGCACTCCTTACAAAAGCCACGGGGCACTTCAGAGGGCGAGCCAAGGGACCACACACACACACACACACACATTGAAGAGGATTCAGTGGTTCCGAATGTCATGCTCGATGCTGCACGCGTGCTGACCGAGCCTACGTGTGGATTCTGCCTACTTTTGCTCCTTTAGCTGGGTCCAAGGGTTTCAAGGGTCCTACAGCTGGGTGCCTTTGGACTGGGAAAAACATTACGATTGGCCCTTGCAAAAGTAGTCCTCCAGCGGTGGGCGTGGGCCTCCGCAGCACCGTTCAGCACACGCGGGCTGGACTGAGCCACTTCCGCAACCTGCTAGCTCCTGCCCAGGTGGTTAACGTCACATGCCACACCTGCGGGCAATCTCTGTCACAGACGACCCCTCTCCACGAATTACCAGCCGGCCTTGAGATCATTCGTTTTGGTTTTTTTGTTTCGAGACAGGGTTTCTCTGTGGCTTTGGAGGCTGTCCTGGAACTAGCTCTTGTCTCGACACCGGAGGTAAAAGGATCGTCTGGGTCCGGACTGGACTCGAAACCGATTATCCTGAGTCCCTCAGGCTGCTGACTAGCGCCGGCCGCCAGATGGCACCCGTGCGCTTCGCAGTACTCAAGCATTTGCCTCCCAGGTACACTGGGTAAAAGCGTCCGCCTCAGCCAGCTGTCTCAGGAGCACTGGCTCCCAACCTGTTTAGCACCCTACCACTACCGTGACTCAGCTGACCTCAGGGAGTGGCTGTCCCCTAGCCCACACCCATACCACAGGCATGCCTGATGCGGCACCAACTGTTAACAGTTGGGCGGCATCGGTGCCCCAGAAGTCCCGGACTGAAGTAACCGGCACACCTCGTGACTAGCCCTCCAGCTCCGAGCCATTGACAGGGCAGTGGTTGTGGTAGGAGTCTAATGGCAATAACAGATTATGTCTGGAAAGTAATAGTTCCTGAGATGATGGGCGTGATTGCGCAACAACATGAGGGTACTTAGTTACTGAACTGTACACGCAAAAGTGGTTAAAGTGGGGCTGCAGTTGGTTAAGAGCACTGGCCATTCACCCAGAGGGTCCTGGTTCAATTCCCATCACCTACATGGCACCCAATAGCCCCACAAGAGATCCAATTCCTTCCTGGGTACTGCACTTACATGGTGCACAGATATGAATGCAGGCAAAACACCCATACTCACCAAATAAAATATTAAATAAAAACCTAAGTAAATAAAAGAATGGTGGATAAAGTTGGCTGGAGAACTGGCTCAGAGGTTAAAAGCACTGCTCTTAAAAGACCAGAGTTCAGTTCCCAGCGTCTATACCAGGCAGCTCCTAGGAGGCTTCCAGCCTCCACTGGCACATGCACTCATGTGCATATACCTACATAATACAACATACATACATACACACTCGTGTATACATAGATAAATCTTTTAAGTAGTTAAGAGACCAGAGAGATGGCTCAGTATTCAAGAACCTGAGTGCTGTTCTCAGCACTCATTCCATGCTCCAGGAGGTCTGACATTCTCTTCTGGCCTTCTTGAACATATGGATGCACATGAATGAATATACATAAACAGAATTTTAAAAAATGCTGGACAGTGGTAGCACATGCCTTTAATCCCAGAACACAGGAGACAGGCAGGTGGGTCTCTTGAGTTCTCTGCCAGCCTGGTCTACAGAGTGAGTTCCAGGACAAGCTCCAAAGCCACACAGAGAAACGCTGTCTCAAAAAACAAAAAACTAAGTAAAAATTAAGACAAGGTCCCTCTACACAGCCCCTGGCTGTCGTGGAACTCACTTTGTAGAACAGGCTGCCCTCTAACTCACAGAGATCCATCTGCCTGCCTCTGCCTCTGCCTCTGCAACCTAGGCTGGCCTCCAACTTAATATATGGTGGAGAACCTTGAACTCCTGGTCCTCCTGCCTCTACCTTCCAGGGAACTACAAGTATGCACAACTATGTAGGCTAAGCAAAATTTTGTAAGATTTGTTTTTACCTTTATTATTTACTTACAGTTTTTCAAAACAGGGTTTCTCTGTGTAACAGTCCTAGCTATCTTGGAACTTGCTTTGTAGACCAGTCTGGCCTTGAACGCATGGAGATCCTCTTGCCTCTGCTTCCCAAGTGCTATGATTAAAGGGGTGTGCTACTACCACCCAGTTTATGATTTGTTTTTATTATTTTTAATTATATGTACGTATGCATGTCTGTGTGGAGGATATACAGGTGTCCTCACAGTCTCCTCCTGAAGCTAGTCACTTAGCTGCAAGCCATCTGATGTGGGTGCTGGACTTGAACACAGGTTACAGCAAAACAGTAAGTGCTCTTAAAAATTGAGCCATCTCTCCAGCTGTATATCTTTTTAATCCAGCAAAAGGAGGAGGATCTCTGTGAGTTCAAGGCCAGCCTCATCTAAAGAGAAAGTTCCAGGACACAGAAACCATCTCAAAACCACCCCCCCCTTAAAAAAAAAAAGTCTAATAATCCAAATTCCTAGAGTCGCTTCAGAGCCTCTGACTCTGCTCCCAGCTATATTACAACATGTAAGCCTGCTTGCCTCTGTCTTCTGTTGAGGATGTTCCTTCCACCTCAAAACCTTCCCAGTGCAGTTCCCATCATTTCTGGGTAGCCCCAAACACACAGCTAACTCCTCTGGGTTCCCCTTGATGTCCACCCAGAGCAGCAGCACGAATCCAGTGAAGAAGATCTGGACAGATCAGGGCAAGTTCTGTACTGAAATGGAACCCAGGACCTTATATGCATGTTAAGCTAGCTCTCTCTACTATTGAATTGTACCTTTAGCCTCCATGCTGAGTCCTGGTTCTCAGGACTGTCCAGCAGCAGAAGCAAGTACCTGATTCCCTCATCTGAAAAAGGAGTGTGATAGGTAGGTCTGCTTACCATTGGGTTTCTGGTAGATGGGTGGAATGAGTCAACATTCACAAAGAGTTTGGAAGTAAGACCTTCTGCCAGCAGAGGGAGGCTTCTGCAGGCTGGTGAGTCCTGATGGACTGGCCCCATGTGACTCATGCTCTCCCTATCCTTTGTTATGTGGAGAGGTGTGGCAATGGGGCAGATCTAGGCTCTCTTGCTTGCCTTTCCCTCAGCTGAGGCTGGGAAACCTCATGATGGCTTCCTTAGGTTGACAATGCCCCTG
Organism: Cricetiscus sungorus; assembly: GCA_030556225.1. NCBI lineage: Eukaryota > Metazoa > Chordata > Mammalia > Rodentia > Cricetidae > Cricetiscus > Cricetiscus sungorus. The sequence goes on from JANBXA010000069.1 coordinate 10,842,255, forward strand.
CCCACCAACTATTCTCTCCAGGCTCTTGCTCTCAAACAGTAGAAGGTCTAAGAGTGTTTTATTCTGTTTGCCTAGTTTTATTTTTCTCTTTCTTTAAATATTTTTCAAACTTTGGCCTGAAAACAGTTCCTATATACTGCTTGGGACCTATATACAAGTGACCTGAGACATGTTTGCAACCCCCTATCCCAAGGTATAACGTGTTACATGACAGGGGAAGTCATCCACCCCAGGACCCAATGCAAAGTGGACACATTCTAAGACCTGACCTTCAACCTCTGGTAAATATCAACTCCTACATCATAACCATCCTTAAAGTCAAAGGAATCCCCAAAGCCTGTGCAGTGATGTTTCCAGGGAGCCTGATGAACCACATTCCCCAAGTGGGAGGAAGTCAGGCTAGGGTACTCTTGTATGCCCTGTCCAAGACTAATAGGGCAAACAGAGCCATAAGGCCCAGAACTGCCCACCAGCACCAGGCAGGGTATGCCACAGCCACTAAACATGGGAATAAAGGAAGATGTCAGCCCTTGGGGTCTTTGAAAGAAGACACCACAGGGAATGAAATTTCTGATTATCCAAGAAGGTGCTAGGCAGGTATGGCAGGTCAGGGAGCAATGGGTGGAGTTCCAGGCTCAAATCGGAGGCCCTTAAGGCACCCATTCCTCCATTCATTGCTAAGTAACCCTAGGCCCCAACACTAACATGTGGACACTCTCCTGAATGATGCTGCAGAGAGCCTGGGACTGTGGCTTCCATTTTGCCCATCTAGCTTGGAGTCAGCCATCCACATACTGTGTCCAGCCTCTCCCAGTGGCTTCCCCCAAAATCATTCCACTCACTTCCAACCCTAACATCTTCCTGGAGGTCTGCAGGCCTCAAAACAGATCTGGCCTACAGAGGAGGCCTCATGTGCTATACCCAACCCTTCCTGGCCCCAAGCTAACCCAGAAGGCCCCAGGGAAACAGTGGACACCAGCAGCCCTGCTGAACGTAAACATAGCTCAAAGCACAACTCAGACAAGGCAAGTCCTGGTGTCTGTATTTATGCCTCCTCTTCAATGCAGTGATGAGGCTCCATATGAGACCTGGGGACTTCCAGCTTGCTCCCTGGACTGCCTGGCCTGTCAGTGTCCAGCTGGAGCCAAGTGTCCTCTCCAGCCAAGATCCTCAAGTCACGGCCCAGCTTCCTTTGCCTTCCACACCAGTTCACCCGAGATGTAAGTGGCCTGGACATGGAGGGTGTCATCGAGCACCACAAAGTCTGCGGCAGAACCAAAAGATGAGAGGAGACATAGTAGGGCCACCCATATCCCCTAGTGTGGAGTCATCCTTCACAATGGAGCTCAGTGGGAATACTGAGGCCACAGAACATGATTGGGACTGGTAGAAGAGCTGAAAGCAAGAACATCAACTCATCAGCAGGGCACGAGTAATCCCTGTAACCCTCACCTGGCCTGATCTCAAGTGCCAGAAACCAATGTGTGATAGCCCAAGCCAACAATCCTAGAACTCAGGAGGCTGAGTCAGGAGGATTACCATGAATTTGAAGATAGCCTGGTCTACACAGTGGGTTGCAGGCCAGCCAGGGCTACATATTAAGACCCTGTCTTAAAAACATAAAAAGGGCCAACCAGGAAATAGCAGAGTGGGGAAAAGTGCTTGCCACCAAGCCTGAGTTTGAACCCTGAGACTCACATGATAGAAGGAGAGAACTGACCTCCACAGGTGAGCTATGGTACACACAAAAAATAAAAGTCTACAGTGAAAAAAAAAAAAAAAAAAAGAAAATCAAAAAGTCTACGGTGGGAATGGACCCCAACGAGCAGGGACAGATAAGATCCCCACCCCCACCCTTTGAAGCCTGGCATTGGTGGTGCACGCCTTTAATCCCAGCACTTGGGAGGCAGAGGCAGTTGGATCTCTGTGAGTTTGAGACTAGCCTGGTCTACAAAAGCTAGTTCCAGGACAACCTCCAAAGCCACAGAGAAACCCTGTCTCAGAAAACAAACAAAGGAACCCCCACCCCTTGAGCCCTACTTGGGACCTCACCTGCATCAGCACCAAAGTCCAGGCTCCCCTTGGTCTTCTCGAGCCCTAGCAGCTGGGCAGGGTGGAGGGATGCAGCTTCCAGAGCCGACTCCACACTACAGCCTGCTCAGGAACACACTGTGGTGAACATCCACAGTCCTTCCTACAAGCAGCTCCAAGCCTCAGGAAAGGCCTTGGACTCTGCAACAGCTTAGGAAGGACCCTTATTTCCCTAGCTTTGAGAGATACTGCTCACAACTCTCTTTCCTAGCCCACCCATCATCCCAGCTCTACAGGGAACCTAGCCTCTCAACAACTAGACATGGACATTAGAATGTGTTCACTGTTATATGGTCATAGACCATCCTGCCTACTTCTAGCAAAGAAGTCATACCTGAGCCCAAAATGTCACCAAGCTGACTCCCACTGATCCAGCTGCTAAACGGGACCCTAACCTGAGGCCCAGTGACTACATTCACTTTACTGTATCACTTCTTGCCAGGATTCAGTTATCTCCTTTGTCCTAGGCCATTCCTAGCCTATTTGTTCTAACATTGCCCACATTCAGAATGACAATCTCGAGATGCTGACAGATATTTGGGAGCAGATATTTGGGGGATATTTCTGCCCCAAGCCCCAGAATGCCACTTTCACTCCACCCCATGAATAATGCCCCTGCAGATTTCCACTATCCCATGGGTCTAAGCCTCGGCCCTTCTATGAGCAATGTGGTCCCCCTCCTCCATGAGGTCACAGCTTCACACATCCTGGCTCTAGTGACTGACTGTTCACTATCCTTCCATAGTCTGAGCTCTATTTGGGAGTGACCATGGTCATTTCCATCTACCAGAAATCACATTTTCCCATCTCCCAGCTTACAGGTAGTTAGAGGCTGTCAGCACAGACTCCAATTTCCCTTTTTAGCTTTCCCCAGATATAGCCTCTGCCTTCAGACACTTAGGAACACCAGCCCACTGACCTGTGGCTTGCAGGAAATGCCGGATGCAGACATCCATGGGGGCTATGCTGCCACACAGTGTCTTGGTGCCTTGAGACCAGAAAGGCCAGGATTGGAGGAGGGAGTTTCTGTGGGCCTAGAAGCCCCATGAACAAAAAGGGCATACCCAAGTTCCACCCCACTCAAGGAAGGAGCCAAGAGGCTATACATATCTTGGTACAGGAGTCACTCACCTGCAATGCAGGCTATTAGCCCATTTACCTCCACCTCCTGCTGTCCCAGAGTATGGCGGCCATTGCCCAAGCCCAAAGCAGGGACAGCATCAGTGACCAGCACCAACCCTAGGAAAGGAGGTGGCTCAGGACCTGGCCAGCTGTTATCCTACTTGTCCTACTCTGTCCAGCTACTCACCCTGGGGATGGGCCCGGTGAGCAATGCGCAGAGCTGCAGGGTTAGTGTGTATGCCATCAGCAATCATCCCATAGAAGATGCAGTGGCCTGGGGGCAGCTGGTCACTGGTGAGAAGCCCTACTATGCCTGGGTCACGGTGGTGGAACTAAGCAGGGTAGAAGGAATAACTGAGTGACAGTAGTACCCACTGAGTTCCCTTCCACCCAGGAGTAGGGGTGACACTCACAGGCAACATGGCATTGAAGAGGTGAGTGATAAAGGTGGCCCCATTTTGCACTGCTACTTCTGCAGTCCCCAGGTCAGCCACTGAATGCCCTGCATGAAGGACTTAAGATCAGCTTCTGCAGCAATTGAGAGCCTTGAGCAGGCAACCCCAACAAGTGGCCTCTCACCTAGAGACACACAGATGCCTTGGGCTGTCAACGCCTGGATTACTTCATGGCTCCGGTTTAACTCAGGGGCAAGTGTCACTATTCGGACGTTGTCCAGGGCCCCATATGTGGCCAGCACATCATGAAAAGCATTGGCTTCAAAGGAGCGGAGGTAGGCCTCAGGGTGTGCACCTCGCTTCTCCCGGCTGATGAATGGGCCCTCCAAGTGCACCCCTGAGGGAAGGGACAAGGGCAGTTCTAGAAGACATTCCCACCTAGCAGTCCCACCCCATCCCTCAAACCTGGCCCCCTTCCCAACTGGGCATTTTCAAACAAGTTAACCACTCACCAAGGACCCCTGCCCCATGGGGACCTCCACTCTTCACAGGGATCTGAGGAAGGACCTAAAGGGAACCAGCTGTTAAAAGTCCTATCCCCCACACACAGCTCAGCACCCAGAGGCCACAGCTCAACCAAAGTCAGATCTTCAGGTCAGAGTTTGAAACTGGCCCACCAGCCCCGCCCAGCCCCACTGTCCTTCCCACTGGTGCTGGGAGATGGATGAAGGACCCCAGTGGTCAGAAGCAGGAAGAAATGGCAACAGGAATACTTGATAACCTACCCTGAGGACCAGGAGGTGAATGAAAGCATCCCAAGGCCACAGAAGCATGAGTGGGGGTGGAGGCACCAAGGGCTGCTCCAACCTGTTCTGGCCTTCAAAGTGCCTTTTGCCAAACAGCCAGGATATAGTGGTCAAAGCCCTGAAAAAATTACTGCAGGCTCCCTAAGCTGTAGGACAAGGAAGCAGGGATGGGGTGGCAGGAGGAAGGCAGGGCAGAATCAGAGGGCTGAAGGTTGGGGAAATCAGTGCATGTGGGGACAGGGCTCAGCACCAGAGCCCAGCCCATTCTGATCAGGAAGTTCACAGCCTCAGGAAAGAGTGAACAGCACTAACTTGGTCTTGGAGATGATCAAGTATAGCCATAACCCTCTTTTCATGGAGATGACCAGGTACAGCCATAATCCTCTTTCCAGACCCTTCAGCTATGAAAGTCCCTGGACAAAACAGTGATACCCTCCCTCAGAATTACTCCTTCCCAATACAAATAAAGGACATTAAAGACCCTTAAACTGTCAGGAGGTGATAGTTCACACCTTTAATTCCAGCACTTGTGAGGCAGGAACAGGAGGATCTCTGTGAGTTTGAGGCCAGCTTGGTCTACAGATCAAGTTCCAGGACAGGCTCCAAAGCTACAGAGAAACCCTGTCTTGAAAAAACAAAACAAAACAAAAAAACAAAAGAGACCTTTAAACTAGGTATGGTACACACCTACAATCCCAAGCACTTGTCAGGTAGAGGCAGGAAAAGCAGGCCAGCCTCAGCTACATAATAAGTTCAAGGTCAGCCTAGAATACATAGTACACTGGCTCAAATTAACCAAACCAAACCCACACTTAAATCTGAGAACAAAGAATGAGAGAAGGACAGATTCTGAGAAACAAATAGGTAGACTCTGGACATATCTCGGTTGGAGAGGACTCAGGAAACTCAGACCTCACAGAACCTGGTGCTGTGAGAAATGGGCTGAGGGCAGGACTGGTGCAATACAAATATTGAGAAGTTTACATCCTAAAGGTTCTCATAATAGCTCCCTCTGAACAAAACAAGACTCTTCCTAGGGGACCTTGCAGCACACCCAGGGGTACCCACAAAGCTCCCCTTGAAGGGTAGGTGTTCCTTATGGTCTGCTAGTGCCATGCACTAAACAGCCCACGCTGAGTTCCTCAAGGAGCAGAGGAAGAAACACCAATAAGATGACCAAGCCAACAGAGAGAAGATGCCAATACAGGACACAGGAAAAAGCCAGCATTGATACCCTTGGGCAATGAGGCCTTATAGCCATGAAGCTAGAACAGCATGTCAGAGAGCAACATTCACTCTTCCAAACTCAAAGATGCAAGAATCCCATGGAATGAACTCCAAGATAGAAGCTGAGGAAACATCTAGAAAATGGTGCCAAGAAGAAAGATGAGAAAAAATGAGAATAGACCTGGAAAGTCTAATAGTAGACTAGTGCACCCCCCATAGAATGACAGTGAAATGGGAAAAGTCACCAAGGAAACAATTCGATAGAAGCTTAGAAAGCCTGAAGCTGCAGCCATGGCTCAGCAGTTAAGAGCCCCCAGGAACCATATGGTGGCTTCAGCAATCATCTGAAATGAGACCAGCACCCTCTTTAGGCATGCAGGCATACAAACACTGTGTACGTCATAAATAAATCTTTAAAAAAAAAAAAGTCTTGAGCTGAACTTCTCATTATGTCCAGTAGGCAGCAAAATGGATAGACAAGGCATGACAGCATGAAATATCAGGTCCAGGTGACACCGTATGAGCCTCTAGAGAGGGAAAATAGTCCCCACAAAGGATCAAGGAATAAAGCAGGTGGCTTCCAACTTCTTAAATACACCATAAGGAGTCTAAAGACAGTAGACACAGGCCAGGCATGGTGTCACACTCCTTCAGCCTTAGCCAGAGAAAGGAAGGATCTCTGTGAGTTCAAGGCCAACCTAGTCTACATGGAGAATTCAAGGACAGCCAGGACCAGAGACACAGTACTGCTCTTATCATTCAAGGGAAGCTGTGTGCAGTAGTGTCTATCTGTTGTCCCATACTCAGGAGATCACTTGAGACCAAGGGTTTGAGACCAATATATAATATAGCAAGATATACATACATACATACATACATACATACATACCCCTCAGGCAATGTGCAGCTGGGTACATCCAAGTAGTTTTGGGCTTGGAGATGTAGCGCACTGGCAGAGCACTTGCTTAGCATGTACAATGTCTCAGGTCCAATCCTTAGCACCACAAATCCCTTTATGAGTGCCTGCATATGTGTTTGTAAGCTACATGCATGCCCCCCTGTGCCTGTAGAATGCAAGGAGTGACAAACTCCCTAGAACTCGAATTACAGGTAGTTAACCTAAATCCTTTGCAAGAGCAAGTGTTCTTCGATGTGTGACAGCCCCAAACACAAATTTTCTTCCTACACCTCTAACCAAAACAATGGATAAGGAGAATAAAGGTATAGCTACAAGTGGTGCTTGCCTTTAATCCCAGCACTAGGAGACAGAAGCAAGCTGATCTCTGGGTTCCAGGCTAGTGTGGTCTACATAGTGAGTTCCAGGACAGCAAGGACTACCCAGAGAGGCTCTGTCTCAAAAACAAACAAAAGAGAATAAAGGCAGGGCTAGAGAGACGGCTCAGTGATTAAGAGCATGTACTATTTTGCAGCAGAGGGCTGGGTTCAGTTCTCAGTACCCACATGGGGTGGTTCACACAATCTGTAACTCCGGCTCCAGGGGGATCTGATGACCTTAGGCTCTGAGGGCACCTGCACTCACATGTCTATACTTGCGTGATGAACCGTCAAAGCAGCAGCACTGCTGCCACCACCTACAGGTGCCTCAGCAGCTTCAAGAACAAGCAAGCTAGGCATGATAGTATGTGAGGGGCTGGGCAATAGGTCAAGGCCAGTCTTAGCTATGGAGTAAGTTGATCTAGGATATATTAAGTATTTGACTCAAAAGAAAAAAAAGAAGTATGAAATGGCTCAGTGGGTAAAGGCACTTGCTGCCAAGCCACCTGATGACCTGAGTTCAGTTCTCAGGGTCCACATGACGGAAGGACAGCACTGAGTGCCACTTGCATTCCATGGAGTGCATAAATGCACATGGATGTACAGTCACTATTTCCTAGAAGAGCACTTTGAATGACAAAGTGAGAGCACACATAAAGAGGAGGGGGATAAACCAGGCTGGAGGGAAAGGGAGTGAAGGGATGGGCAGGGCAGCAGACACTGCTGACCCTGAGCTGCCTGACCTTCAGCAGCCAACAGATTTGAAGCAAAAACTATGCCATCAGATCTGTCTTGAAAGACAGCTAGAAGAGAAAACCTTAGGAAAAAAGTGGGCAGTTTTGATGAACTGGACCTTCAATGCAGGATCTTGAGGAGTACGGGGACAAGTGGACAAGCCCCTCATTGGGAAGGGGCCCTGCAGGAAGTCAGAGAACACAGCAGGGGGAGAGGTTTGATGGTAGGGTGTCCTGGTTTCTAATAAATGGGATGTTACGTTTTTATACTCAGAGCTGCCCACTCTCTGCCATTACTTCCTACCTGCCTCCCGAAGCCTTCATTCTAAGTGTTTTCCAAGGTACTTGCACTACAGTAGGGTGCCAGAAAGAAAACTTTAGGAATATCAGCCACTACTCCTACTGAGGGAAAGCCATGGCCTTGCACCATGTCCGTTAAACCTGTTACAAGAGGGGAAGCTCAGTGTGTGAAGGACATGGGGGCAGAACTAACAGAACAAGGTCTTCCTGGAAGAGCTTGGCAGAGGGGATACCTGGAGCTGCTGCAATGTGCCTGGAAAACAGAAGCAGCTAAACCGGTAGGAGGGGAATGTGGTAGTGAAGGGGGTACATCCTGACACCTGTCACCTACAAAGGTTACTCTGGCAATACCCAGAATCTGCGATATCAGCACAGAGAACCAAGTACCTATCTGGAGTAGGACAATAGGTTGCACTTTTGATGGTGAGGTGGGGAAGCTGTGGAAAATTTCCAGAAAGATATCTCTAGTTAACATTCAAAGAATGCTTAAAATGTGTCAAGCACCCACGGATTGTTCTCACTCTAGGCTTAAAGGAATTGAGGCTCAGAAGTGAGTAAAGTCTTCCAAGGGTTGCAAGTCAAGAGGCCAGAGCAAAGCCTATAGAAGCAAGGGAACAGCCCACAATCAATACCCATGGCTTCCTATATACATCCTACATGTGTCTACATACCCAGAAAGGGAACCACAGGCAATCACACACTTCCTGATCCCGTAATGGATCCTACACTGGAAGAAAAACTGGATGAGGCAACTGACAGCAGAACAGAAAGAATCCATTCAAGTATGGTTAACAGCGTTAATTTACTAAACTCATCAATTGCATTACATTGCGTAAGAGAATACTACAATTTAAAGCAAGAGTTCAGGACTAAGGCATAAATGGGTAGAATACACACAAACTGCTCTTGACCAGTGCTGAAGACAACAACCTAAACAAGCTGAGTTAAAATTGGAAAACCTGTGGGGAAGCCTTCACATGAAAATCGGATCAAAGACAACATAGCTTCTAGATAGAAGGGAGAAGGGTGGGATGCAGGGCTGTTGCCGGTACATAGGAAGAGCAGCTCTTTCTGAACTGCTTCTTCATGTGAGTCACATAATACAGGCAGGCTAGGGAGGAAGAGCCTGACTAGACACAATGGCTATGGCAGAATTCCAGGCAACCTTACTTCAGGAGGCCTAGAGAGTTGGGAGGGTGTGGCAGATGAGAATGGTGACCAAAAAAAAAAAAAAAAAAAAAAAAAAGTGGCAACTGCACTGGCAGCTGCAGAGATCAGGCAGGGCACGACTGAAGGAGAGAGAGGAAGATTCCCTCAAACAAAGTGGAGGGAGGCTGGAGGTGAGGCCTCATTTGGATGAAGGAAATGCTACTACCTCTGCTCAGGGGCAGAGGAGCCTCATCTCACCTTGTGATAAATCTCTGGTGGGGAAGTGACCAGGGTGGGACAGAAGGAGGTGACACCGTGGGGCAGAATCCTCTGGGCCACTAGGGCAATCCCAGAACCCACATCCTCCGTGACCTTGGAGAAGTCAACACCAAATCCACCTGTGGCCACAGAAAACAAGGGGTAGCACAATGATCAGAGCTCCTGCCCTGGGTTCCCTGGCCCAAGCCAGGCCGCACCGTTCATCTGCACATCGATAAAGCCAGGCGCCAGGATGCAGCCTCCGCAGTCCCGCTGCTCATCAGCCATGCGCCTCTCCTCAAAAAACAGCTTCTCTGGGTCCAGGATGCGGCCCCCGCGCACCCATAGATCCTCCCTGAGGGCAGAGCAGTCGGCACTTGGGTCACCATAGTGTCCTGGAACCAACCCCTAGTTCTATCTCGCTTCCGGCTTGTCCCTGCACCCCCACTATTCTACTTAGTTCCCAGCCACACACCCAGCCCAGGATAGTCCTGCCCTCCACATCCTTGAGTTCCTACACCCGACCCAGCCCCGCCGCTGTTAATGCTTAGGCCCTACACTCGCCCGATCCCTACACCCCACACTGCCGTTATCACCAAGCCAAGTCCTACACCAAGCCAAACCCCTCACCACGCAGCCCAGACCTGAGCAGCGTGCCACCGCGCAGGATGCGGCAGTTGGTGAACTGGCGCACTGGAGGCCCCGCCGCACGCTGCCCTCTACGCATCGTGAGTCGTGCCGAAACCAACAAGCTTTGGGGGAAAACGAACAGTGTCTGGTCCAACGGTAACCGGAAGCAGGGAAGGGCCACACCACGTGACTATCAGCAGATTGTGTTCACGTGGCCACCAAGCACACGTGACCACGGACCACGTGACACAGCCATCCCGCCCACAGAACCGCCAGAACACAAGCCAGTCACATCTGAGAACTTTTATTGGACACAGCTGGGAGCCAGCACGCACTCTACCCTTTACCCTGGCTGTTCAGGGCTGGGAGGAGGGTGGCTCCATCCAAGGAATCTCAGCAACAGGAACCCCACAAGGCAACACTTTACTAATGATTACTATATAGTTGGGAGACAGGGCTGCTCCACAGACGCATGAATAGGTCAAATCTTTTATAAATAAACATCCAGTGAAGAGAAAAATGACAACTCTAATTCATCCTTATACACAGAGCACTCTAGGGCGATGGGTGGGGTAGCCAGAGGCTGACATCCTCAGTGGTCAGGGGCCTGGATGGGAGATGAGTGGGCCCAGATGTCCACAGCACGGGGCAGCAGGGGCCAGGCGGGGCAACAGACAATGGGCACTAGGACACTGCGCATTTACAAGACCAACTACTGAGGGAAGAGCTGCCCGTGCATGTGTGTCAGGCTGTTCGCTCTGGAATGAGGAGGGGTGGTCTTTACATCCTATCCTGTGACTTGGTGGTGGAAAAGGTCTACTTTGTGGAGAGAATTAGGGCCACGATGAGACCGTAGAGACCAAGCACCTCCGCGAAGATGAGGATCAGGATCATGCCCACGAACAGTCGTGGCTGCTGGGCAGTGCCCCGAACACCAGCATCCCCGACGATGCCAATGGCAAAGCCAGCAGCCAGGCCACTCAGCCCCACACTCAGGCCAGCACCCAGCTGAAGAAAACTCCTGGGAAGAGAAGATACACAGGCTGTCAGCAATCTGCTTATCCACAGGAAAACGATGGACTTCATCTGACAGGACAGGCCCTGCACTCACCTGTAGAGGGTGATGCCATCAGTCAGGGAGTTAGCGATAAGTACTGCCACCACCAGGCCATAGATGGCGATGATCCCAGCCATAACCACTGGGATGATGGACTTCATGATCAGCTCTGGCCTCATGACTGACATAGCAGCGATACCCGTGCCACTCTTGGCTGTGCCATAGGCAGCTCCCATGGCTGTGGAGGGAGAGATGAAGTGAGTCCAGAACAGCATGGAAGCTACCTGGGGGAGCGTGTCTGTGATTAGGTGCACACTGGAAAGGCTCCCCAAGTTACCACTCACTAGAGGAAGTGAAGGCAGGCAGCCAGGCAGAAGCCCCCCAAGAGAATAACCATCACTGCAGACACTTGTCTTTGCCTCCAACCCCACTTCTGCCTGCAGTAGTTCTTGTGGTTTTGGGAGCTCCTGGTCCGCTGTGAAACCAGCCTTTGTCCCATAGCACTCCCCTTCTCTAGCAAAACAGTCACATGGAAAAGAGACAGATGGGCCACCGAAACCCTTGCTTGAGACTCTGGGCATCTCTGCCACACACCCTAAATCCCAGGCACTTCCAGCACAGGACTATCAGCTACCTTAGAGGCCAGTCCAGGGTCAGACTCTGCCTGCAGCGGGGCCTTCAAGCCTTCCAAAACAGAACAGTAGGGCAACCTGTCTCTTCTGAAGCTGTTCCCGGACTCCAACCTCCCCAGGAGATGCTGCCTTCCTTTTCCCTGTCTTATGTCCAGGTCTTGAACTCCAACTTTTCTCATTTCTGCCACTTGCTTCCCAGACCCTATAAGAACTATTGAGCTACTTATACAGGTGACATGGGAAGCCTCCAAACTGTCTCTGCCCAGGGCACCTATGACATGACTAGTCTGGAAACAGTGGTCTACAACCTGATGCACAGAAAACACAAGCCAGAGGTAAAGAGGACACAAACAACCCCAGCCACTCTACATAATTCATTGATCTCACTGGACCACAAATACTCCTGTGTGACCAGTGCTGAGTAGGGCAAAGGTTAGAAGGGCTCTCTGCCTCCTCAGAGCTCAGGGAACAGCAAGAAGACAGGACAGTGACTCGGCCAGGGTGGTGGTGGCGGCGCACGTCTTTAATCCCAGCACTCAGGGAACAGAGGCAGGTGGATCTCTGTGAGTTCAAGACCAGCCTGGTGTACAAGAGCTAGTAGTAGGACAGCCTCCAAAAAAAGAAGACAGACAGTGAGTCAACACATTAACATATCCAATAAGGAAAGAGAACAGGGAGTAGGGGAGCTACATTCACCAAGGGGAGAAGAGTCTGAAAAAGGATCAGGGAATAGGGAGGTGACAAGGTAAGCAACAGAGCAAAGGAAAACCAGGCAAAAGAGCAAGATTCTTCCCAGCACATTCAGGCACCAAGCAAGATTGTGCTAGATGAGATTACCCGGAAGAGGCAGGGACTAGACACACAGCTTGTCTCTTCTTTAGCGCCCTTGGATGCCCAGACACTACCTGACAAAGACTTGCATCACCTTAGGTTTCAAGCCCTGTATCCATTTCAAGAGATATTTTCTAGGACCCTATTGCAAGCTGAAGTCCACGCTTAGCTTCATCTCAGCGCAGGTGAGTGGCCCAAGGGCTCCCACTCCTGACGACATGGTACTAAACATTGAGAACACAGGTTGCCATGTGGTACTGTGAAGGTAGGGACTGAACACAATGAATTCTGTACCCCTAGAGGTGGGTCTTTGAAAAAAGGCAAGGAGTTGAGTTGGTTCTTCCCAGAGTACAGTAGGTAGATCATGGGGCTGAAGGATGGGTGGTAAGGAGATGATGAAAAACAGGGATGCCATCAGGGACTAAGGTAACAGAACATAAAAATTAGCCCAGGCCCAGACGGTAGCAGGTATCTAGAAGGTCCAGCTTGATAGGCTATATAAGGGAGACCTTCTGAAAAATACCAATGCAATGGGGCAGAGAGAGCAGCGTCTGGAGGCACTTCCAGGACATACAGGGGGAAGTCACAGAAAAGAAACAACTGGCAGTTTCATGGAGAACATGATGAAGAAAGAACCAACAGGATATTTGTCATAAGAAAAAAAAGGGAAGCTAAAAATGTGAGCAGGGAACAGAGGCCTCAAAGATGTGTGCAGATCTAACTTAGTTAAAACACAATGGTCTTTAAACTTGGTTAGTTAAGTCTGAGAGACGCCATGGGCCATTCTCTAAGTAAGAGACTAAGTAAGCTTCGAGTCTTCCCAGCAGCAACACCAGAGGCCAGAGAGATTTCTTTAGGTAGTGTCAGGACAAAGACATGCTATAAAATAGCAAGTTTGGAAATAAAAAATGAAATTAAAAGGTGATTCATCTGAGAATGAGAGGCTAACTCCCACAGGATGGTGAGAAGCCTGTGTGAAGGAATGCAACTGTCAGCATGTAGGTTTCAGTCTCCAGAAGCTAGGGTCAGGAAGGAAAAGCCTAGACCAGCAATACCCAGTTTTCAATAGTGCAGAGGCACCTGTTGGCCACATTTGGCACATGCAAGGTCTTGATAGAACAGGTTCAAGAAGACGGGTGCAGAAAAAGAAATCTGGACAAATTCAGAGTTGCAGAAGCCATCAGGGCAGTCAGAATATGAGCTCCACATGGTCAGGGATATTGTTTTGCTCACTGATGTTCCCCCAATATCTGGGAAACAGTAAGTACTCAAGGAAGATTTTCTGAATTAATGTATGAATGAGTGACAAACACAAGAAGCAACCACAGGCAGCCAAAATAGGGGAACCTATGGACATATTCTGGGGCAAAGAACAGAAGGAACGCTTGGTAACCTTGTCTAAGGAGCCCTAAAATGTGGGAAGAACAGGCATGGTCTTGGAGGAGGAAAGAAGTCTAGACCACATCTCCCACCACAAATGATCCCTTAAGCCAATGATGTGGGGTGAGCAGGGCTCTCTTAGCAGCACCTGACAGGCCTGGGCAGGGGAGGTCACTAAAACAGACAAACCCCCACACCAATCTGCACTTTATAGGTAGGCGTTTACAGTCAACAGACACTGTTTGGAGTCCAAACTCTCCATGTACCTGCACAGAGGGCCAGCCTCTCCATTTGTCAGATAGGGTGGGGCAGGGCGAGGTCACTTAAGCCAGACCTTCCAGAGGAGGTCCAGACCAGGCCAGACCAGTCCCTGGGGCTGTGACTTACCTCCCTCAATCCCACATTCTTGGGTCTGGCCCAAAGGCTTTTCTCCCAGGAAGGCCAATTTTCACTAAATTTGACACCGTAGAACTGTCAAGGCCCAATTTCAAAAGCAAGGTGCCGTCAAGAACCTTGCCAGGTTTTTCTTTCTCTGTGCAAGGAAGCATCTCCCAGTTCCAGCCCCTCACCCCCCTAGAAGAGGAAGGTCATTTGTTCACTCATCCATTCATTAGGACCAGGACTGAAGATCAAAGACCTAATCACGTAAATGCTAACACTCTAATGCCACCATTTCATCCGCCTCAAAGCACAGATTTTCATCACGCATCCACTCCAATGCTCCTTCCTAAACCAATCCCACTTCATAGGCTCTAACCCGAGTCCTTGCAGGTTCCCAGGACCAACCCCTCAGCCCAGTTTTCCCAACCAACCCACACCGATGACAGAACTATTGGGAAACCGAGACAAGTCTCAACCGGAAACTCCTGCCTCACCCAGGGTACAGACCCACCTGACCCCCAGCTGCCTGACCGCCATGAAAGCAGGGCTTATGGACCTTAGCGGGGATAGAGACTCCCGTACTGGGCCCGCTGCAGCCTACAGACTGTCGCCTTTCAGATGTGATGTCACACCTGTCTGCAGAATGCGGGATGCGGAGCAGGCGCAGGAGCGGGCACAAGATAGCGCACTGCCCCCCCCGCGCCCCCACCCCACCCTCATTCCTACTTCCTGGGGCTAAAATGGCAGCCACACCACCTCCCCACCCCCGCACAAACGAGGATGGCAGGCTGATAGAACCCGCACCCAGATCAAGTCCCCAAGCCCTATGCTCCACACATTCCACTATCCCCGCCGCCAAGGGGCTGACCCCCACCCGCAAAGCTGGGGATGACGTCAGAGTGACGTCACGCTCAGGCCCCAGTGAGCTGCGGGCTCGAGTCCCGCACCGCTTCGGCACCTCCTGCTCCGATGCTCACCGCTGAAGATCATGGCGGACGAAGCGCCTACGACAGCGAAAAACGCAGCATATTCGGGGCTGTTCTTGATGTCAGCCATGTCTGCAAGCGGGAATAGGGCAAGCTTAGCCGGCGGCGGGGGTAGGACGGCGAGAGGGCGAGCGGGCAAGACAGCGAAAGTCCCCGAGGCGGCTGATGAGAAGGCGACCCCGCCAGTCAGCCGCTGCGCTCTAAATACCAGCACCGCAGAGCAAGATGGCGGCCGCGCTCGCGTCACATGATCTGTGCTCCGCCCCTATGGGCTGTACCACTTTGCGCCGGTGGGGAAGCGAGGCTGCAGGCTCGCCGGCAGCCCTTGAACAGTGTCTGGGCCCTGCCACCAGCTCGGTGGGCTCGAGACCCAATGCTTGGCCTTGCCTGTGACTTTGCTGGCTCGCTGCTCCGCGCCAACGTTTCCTTGGACCCTACCGTGTTGGGCCGATCAGTCCCCGGGGCGGGGCCGAAGCTCGCCATATTAGCATACAGGGTGGAGCTTATGCTAGTCCGCCTTCTCTGCGGCTGCGCGGCGCTCGCTGGTGTTCGAGGACCTGGGTACATTTTTCTTGCGTTCCCTGCTCAAGAACCCTCTGCACTTCTGCTGCATAGGGCTCGAGTTTTCACTTGTGCCTGGAGAGCTAGGTTAAAGTAGTGGCACTACAGAATCCCATAAAAGAAGAAATCCCCAGCGTTCTCCCTTCCAGTCCCCAGGAATGCCACGCCCCATCCCGCCGGGTTTAAAGTGCAACAACCCTAGGTGTTCTCTTGTCACCTCCCTCCATTCCACACACACTCAGGCTCCTACAGATAGATCCAGGCCAACTGTCTTCCCTTTGATTCCAGAAAGAAAAAAAAAAAAGGAATCCCTCATCTGACCCCTCCTCTTGCATCAGGGACCCTGACATCAGTTGAGGGGAGTCTGCCCATTAAGATGTAGGTATGACTTTCTTTTTTTGTTTTTATTTATTTATTTGTTATTTTTGTTTTTCGAGACAGGGTTTCTTTGCATAGCCTGGCTGACCTAGAACTCGCTCTGTAAACCTGTCTCTGCCTCCTGTGTTCTGGGATTAAAGGCGTATGCCACCATCACCCAGCTATTATATTATTTTTAAATAAATTTATGTATTTATTTTAGGTATATGGGCGCTCTATTTGCATGAATGCCTGCATGACAGAAGAGAGTATCAGATTCTATTAGAGATAGTTGTGAGCCACCATGTGGTTGCTGGGAATTGAACTCTCAGGACCTCTGGAAGAGCAGCCAGTGCTCTTTTAACCACAGAACAATATCTCCAACCCCTCTGTTTTATTTTTAAGACAGGGTGTAGCTCTGGCTAACTTGGACTTGCTATGTAGACCAGGACTAAGTGCTGGGATTAAAGGTATACACCACCCTACTCTCTACTCACCCTACTCGTCATAACTTTTTTTGGGGGGGCATGTCAGCATTGACACCTGTGAAAGTTAGCCCAGATTTCTGAAAGTCTCAGAAAGGCCTGCTTGTCCTTCTGGCACCCAGACAAGACCCATACCTGCAGGCCTTTCTTTCTGGACTGGTGATGGAGGACTGGTTTCCCTAGCAATGGAGTGACTGAGGCTACCTCTGCCCTACTGCTACCCCTGTAGCAGCCTAGGCACCCCAGCTACCTGCCTTCCCTCCAGCTATCAACTCTGGCTGCCTCTTTTCCTTTATGACTCCCTAGAAGCTTGAACTCACATCCCAAGACCAGGGCCTCTCCAAGTGGTTTGTGCTAGTACCTCAACTTCTCCATGGAGGCAATGGCGACACCTTCTCATCCTGACCCTCCTAGCCCACTTTTTATAACAAAAATCTCCCTGTGCTCCTTCTGCCACTTGTCCAAACTGGGTCTTCCACTCTTTAAACTTGCCCGTGGAGAGCCCAGGTCTGTTTTGTTTCAGAGAGGAGGTTACAGAGAGCAGTTACTAGGGCTCCCTCCACCCGTGGCTTTGCCCTATTCTGATTTCTGAAGAGGAACCTTCACTGTTTTCTCCACCCCCTCACTCCTCCCTCTCCAGCTCCTTGCCCTTGCCAAAGTCACACTGACTTATTTCTCTTCTAAGCTGAGACGCTCGCTCACTCGCTTGCTCGCTCATCCTGCTGACTGGGCCTCTATAGCAGCTGTTTCCAATGCTTCTTTCCTCTCCTCGCTCTTTCTCCTAGTACTCATTAACCGAGGAAGTCAGAGAATATGTCAGATCTTCTGGAACTAGAGTTCCAGATGGTTGTGAGATATCATGTAGGTGCTGGGAACTGAACCCAGGTCCTCTGCAAGAGCAGTCAATGCTCTTAACTGCTGAGCCACTGCTCTAGCCCTCATAGGCTGTTGTTTTGGTTTTTTCTTAATTATCACTTATTATCCTACAATTCTTTGGTGCATGATCACATACTAGACCCTTCTTAGTGTGTTCCTGCTTGCTGCCTCTTGTCCTCCAGCTCCACTTCCCTCTTCTCCTTACTTATTACTCAGGACTCATGTTCCTCCAGGAAGCCCTCCTGCCATCCCTCCGTGTTTCTCCTTCTCCCTCCCCTAAATGCCCTCATTGAAGGTTTTTTTGTTTGTTTATTTTTTGTTTTGTTTTGTTTTGTATTCCAGATTGCCAGCAAGGTGTCCAGCCAATTTAGGCAACACAGCTGAGAGCACCTATGTGCCAGGCCCTGTGCTGAGGCTTCTGAGGCCATTGCCACACCTATTCGTAGTGGATAGTGAAACAAACCTAGGGACATTAAGAGCCTTGCTCTGGCCACCAACTAGTGATGGAATTAGACATTTGATCTAGGGTCTAGGACTCTGCCAGTTCAGCCACCATCTTTCACTTCATCCCATCTCACCTCCCACCTGGACCTTCCAGGCACTGTGCAGGGCCCTTACTTTGAGGGGACTGTAGGAAAGAAACTGTAGGGGCATCTCTGTTACTTCCCCTTTGGCATGAAATCACAGATCATGAGTTCTGGCCTGTCACTGTCGGTGGGGATTTCCAGACACTAAGAGGGAGGGGATTTGTAAATGCTTGTCAGAGTCCCATGAGGAGTGGAACTGAGATGGACGGTGGGACTGTTAGACAGCCAATGACACTTTTCAGAAATCCCAGAAAAGGGGGCAGAGAAAGTTAAGACCATAAATAACATCCCAAACAACCTTAACCTGGAAAAATGAACTTGCTCCACGGGAGGCTATTCCAAGGAAGCAAAGACCAGGTTTGGTAGTACATAGCTGTCAACTCAGCACTTTGGATGCCAAGGCAGAAGAGTGTAAATTCAAGGCCAGCCTGGATTGCACAGAGCTGTCTCAAAAAAAGGGGTGGGGAAGAGGAGAGAGAAAATAGGAGGAGGGGGAGGAGGGGAGGAGGGGAAGGAACAGGGTGAGAAGGGAGAGGAAGGTGAGGGGAGGAGGAGGAGGGGAGAGAAGGAGGAGGGAAAGGAGAGGCGGGGGAGGGAAGGAGGAGGGGAGGGGAGAAAGAAGCAGCAGTCTCTCAGGAACATCAAGAACTGTGTGTCTGTCCCAGGAGGAACTTTGCCAACAGCCTCCTTCCAAGCCACCATGGAGGCATGGGGTGGGGGAGAGGAACAAAGGACATGGGACACAAAAACTGTATAGGGATGGCACCATGCTCTCTTACCCTGATGAGACAGAACAACACGTGGCTCAGACATGGCTGGTGGAAACAAACAAACAAACAAACAATAGCATAGATAATTGTACTACTTTGGGGAATGGAACATGATTAAAGGCAGCTAATTTTTTTTTTTTTAGCTCAAAAATAGTTGAGCTATGCATTGTAGTGCACATTTGTAACCCCAGCATTTAAGGGGTTGTATGGGAAGGTGGAGATCTTGAGGCAGATCTTATCTAAAAGTATTAAATAGGGCTGGCTACTGAGGGTGAGTGTTGCTTGATGGTAGAGTGCATGTTTAGCATTCATGGGGTCCTGGACTTAATCCTGAGCACTAGAAATAAATACCTATGGAATAAGAATCAAAGAAATAAAAACAGGGGCTGGAGAGATGGCTCAATGGTTAAGAGCGCTTGCTGCTCTTGCAGTATCCCACAGGACATCTCTAAGCTGTCTGTAACTTCAGTTCTAGGGAATCTGATGACATCTTCTGGACTTGTGGTGCACATGCATACATGCAGGCAAAACATCCACATAAAACAAAACAAGACAAAAAACCCCAGCAAAATAAAATCCCTGCTGCTCATGGTGGTACAGTCCTTTAATCCCAGTACTTGGGAAGCAGAGGCAAGAGGATCTCTATCAGTTGAAGGGCAGCCTCGTCTACACAGCCAGTTCCAGGACAGGTAAAGCTGCATATGGAGACCCTGTCTAAAAAGAAAAAGAATTCTCTGAGTTTGAAGCTAGCCTGGTCTACAGAGCCAGTGCCAATACAGACTCCAAAGCTACAGAGAAAGCCTGTCTTGTTAGTAAAATAAAATACCCAACAAATAAAGCCCTTTGGCTTGGCTCCTGGACACAGTTCAGTAGCAAGGGTGGTTTGCAGTCTGCACTGCTTGTCATATCAGATCACAAGGGAGACAATACATATGTATTTACAAGGCAGACAGCTAGAATGCTCCCAAAGACAAGGCAACCTCTCACTTCTAGCAAAAATTCCAAACTGCAAGAGTTGGTGCAAAGTATCTATCTTCCTCTCAGAAGACAAACAGGCAGCCCTGCCACCAGGGGGCAGTGTGAAGCTCTCAGAATAAAGCTAGTTTACTGTAAGCTTGTCTATGGAAACAGCCTGTCAGGTGTTGAGTAAACCCTCAGTGTTCTTGGCCCCATCTGCCCTTGACCCCACTTGGTAATGGGAACACACTGAGTATCTGGAAAGCAAAGATGAGCCGGGAGCCTATTGTGGGAGCAAACATGCCTGAACAAATCTCTAAGACTAAGTCAGAAATGAGTTGCTAGATGTGGATGGGAGGGATGGATACACAGAGGAAGTGGTTAGGGCTCCATCCTGAGGTTCCAGGAAAAGCTGGTCCCTAAATTAAGTCTTAAAATATGAAAAAGGCTTTATGACAGGACAAGATACAATCCAGTTTTTGTTGTTTGTCTTGGAAGGGTCTTATGTGACCTAGGCTAGTCTTGAACCCCTGATTCTCTTGTTTTTACCTTTCAAGTTCTGAGATTACAAGTGTGGTCCTTGGGTCTGTCCATATCTTGATGTCAATCACAGGACTGTTCTGCACATTGGGCAGTAAGAGGAAAGAGCTGTTTTAGGGCATTCTGGGGGTGCAGCACAAACCTTGGGAATGGTCCTGTACTATCAGGGTAAGCACTGTTTATTCAGCAATCAGCTGTGCTCCTGCCCTGGAAGGCCAACAGTCCTCAGTAGACACAACAGTCAAGTTTTCTTAGGAACTACAAAGCTTCATAAAAGAGCCCAGTTTCCCAGGAAGAGGGCTTGAAAACCAAGAAACAGAAGTTCTGGATCCATCTGAGGAACTGCAGAAAACCAGAGCTCACTGTAGCTATGCTGGGGTAGCCCTGGGATCAAGTACCTCTGGCCTAGTAGACTAAGACTTCTCAAAGTGGGCCAGGCCTCCCAGCATCCGCTGGAGTGACCTGTGATACAGCAGGAAAGTCCTTAAGAGGCAGCAAAGGAGATCACAAGCCATATCCACCCTCATAGCCAACATGGGGGAAGAGAATTAGGGAAGAAGTAGGTAGCCACTATTTCACGGAGAAGCAAGCGGGGTCCCAGAGCAACTGCAGGCACAGGACAGAAACCATGCCCAGAAGTCTCACAGCAAGGAACGAGACAGGGCAGTGGGTATTTATGCAAGGTTCAAAGAAAAATGTTCTGGCAGGCCTGTTGTAATCTCACTACTGAGAGGCTGAAAAAGATCACAAGTTCAAGGTCTGTTTAAGCTACAGAGTGAGTTGAAGTACCTTAGGACACTGTATCTCAAGCAAAAAAGTTAAAAAAAAAAAGGCTGGAGATATAACTCAGTGGTATGTGGTATGTGCAAGATGACACATCAAATTCTCAGTACAAGACACAGACACACACAAAAAACAAAAACAAAACAAAAGTGGAAGGCATTAGGAAAGATATCAATATTAACTTATGCAAACATCCAAGTAACAGTCTCATTTTGAATGAAAAATTTGAGTTTGATTTTTTTTTTTTTTGAGACAGGGGTTTCTTTGTGTAACAGTTCTGACTGTCATGAAACTCACTCTGTAGACCACACTGGCCTCAAACTCACAGAGATATGCCTTCCTGTGCCAGGACTAAAGGCATGAGACACCACCTCAGCTGCTTTTTCTTTTTAATGATTTATTTTATATGCACTGGTGTAAGATGTCAGATCCCCTGGAACTGGAGTTACAGAGAGTTGTGAGCTGCCATGTGGGCCCTGGGAATTGAAGCCAGGTCTTCTGGAAGAGCAGCCGGTGCTCTTAAACACTGAGCCATCTCTCTAGCCCATGAGTTTGCTTTTGACATTGAGTTTTACATTTCACAGGAACCAGGATGGCTGGAGACATCTGATGATTCCTCACAGTGGTTCTTCTCCATTCTTCATTTCCTCCAAATGAAAAATCCTGAAGGCCAAAAGACAGAAGCAATGTCAGGAAGCAGGTTACCATGGCTGGCACAGACAAATGAAGCAGAATATGTACCTGTGTCTGTGGGGTCTCCTTACCATGGCTGAGGGGGCTGGTGCAGGCTTCAGCTCTACCTGAAGTCTATGCCTTCTCCTCAAGAGGTGGACAATAAGTATATCGTGGAAGAACGGTGCTAGGGACTTCCCATCCAGTACTCATATGGCACACACAAAGACACCTCTTCATCAGTTATTAATTTTATTTAGGACTTACATTAACACTAACCAAACAACACCACACCACTTATTTTCACATACAAAATTGTATTTTGCTGAAAATCCACACTTTTGCTTTGTAAGCATGAATATGTTTAGTACACTCATTCAGATGCTCCACAGGCTGAGCCAGGGACCATGCTTTTTGTTGTTTCTTGGTTTTTAAGATAAAGCCTCTCAATATGTAAGCTAGGCTGGCCTGAAACTCACTGTTAAGTCAGACTACATGCAATCTTCCTGCCTCAGCCTTCTTAGTGCTGAGGCTACAGGTGCACACTCTGACTCCTAATTGGCGACCACTTGTCAAAGCCCACAACGACAAGATCTAAAAAGTAAAGTTATGCTTGGAACTTCTTCCTCTTCAGTCTTCAGCCTACAAACCTTTTAACTTTATTTTATGTGTTTGGTTGTTCTTGCCTGCATGTATGTCTGCACATCACTTGCATGAAGTGCTGAAGCCAGAAGAGGGTGGGAGATACTCATGAACTGGAGAAATGGACAGTAGTGAACTGCAATTTGGGTGTTGAAAATCAAACCTGAGCCGGGCATTGGTAGTGAACGCCTGCACTCGGGAGTTCGAGGCCAGCCTGGTCTACAGAGCTAGTTCCAGGACAGGCTCCAAAGCTACATAGAGAAATCCTGTCTCAAAACAAAAACAAAAACAAACAAACAAAAAAACCCACACAAAACCAAATCCCCCCAAAACAAAACGAAAATCGAACTTGAGTTCTCTAGAAGAGCAACAGTGCTTCCCCTACCCCAAGAAAGGGTTTCTCTGTGTAGTCTGGCTGGCCTTGAACTCAGATATCCACCTGATTCTGCCTCCTGAGTGCTGGAACTAAAGATGTGTGCCACTGTGCCCAGCTGGCAGCTTAATGGATGAGTCCAGTTCTTAGTGGATGAGCTATCTTTGCACTCCAGCTCACAAGCTTCCAACCATAAGTCAAATGCTGTGGTATAATAGCCAGCAGGTGCTCTGATCTCTTCATATAGGAAAACAGGGAGAGGCAATAACTGCAGAGCAGCCAAGTGGCACACCAGTGGATGCCAGTCTACATCGAAATATTTTGTTTGGTTCCTGCCATGTCACAGGTCAATGTGTCCATGCCATGTGTCCACTGACTGCTTCCTTAGTCCTAAATACAATGTTGACAAATTCCATGCAGTTCAAGAAAATGACTGAGCCTGCAAACAACATCATTCTGTCTGTAGTAATGTACCATGCGACACTGTGCCTAATACCAACAGCACAACCAGAAACTGAGGTAATGGGGGAGGTCATAAAAAGTTCCTTTTTGTTTTTTTTTTTTGTTTTTTTTTGAGACAGGACCTGTTGTAGCCCTAGCTAGCCTTGAACTCTGTATGTAGCTAATGATCGGATCTTTCTGCCTTTACCTTCCATGTGCTGGTGTTTTAGACAAACACCAGGCCCAGGTAAGAATCTTAATACCAAAGTTCTCCTTTACACTTCACATGCTTTCTGGCCTGATATAAATGCTGTGGGGAAAGAACTATAAGGCCTGATTGGTACTCATGCTAGACATAACTGCCACATAAACCTGAAGAGAGCTATTGAGGAGCTAGCTACATTGGAAGTAGTTGCTATGAGAACTACAAGCTAAACATGGCTTAAAAAAACAAAAACAAACCAAACAAAAACAACCCCCAAACTGCCAGGTGTTGTGGCACATGCGTTTAATCACAGCACTCGGGAGGCAGAGGCAGGCAGATCTCGTGAGTTTGAGGCCGGTCTGGTCTAAAAGAACTAGTTTCAGGACAGGCTTCAAAGCCATAGAGAAACCCTGTCTCAAAAACAAAACAAAACAAATCAAAACAAAAAACCAACCAACCAACCAACCAAACAAACAAACAAAACAAAACACCCAAAAACCTAGTACAGTCTTTTGAGTTTGACAACTTCCTAGATTTAGTGAAAGTGTGAGAAAGCAAGTATCTGTAAAAACTGTATTCCTGTCCAGTGGAAAAACAATGCTTGTGGTTTTGTCAGGGGCTGCACCTATGCTGATTTGTTTCATTTTTTCCTTCATTTTTATTTTATGTATATGAGTGTTTTGTCTCCATATATGTCTATATACTACATTGATACACTGCCTGAAGAGGCCAGGAAAGGGCCTGGATCCCTGGGAACTAGAGTTATAGATGATTGTGAGCTGCCATGTGGTTACTGGGAATTGAACCCAGGTCCTCTGGAAGAGCAGCCAATGGTCTAACCACTGTTCTCTCTAAACCATCCCTCCCCCTATATTTTTTAAAGACAAGGTCTCATTTTTTAGCCTTGGCTAGTCTGGGACTTGCTGCATATGACAGGGTGGCCTCAAACTCACAGAGATCCACCTGCCTCTATCTTCTCAGTGCTGGGACTGAAGGCGTGTCATTAGGTCAATTGTTTTGATATCAAGTAGATGAGGGTCTATAAAAACTTCCATCTCAGCAATTCTGATGTAAAGTGAAAACCAGTTCAACATACAAATGCAGGGCTGAGGACATAGTTCAGTGTGGAGAATTTGCCTAGTATGTATAGGGTTCTAGGTTCAATCTTCACCTTAAAAAATGGGTATAAAACCTAAATCAATAAATATAAAATACTTAAGGAGATCAGAAAAGCTGTTGGACTCAGGAAATAAGTAAGAAAAACTAGAAAATCTGAAATTCAGAATGCTCTAAAACAAACTACTCTGAAAAACTGGAAAAACAAAAGCAAGCAGTTTACAAAATTAGGAAAAACTAAGGGGCTGGAGAGATGGCTCTGCTGTTAGGAGCACTGGCTGCTTCTGCAGAGGACCCAGATTCAATTCTCAGCACCCACATGGCAGCTCACAAAATAGAAAAAACTCAAAAAACAGTAATTTAGTTCAATAATTAAAATAGAAAGATTCTTAAAATGTAAATGTTGTATCCTAAATTACTTTGAAAACGAGCAAAGCAGCACACCTCTGTGATCCAAATTGTGACCCCTGTGATGTGTGGGGTGTGCAAGCACAAAGATGAGTTCAAGGCTAAACAGAGCTATATGACACTGATTCTTGTCACAAACAAAACCAAAGCACAAACTGATTCTCTGAGGCCCCAAAGGCATGTGGTTTATATTAACAAAGTTATTCAGTTTAATGAACTGGCTTATATTAAGTTCAATATTTGTTTTAAAAACAAATGCTGATAATTTTGGCTTGTTTTTAACATCAAAAGCTAATAAATAATAGAAAGCATTAATAAGTATTAAGTGGGAACACTTAGTATCAGATAAGAAGGGTAATAAGAATAAAAATATAAAGAAAATGACACCTTTTGGTAGAAAAGTCAGAAAAAAAAAAGGAGATAGTAAGTTTAAAGAACTGAGTGTGTTGTGGGTAAAAGCAAAGAACTTTGCTTATGATGTAATTGTGACTAAGCATCTACCAGTCTTCATGTATGGACCTCCAGGAAGGCTAGTGGGGGCTACACAAAACAAAAAATCTATTACCCAGTCAGGAGCCTTGCAGGGTCCTGCACACACACTGCCCAGTTAACACAAGCCTTCGAAAAGGCTTGAGTCCCAGTGGCAATGCATGGGTAAGCATCATGATGGCACAACCTGAAAAAATCCTTCAGGCTGGAGACCAAACTCAGAGTTCCAGAGTTAATGCAATGGGAAAGTGCTGAGCTTAATGCCTATGAACCCAGCACTTAGGAGGCTGAGGCAGATCATGATTTTGAGGCCAACCAAGGCTACAGAGCAATTTCCAGGCTAGCCTGGGCTACCTCGGGAGTTCCAGACCAAATAGGCTACCTAGTAAATTTTTGCCAGAAACAACAATAACAAAAATCAAAACGGTTTTAAATGAACACCAAAGTTGGAGGTACAGGCCTAGGACAGTGGGCTCAGAGGAATGGGTGGAAAGGGCTACAATATTCTGGAGGTAACAACAGTTCCTTCCAGTACCTCTTCCCTGTAGAGAGCAACATTGACCTGACCTAGAAGCCAGCACGGTGAGAGGACTGGTCTACTGTGCAGAGTGCAAAGCTCTGCATGGGTTTGGCAGGTAGCCCAAAATTTCAGGGGGCTCCTCTCTGCCCTGCCTCTTGTGCCACGGTGGCCTTGCTGAAAGCTAATGTGACTAGATGGGACAGGGAAGGATGAACCTCCCATAGCAAGAGTATCAGTGTGGAGATGAGCACAGGTGTGAAACATGCTGTCTGAGGCACACCAGACACAGTCAAGGGGGAAACAGGCAACTGTTCTTATGATCCAGACTTCCATGGCCCCAGCACAGCCATTTGGGCCATTGCTTCTTCTCTCTTCCTCTGTGGTGCCTCCACCCTCAGGACCAGCTGAGGGAGGTCACAGGGAAATGAGCTTGCTGCAGTCCTCAGAGCAGCTCTTCCCTTGGCATCTGCCGTGTTCCTGGCCAGCACAGGGCTCAAGAAGCACAGACATCCAGAGATGGAAGGCCATGATGGGAGAAGGGGTATCGCACAGAAAACATGGCATGTGGCTAGCCATAGTGACAGCAGAGGGATCAGAAGGTCACACTGGTTTATCAGATGTTGTGTGAACAGGTCTAGGGAACCACAGACCTGAGGAGAAGGCAAAAGACGGATTGAGACAAGCATGCCATGCTGGGGTTCAGGTGACCTGGGCCTCAGTCACTACAGTGATAAGGAAATGAAACACAGGAGTTACCAAGATTACAGAAGTTCAAGGAGGCTACAGGTATAGACAGGAGGGCAGGCAGCCTCACTGAGTCCAGTCATCTCTGAGGAAAGCCTGGGAAATAGAGCTGAAATGGCCAGCTTGGGCAAAACAAATCTCTCCTGAGGCCCCCTTCAGGTGTGGGCTTGCAGTGAGGTGTGGAAAGAGCTTCAGGCTCTGCAGAACACGAAGACAAAAGACAGCTCTCTAGCCCTCATCCTTTCTAGGACAGAAGGAGCTGCAATGCTTTGCACAAATCCTGCCCTCCTCTATCCTGTCCTGCAGCAGCCAAAGTAGCTCAGGGGAACCTCAGAGCCTGAAGGGCCAAAGTGCCAGCAGGGGGCACCACAGACTCACATTTGGCAAGAATCATTTGCCCTTTCCCTCCAAGGGACTGAGGCCAGGGGCAGAGCAATGTAGCCCTGGGCAATCTTGGGTACAGGATCCTGGGTGAGGACAGAAACTGGACAGGGACGGGGGCATAATAGCCCCTTGAGCTCAGAAGCATGAGAGTTCAGGAATCCTAGCCAGTCCAAGCAGAGGGGCAGCCAGTGTAAGGAGAGGCCAGACTTGGCTTGTGACACTGCCGTCCCCACTGCACACCATGCATGCCTGCTTCATGAGGTGGTGTCGTGCTCACTCCCTGCTTGCTCAAGAGGCAGCTTGGCTTCCACCCCATCACCCCACAATGTGGTTCAGTCACCACCAACACAGACCCATCACTGGGTGTCGGGGTCTTGGAAGCCCCAAGCCTCCACAGCTGAGATGAGGAAGTTCTCAGAGCAAAGGGGCTGGTTGTTGAAAGTATCGCAGTGTCCAGTGCGGCCTCGGTTCAGATCCCCGTCAATGTAGAGTGCTTGGCCGCCTCCTCCCCCTGTGGGATATGCAAGGGAACAGATGTCTTTCTGTTCCAACAACCACCCCATCCCTGAATACCCCATCTCTGTCATTGAAAGATCTGCTAAATGGCAATCTTAGTAAGGAAACCCGTGGACAACAGAGGGTCTAAAACCACAAGTTTACCTGGGCCTGTCTGTCCTGGCTAATGCTTGTTTGCTAGCCCTTATCTCCCATCTTTCATGCCTAGTCTACACCCAACAACCTATGTCCTTTTCCTTTGCTTAACTGACATTGTCTACTACAACCAGTCAACAAGGACTGCGCACAGGAGCTTTAGCTACCCTCAACCCCACATGTCCTCCTCCCAGACTGAAGTGAAAGGAACAGGTGCTCACCAATGATGAGGCAGTCATTGCCCCCAGCCATGAACATGGACTCAGTCTTGGAAGGCAGGTTGAAGTGCCGGGCAGCCAGGAAAGGTGAGAGCCGATCAGCAGGTTCTGAAGAGACAGAGTGGCTGAGGAAGGAAGGAGCAGCTGCAGCTTCTGAGGACTTCAAGGATGTGGGCCTGGTCAACTCTGGGTGCTTGATGACCACCCACTCATAACGCTGTACCTCGGGCTGCAGCTGGAGAGGAATAGGTGGCAATCAGACTTAGTGGCATGTGGCACTTCATTGGGCCTTCCTGCTCCAAAACTACAGCCAATCTCCATCCCATGAATCTGCTGTGGTGAGTCTCTAAGTGAGGTACTATGGCAATGGCATACCACATTAGTAGAGAAAACCCCACTAGCTCTTGGGGCACTCACAGACTATCCTGCAAAACCCAGAAATGAAAATGAAACAAGGCTCTTGTGCTGGGGTGATGACTTCTGCCAGCCAGCCTCTGTGACAGTCAGGGGTCAGACAATACCCTGGCCCAGGACAGACGCAGGGCGGACACTCAGTCTTGGAGGGCCGATTAAGTGCTCAGAACGTCTGAAGAGACAGGAACAGCTGAGGAAGAAGGGAGTAGGCAGAGGGACCCTACACTCAGCCCAACTCACCCTAAAAACAAAGCATTCTCCGGTTCCAAAGAAGCCCAATTTGCCTCCAAACTTATTTCTCTCGCTCCAGTCTGTTGACAGGTAAGCACCACAAACCTAGGGAGGAAGGCTGGGGTGAGACTCTCTGGAGGTGGCGTTCTGTCCTCAGGAGGGTCCCCTCATTCAGGTATGCTGAGTGAGACAAGTCCCAGCTTAGGGTGTTGTATATTGCATTCTCCCACCACTGAGGGCAAAAGGCTGTGGGAGAGGACAGAGTTTAGGGAGTGTACCCTCTGGGTTGTTTTGTCTTCCCCTGTGGCTCTCAAGCATGATAACAAGTTCCATGCTGGGACCATATCCACACTCAAGTTTTGGCATCAGCCCAGCAAACCAGGCTTCTCACCTCCTTTTGCGTGGTCTTGATGAGCAGGAGGGTGGGCTCGTGTCCTTCACACTGGAAATAGAACCTGGGGGCAGAGACCACATGTGCTACCCTGCATGCCCTCCCTGGCATCTCCTGTTAGCACTGACAACTCTAAGTCCCTAGGTCTAGGGTAGCGAGGCCTGGGAACTATGCTCTTTTCCCACCACCTCTATCCACAGTGGCTAAGGACCTCACAGTGTCATTTTGGTCAGGCCAGGCTGTCCTGGTATGACAAAGGAGAAGATTCACAGTGTATTCCCCCTCAGGCAAAGCTGAGTGCCAGAAACTACAGGGAAGCAGAGAAACAGGAAAAGCTCAGCCCTGGACATGTGAGGAAGGTGAGGCTTGCCACTGTGGTGCTCAGACATTCCTGGGGGCTAGGAGAAGACAGGGTTTCTCTGTGTATCCTTGGCTATCCTGGCACTCTGTAGACCGGTCTGCCTCTGCCTCTGGGTGCTGGGATTAAAAGTGTGCACCATCACTGCCTGGGAGAAGTGACTATTAATTAAGGCAAAATGATTGTGTGGTTGCAGACAGGGGACTTGGGGTTGTGGGAGGGTGTTCCAGATTTTGTGAATTGTCATTTGAGACTAAATGAACCCAACCAATCTAGCTTGGAGGGCAGTGTGCCCCTGCTAAAATACCAGGTACTTACACAGACAGAACCCCAAAAAGGGGTACCTGGTCCAGGCTTGTGATAGACACAGTGGGTAAAGGTAGCAGGGAGGCCAGAGCCCGCTGTTCAGGTGACAACTCTCTAATAATTCTGAGCTCCTATGATAGCAATTTTGACTTTTTTATTTTATGATACCTTCATAGGACCTTTGCTGTGTGGTGTACACAGCAAAGACTTCCAAAGTCTACATAGCCTGGGAATGACAGAAGGCCAGGAAGAGAGGCTCCTGATTCTCAGGCCTCACAGGATGAAGCAAGACCTTATCACGGCCCCAGGTTCAAAGACTCATTTCCACCAGCCCATAACTTCCTAAAGTGGAGTGCAGGATGTGACTCTCAAAGTCTTGGGGACGCCTCACCTGGTTAAGCTGTACCCATGCTGCAGTGAGGAGAAGAGTAGGAGGGGTTGGCAGAGAGCAAAACGCTCAGGGATCCAGGACCAAATGTCTCTCATCTCCTTCACACTGACAATCTCTGAGCGGAAGTTTTCTGCATGGACAGCCAAGTGCACAAACTGCCTGGGAAAAGTGGGGAGGGGTGAGAACCCATAGTGACCACAGTCCTGACTGTACCCCTACCCCGAGGCACCACAGTTTCATTTTGGTACTTAGCCTGGAAAGGTTGTCTCACCTACTCAGCCAGCTTTGCAGCCTGGCTCTCAGTGCCAGTTGGAAATGGGGTGAAATTATTCCTAGAAGCCCTACCTCCCATCTGATACACGGGAGAGTGCCCAGCCTTGTGGTATGGGGGACAAAAGCCATTTTCTTAAGAAACCGGGACAAATGAAGTAATAAGCCTCCAGCAAAACAAGGCTGCAGAACCAGCCAAGCACCAGCAGATCGCACAAGTGAGACAGAAAGACGAGACAGACAGACAGACAGACAGACAGACAGACAGTGCCTATGTCAATCAGGCTAAAGCAGCAAGCAAAAGCCAGCCCAGGAGAGCCAACTGGTCCTTGGGAGTCAGCGAGCAGCCAAGCCAGAGCTGGCTGGAAGAAAGGCAGAGCAGAGAGGCCAAGCATCGAGGTGTGGTTTCAGACCTACCTTTTAGAAAGTGAGACACTGAGAAACAGGAGGAAGCAACAACACGGAGAAGAAGAAAAATAAAACAGACAAGGAAAGGTTAGTGGTGGGTACCGATCCTCAAGTATGCCTTCCTTTGGGCCCAGGACAAAGTGAACTCCATGCCAGAAGCCATGCCTATAGCAGTGTATAGTGTCAGGTGTCAAACACCCTGACTCTTCCCAACCCTGTTCCCCAGGGACAAGGAGCCCACAATCAGCATTTCCAAAGAATGTCAGCCATGAAGCTTGGAGCTGGAAGGGCAGAGTAGGAGCTGTTCCTATGTGGCCCCCTAGGAACCAGCCTGGCAACTGCCGGACATTCTAACCCCAATAGCATCCAGCTTCCTTGTCTTGTTAAGGCCATAACTACAAAGCCCTTCCTGCTTTCTAGTGTCCTTCTATTCACATGTGAGCAGGTAGACAGACAGAAGGCTAGAATCAGACCAATGGCTGGCAGGACAAGTTCATGCTCAGACCTCAAGGTTACATTCCACTAAAGCACCCCACTCCCTGATGCAATATGCTCATGGCACTTGCACACGCATGCTCTTTCTCTCTCACACAATCAGAGGCATGAGAACACATGCACACGATCCTGGGGCCCACCTACCTTTTCTGTTTGACAGTAATGCCCTTCTGCTTTAGTGCTTTCTCATTGGCCATTTGCAAGAGCTGGATCTCCTTCCGGGAAAATAGTCGGATGGCAAAGGCCTTCTCTAGTAGTTTCTCAGGGGACACTGTCTTGGCAATGTCCTTGACAAATATGCGGATGTCTTGCTTTACATTGTCGGACTCAAGGGGCTGTCCTGCTCTCACCTTGTGGAAGAACTTGAGGATGGCCAGAGCAACTCGGTACAGTACCTTGTAGCCTTCTACAAGGAAGACATCAAAGACTCGGGCAAAGTAGTTGAGGGGCAGCTCCCCAAACAGCCATCGTTGCCAGTCAGAGTAGACCTGCAGGACATCCTCTGACACAGCCACCATCAGTTTGTGGGCTGCCTGGCAATACTTGTTCACCAGGTCCCCAAATGTCATGCAAGAGGACTCGAAGGCCAGAAAGCTCTGGTCAATGAGTTTCTTGCTGGGGTCATTGCAGGCTAGGATGCGGCAGGTCTTTTCAAAACACTCAGCCTCATCAATGCTGTAGTGCAGCAGCAGGGCCACCACAGCAGGCAGGGCAGGGCAGAAGGAGATGTCGGGGAACTGATTGGCGATGCACAGGAGGATCTTGCGCACAGCCCCCTCACCCCGTGTGTTCAGGCAGTAGGTGGGCACCTGAGTGTTGTCCACAAACTCAGGCAAGGGCAAACTACTGCTGCTGTGCTTGCCCACAATCTTGCCCACAATATCGCTGTACACGCTGGCATCAGGTGTGACCGTGCGGCAGGGGATGTCCCGGATCAGGCGCTGGTACACTTTCCCCCGCAGGGCGTGGCTCTGAGCCCAGTAGCCCTGCCGTGCCAGTTGCTTCAACTCCTGTAGCTCGGTACAGTTCAGTTCCTTTGGCCCCAGGTCCTGGATGGATGCGTCCATCTTGTCCCTGTCCACAAAGCAGTTGTACCCTGGGGAGTCCATGGTGCCTGAGATGCCTGGGAGTTCCAGGCTGCCAGGAAGTGAACTAATAACAGCTAAATCTTGCAGCCCTGTCCGTGTGGGCTTTCTGTCAACCAGTCAGTCATTCCACAAACCCTGGAGGATCGAAAACAATTTTAGTACATGCATTCAAAGTTCACATTTTAAGCCGAGTGGTGGTGGCGCACGCCTTTAATCCCAGCACTCCAGAGGCAGGAGCAGGCGGAGCTCCGTGAGTTTGAGACCATCCTGGTCTACTTTTCTGTTCCAGGACAGCCTCCAAAGCCACAGAGAAATCCTTTAAAAGAAAGGAAGAAAGGAAGAAAGGAAGAAAGGAAGAAAGGAAGAAAGGAAGAAAGGAAGAAAGGAAGAAAGTTCACATTTTAAAGGCTTCGTTTTGTTTTTATTTTTTAAAAAAGGAATAGGAAGTCTGAGAACTCATCACTGACTTTGGAGAACTTCTTTTCACAGGGTTCATGTGTTACCAGAACAGGCCATGGGTTCCAAGTAATGAAAAGCTAGGGACAGGTTCCCAGTAATGTTTTGAAAGCCTGACTCTGTGGGCCAGAGAGATGGCTGGATGGTTAAGAGTTCTTACTTCCCTTCCAGAGGACCTGAGTTCAAATCCCAGCAACCAGTTCAGGCAGTTTCTTCTGGCCTCTGCAGGCACAGCACACGTGGGGGATACACACAAGTGCAGAGAAACACTCACATATAAAATAACAAAATAAATCTCCTTCTCCTCTTCCTCCCCCCTCCTTTTCCTCCTCTTCTTCCTCCTCTTCCTCCTCCTCCTATTCTGGTTTTTCAAGACAGGGTTTCTCTGTGTAGCCCTGGCTGTCTTGGAACTCACTCTGTAGACCAGGCTGGCCTCACAGATACTTTCCTGCCTCTGTCTACAGAGTGCTGGGATTAAAGGTATGGGCCACCACTGACCCAAATAAATCTCCTTTTAAAAAAACATTTAAAATTTAAGCTGGGTGGTGGTGGTAGAGGTGGTGCATGCCTTTAATCCCAGCACTCAGGAGGCAGAGACAGGTGGATCTCTGTGAGTTCGAGTCCAGCCTGATCTACAGAGCTAGTTCCAGGACAGACTCCAAAGCAATACAGAGAAACTCTCAAAAACCAAACCAAACCAAACCAAACAAATATTTAAAATTTAAGCCAGGTGGTGGTGGACATACCTTTAATCCTAACACTCAGGAGGCAGAGGCAGGCAGATATCTGGGAGTTTAAGGCCAGCCTGGTCTACAATAATCAGGCCTGGCAAAATGGAGATTAGGCAACAAACATGTAAAAGAAAGTAAATTATAAAATATGGATTTAAGTATTACAGCTAGTTAGAAACAAGCCCAAACTAAAGCTGAGCTTTCATAATTAATCATAAGTTTCCATGTCATGTTTTGTGACTAGTGGCCCAAAGAGAAAAGTCTGTCTACATACCATATGGGCTGAGAATGGAACCCAAGTCCTCTGGAAAAGCAACCAGTGCTCTTAAGCACCGAACCACCTTTTTATCCTCCCACCATATTTAAAAAATAAAAATACAGGGGCTGGAGATAAGGCTCAGCAGTTAAGAGCACTGGCTGCTCATGACTCTAACTCCAGTTCTAGGGGATCCGACAGATACCCTCACAGAGTATATACAGGCAAAATACCAATGCATAAAAATAAAAAAAATAAATAAATTATTTTAAAAATACAATAAATCTTTTAAAAGATTAAATAAAACCTTGATCTTACTAGAAACAGCTTCCCACTTGGGGAGGTTCAGTTGGGTCACTGCAGCCTAGGGGTATCAGAAAAGGAACAACGGTCAAGAGGGGCCTACTGGACAGTGCTTCCTTTCAGCCCTGAGGTATCAGTCAGGCTCCAACCAGCTGTGCTGGGGACATATGCACGCGCTGCCTCACCATAGTGGATGGAATACCAGGCCAGCACTGCACCCCTGAGCTGCATCGTTCCGTGGAGCTCTTTCCTTCCCAAGTTCTAGACAGGTAATTTCAAGGGAAGCCACTAGTAGGGTAGGAAACAGAGCCTGGGGTATAATTCTGTAGTGTGAGGGTTGAGGAATAAGTGGAAAATGCCACAGTCTCAAAACTAGACATTTCTGGCTCCAAGTAAACTCCTAAGCCAGAAGTCTTAGGAGAGATAGATGATGTTATCTCATTACATGACAGCTGTCATGATTCAAGCACACATAAAGAAGTGGGTGAGCAGATCAGGGTGCAGTGCACATATCTGAAATATCAGAACTTTGGAGCAAGGGTAGGCAGGAGGATCAAGAGTTCAAGGCCTGCCTGGGCTACACAGGAAGTTCAAGACTGAGTTATATAATGAGACCCTACCTTAAACAAACAAACGAACAGGGTTTGGAGAGATCAGCAGTTAAGCAAGGGCTGGGCTGGAGCTCAGTTGTGAGCACCTGCCTAGTATACATGAGGCTTAAGGTTTGGCCTCTAGCCCAGAAAACAAAAGACAGAGGAAGGAAGAGAAGGGAAGAGGGCAGTGGGTGGGAGAGGATGGGAGGGGAGGGCAGGGAAGGGGAGGAAAAAACACAAGGGAGAGGAGAGGGTAGTGGAGGGGAAAAGTGAAGGGTAAAATATACTGAGACCATGTGCCATGGGCTCTAACAGCCCATTGATTTAGGTTCTAAAGTTTCCCCCAAAGACTGCTGTCTGGAGCAAACCCGCCCCGTATTCTTTCATGCATACTGGGCTGACTGTTAGCATTCAGACATCTGTACTGGCCTATCTTTGGGGTTCTGACACGATATGCTCTCAGCTGCAGTCACTAAGAGTACTCACCACCTGTGCGTATTTACTATGTTCACTTTTAAAAGGGCCCTGCCCACCTCCTCCCTTCCTCCCCCCCCTCTCTCATTGCCCCCCTTTCTCTTTCTGTCTCTCTTCGTCCCACTTTCCTCTCTCCTGCTGCTCCTGTCCCTGGAGGTCCGTATCCCTACTCCCCTTCCCCCTTTTAGATCTCTTTCCCTAATTAAAAAAAAATTCCTCTGCTTGAACCCTGTCGAAAGGTGTCATTCTTTCTCCAGCCACTTTTCTTAATTACAACACTACAACACGGACCTTTCTGATCTGGATGGTAGGACTGCCCAACAACATAACAGGGGTTGGCTTTCCATGAGTTTAGGTAAATATCCACACCGCTCCAATTTCTCTTGCATCTAGAAAATTCAACTAGAAAATAAACAGAAAAAGACAATGCTATTGAGTTAAAAGAACTTTATTTGTTTTTGTTTTTTTCTAGACAGGGTTCCTTTGTGTAGCTTTGGCTGGCCTGGAACGCTCTGTAGATCAGGCTGGCCTCAAACGTACAGAGATCTGCCTGCCTCTGCCTCATGCGTCACCATACCCAGCAAGACAAGTTTTAAAAATTGAAGTTGCCCAAATGATCTCTGTCCCCTGGGCTCCTTTTATTTTATTTTTTTAGAGATGTATTTATTATGTATACAGTATTCTATCTGCATGTATTCCTGCAGGTGAGAAGAGGGCACCAGATCTCACTACAGATGGTTGTGAGTCAGGTCCTCTGGAAGAGCCGTTGGTGCTCTTAGCCCCTGAGCCATCTGTCCAGCCCCTATTTTGTTTTATTTTTTTAAATTTACTTTATGTGCACTGGTGTGAAGGTGTCAAATCTCCTGGAACTGGGATTGCATACAGTTGTTAGTGACCAGGTGGGTGCTGGGAGTTGAACCTGGATCCTCTGGAAAAGCAGTCAGTACTATTAACCTAAGGCATCTCCCCAGCCCCTGACCTCCTTTTACATACATTTGGTGGGCCAACATGCCAGGCAGGAACATTATAATGTAAATGCTAATGTATACATTATAATGTAAATGCTAATGTATGGGACTAGAAAGCACCTTGATTATATGCTCTCCTCTCTGTGGTAAATGTATGCAAAACATCATTTTAACCATTTAAAAAATATTTGTTTTGTGGGTGCATTGGACAGCACACTTGTTAGAGATCAGAAGACAAGCTTGGGTGTCGGTCTTGCCTTCCACCTCATTTGAGACAGGGTTTCTTGTTGACTACTGCACACACCAGGCTACCAGCTGTGAGCTTAAGGTAGTCTTCTGTCTCCCAGCCAAGCCCCAATTGCATCTGGAAGAGCACTGGCTGTTCTTCCAGAGCACCCATGTTCAATGCCCAGAGCCAACCCGGTGGTCCCAGGGAATCTGATCCCCACTTCTGGCCTCCACACGTATCAGGCACATATGTGTCACACAAACTTACATGCAGGAAAAAGATACACATAAAATCTAAAGAAAAAAGACACTTCAGAGGTGTCCAGTGTCTTCATGCTG
Source organism: Cricetiscus sungorus (assembly GCA_030556225.1). NCBI lineage: Eukaryota > Metazoa > Chordata > Mammalia > Rodentia > Cricetidae > Cricetiscus > Cricetiscus sungorus. The sequence continues at coordinate 10,878,988 of JANBXA010000069.1, forward strand.
CTGTGCTGTTGCCACTGTCCCCAGAACTGTCCCATCTTCCATATTAACTCTCCTCTATCTTGCCCTAGCCCTAGAGGTGACCTCACCACATCTCCTTTCCTTTGAGACAGGTTTCTCTGTTTAACAGCCCTGGCCATGCAGGAACTCATGCTGCAGACCAGGCTGCCCCCAGAGTGATGGAATTAAAGGTGTATCCCACCACCATTGCCCAGCACATTTTTCCCCCCTTAAAATTACCATCTTACTATGTAGCACACACTGACCTTGAAGCTGTGGTCATCCTGCCACAGCCTCCTGAGTTGTGAAATTACAGCTGTGCATCACCATAGCCTGGTCCAGAATTGCCTTCCATTTAAAAGAAAACGGGCCTGGCGTGGCAGTGCATGCCTTCAATTCCACCATTTGGGAGGTAGAGGAAGGCAGATTTCTGATCTCTGTAAGCTCAAGGCCAGCCTGATCTACATAGGGAATTTCAGGACAGGGAGAGAGGGAGAGAGGGACAGGAGGAGAGAGAGGGACAGGAGGGGGAGGGAAGAGAAGGAGAGAAGAGGGAAGGGAAGACGATTCCTTTTATTTTGTTTGAGTGCTCACCTCCATGCCAGAAAAGGGCATTGAATCCCCTGGAACTAGAATTACAGCCAGCCTTGAGCCACCACGTGGGTGCTGAGACTGAAACTATGTCCTCTGAGAGACCAGCAAGTGCTCTTAATCGATAAGCTATCTCTTCAGCCTCCATTGACAAGTCTTTACAGAAGATTCCTCATATTAATCATTAATTAAAACAATGGTTTCTGGGGCTGAGGGTGTAGCTAAGTGGTACAATACTTATCCCTGACTGAGTTTAATGTCTGGCACCACAAACAAAACCCAAAATTGCTGCAAGCAATTATAACAGTATTAAATTTATTTTAATGTGGGAAAGCCTGGCTTATAGCAGGGCCAGTTCTGCTGTCTGACTAGCAGGTGTGGGACTCCTCTGGCACTTCTCTGAATGCAGCAGGCCCACCTGCCTGCCTCCTCTCAGCCATGCCAGGGCCACACCACACAATATCCTACATCTGAGACATTTTTAGACTTTGGTTCTGAGTTTAAAACCCTAAAGAGCCACCACAGGCCTATTCTCTCTAGGTGACAAGGGCCTGTTTCCCCTTAGTGAAATAAAAACATTTATAAATAGAACAAGAGTTTAGCAGAGCACACCAACCTGCTCCAGGTTGGATATTAAACACAAAACTCCAAAAGTGATGGAGGCACTATTCAAAGAACTCCTTCAGGAGGAGCAGATACAGAGGGTTGATGCTATAGCAAGAGGTCCATGGAATGTGCCAGAACCAGAGGGATCTCTCCTCCTCATATCCCACTCAAGGTGAACCACATGTTACTGGGTCTAGGCACATGAGGCTTTCTCTAGGCATCTATAAAATGGGCTCAGCTGCCTTGTAATTCCAGAGGGCCTGACGTCTTCTTTTGACTTCTAAGGACAGTAGGCATGCAGATGGTGCATATATATGTATATATAGGCATATATACCTATATCTGCATATATATATATATGCAGACAAAACTCATAATTATAAAATAAAGCAAAATTTGAAATCTTTTAAAAGATGGGCTCAGGATGCTTTTATCATATGATAAACAAATACATAATTGGGCTGGAGAGGTAACTCAAAAGTTGGGAGCACTGGCTGTTCTTCTAGAGGACTGGGCTTTGATTCCCTGCACCCACATTGCTCACAGCCATCTGTAATTCCAATTCCGGGGCATCTGAAGCCATAGGTGGCTCACAGATATACATGCAGGCAAAACACTCATACACATAAAATAAAAACTACACCAATTAAAAAAAGAATGCATAATCACAAAAGATCAGATAAGACCAAATTACAGAGCAAAACTTGTGAGTACTGTTCAACTCAGCACTCTAGTCCTAGCTTTCTTCAGCTGAAAGATTTCTAACACTATTGCTTTAGTGTATGGCCCTCAAAACCTTTTATTACATTTACACACATATGAACTGAATCATATCTTCTATAGACTGGTCATTGAGATGGGAAAGTAAGGAAGGCAGGAAATTCATTAAAAACATAAACCAGGCTTTTATACTCACACTTTGGAGAATTAAACTTGTTTATTTATTCATTCATTCTTTTTGGTGTTTTGTTTCTTTGATTGGTTGGTTGGTTTTTGTTTTTTTCTAAGACAACAAACATTTCTGTGTGTAGCCCTGGCTATCCTGGAACATACACTGTAGACCAGGGTGGTCTTGAACTGAGAAATCCGCCTACCTCTGCCTCCTGAGTGCTGGGATTAAAGTCCTTCTTTAAAAAAAATTATTTTTTGAGACAGGACCTCCATATGTAGCTCTTGCAGGCTTGACTCATTATGCAGGTGCCACAGCACACATAGAATATCTGATTTCCTGCCTGGACAATGTGGATGGGTCACACAGGAGCACAGATCCTGCACAGTTGCTGCCACTTTGAACAGCGCTCCAGAAGCCACTCTCCCTCAGCCTGAGGGCTAGGGGTTGTGATTTGTCATCACATACACTGCATTGTCCCAAAGTCCCTCTCTGCACCTTCACGTTTTCAAGAGAAGAGCTGGCTCTCCCAGTGGCATCTTGAGCTGGCCCCTCTCCTAAAGTCCCATGTGTCTGGAACAGGAAATACTCTATAGCCTCACCAGTAATTCCAAGAAAGCAAGGAAAACGTTACTTGGCATGGGTTGGACTCATGGAGCAGCAGCTGCTGATGGTTTCAGGCAGCAAGGACTCTGATGGATACTTTACTGAAGGTCCATGGTGTGAACATCTCCCAAGAGATAACATGTGAACCACAGTAATGAAGCTGTCACAGCTGGGAGAGGAGCTCAGCAGCAGCATTGGAGACAACGTGAGAAGGGACAAAAACACTCAGAACAAACTCCAAGGAGAAGATGTGTGGGCATAGTGTACAACCAACACCAGGAGCAGTGAGACCAGCAGGACACAAGCAAGTACTAAAACCAGTGGGAAACGGGGAAGGGCATGGACTAATAGAGGTTTCCGGTGTGAGGGTTAAATGGAGGCTGTTTATAGAAAGTTACTCCATCAGCATGACACACTAGGGCAGGTCAGATGCCTCAGTTCTTTTCTTTTGGGGCTTCATTCAGAGTCTTGGGCCTGATACTCGATATTTAGGAACCTCTGTGAGGAATATTCTAGTGGCCACTCCTGAAGAGGCACAGTTCTCCCATAGACCATGAGGCCAGCACTTGGGTTCTGGTGGTAGCACCCCAGATGCCTCTTTCAACAGTCCGCTTCCCCTTCCTGCCCTGTGTTGCTTCTTTCTCCACCTCACAGGCTTCCCCTAACTTTTACAGCCTTTTCTACCAGTATGGTGACTATTTGAAAGTTCAAGGTACCTGGAGATGGGAAGAAAGTATTTCTTTTAAAGAAAACAAAAAAACGTAAGTGGAAAGAAATGCTTTCTAGTCCCCCTAAATGTTAGTTGCTGGATTGGATGACATATTCCAGGTGATGCCTGAAACCTGTTTCTGCCCACAGTACTGCCCTGGGTCTGCCAAGAATAAGACCAAAGGACCAGGGGAGACAGAGATAGCCAGGCCAGTCTTCTCTGAGTAGAGTCATTCCTGGGAAACATTTTTTGTTTGCTTGTTTATTTGTTTGTTTTTAACCACAAATGCCCCAGGGAAATTCAAAACTCAACACCTTCCTTCCATCTATAGTAAAGCCTGTTTTGGCCTTTCTCCACAGAGGAAGGTGGCCAGGACTGGGCCAAAAGGACACCACCTTGTCAACACAGGCTTGGCTGTTCCATCTTCCTTTTAGGCAGCTCTCTGGCCAGGAGATAGGTTTGTGGTTTGAATAAGAACAGGTCCCATAAACTCACATTTGGATACTTGGCCCCCAGTAGGTCATCTTCAGCCACAGAGGCTGGCTGCCAAAGATGTGGCTTCACAGTCCACTCTGGTCAATCCCAAGGATAGCCTGACGGTGCAGCATTTACCTCACTTTAGAGATGAAGGCAAGGAGAGGAGAGGTACTGCAGAGTCCCCTACACAGGAGGAACACCCAGGCTGCCGAATTCTAAGGCCTCCTTGAGGCATAGGACTCTTCATAATCAGATCTGCCCTAGCGCCTTCCTCAGCAAGGTCAGGACTCCTTTTTCAATACTGTGAGCTGTCCCAAAACACTGCTTTAGTCATGAGACTGCATTTCTCACCTTTTTTTCCAAACAGGAGGATTTGAAAACAAACTCCTTAGCATGTGACATACAGACTGTGCCTTGAGGTTTGCATGGTAACACCTGGACACTGGGCCTCCCTTCCTAGCTACTTGTCTTTGTTACAGAGAATGGAGAAGTCAACAATAATCACAGCTCCCCTTTGCTCCAAACTTTTATTCATTCCACAAACTTTTGAGTTAGTTTCTCCTCGCTGTTTGTGTCAGGCTGGACCCTGGGGGTAAAACAGTGCAGGGACCCCAGAAGAGACCCATAACCATAAATGCACACAGCGATGTTACTTCAAGTCTATAAAGATGGTTGGGGTTGATGAAGACTGAGTACTGAGGGATAGCATTACATGAAGAATGAAGAAAGTCAGAGAGACACCACTATGTTGGGGTCTTTGGTGGGCGGTACAGAGGAACTGGTGTGACGAGAAGCAGGAGAGTAAACATGTGACACCCTAGATCTACAATCAGCAAACCACCCTGATGTCTGTGGTGGAGACTCAGGGGAAAGGAGGGTCTAGATCAGCTGAGAAAGTGGAGAGAAGGGCTGGTGGGTAGGCCACGAAGGTCCAGATATAATGGTCCCCAGAAACAGCTTAGGGGCTGAGTCCAGCAGACCCATGCACTTTCTACAATGCTGGTGGTACAGGGAAGGCACCCACACTCACACCCACACATAGCTACCAAACAAAGACTAAGGGAGTCCTACACCCCCATGCAGCCTTAGCCTGACAATGCTTCTCCAGCCACAGGAACAGCTATGACCCAGGGCTCTGCCTGACTGAACCTTAGTCACCATGCCGCATGCTAGGCAGGACTCAGCTTTTCCTCTCTTGTCTTAGCAATCCCCACATGCTTTCCTGGAGACTGGGAGTGGGACATCAGTCAGGAATAAAGAATGGAGAGGAACTGAGGCTGGGCTCTCAGCCTGAGGATATGGGAAACCTGATGCCTAGCAGTCATCATAGATAACCCTGAACAACACAAAAGGACAGTGAGGAACTGTTGTGGGCATTCTCTCTCTCCTCTCTCTCTCTCCTCTCTCTCTCTCCTCTCTCTCTCTCCTCTCTCTCTCTCCTCTCTCTCTCTCTCTCTCTCTCTCTCTCTCTCTCTCTCTCTCTCTCTCTCTCTCTCTCTCTCTCTCTCTCTCTCTCTCTCTCTCTCTCTCTCTCTCTCTCTCTCTCTCTCTCTCTCTCTCTCTGGTTTTTCGAGATAGGGTTTCTCTGTGTAGCTTTGCAGACCAGGCTGGTCTCGAACTCACAGAGATCCGAGTGCCACTGCTCCTCCCCACAAAGTGCTGGGATTAAAGGTGTGTGCCACCACTGCCTAGCTACTGTGGACATTTCTATATAACAGACAAGCATACATACCTCTCATGAAGGTCACCTTCGTATAATTCAGGGCATGCCCATGCTTGTCCTTCAATCTTGCTTAACAATAGGGCCATGATAAATTAAAAAAAAAAAAAAAAAAAAGAGCCCACCAGTTCAGGGAGGCGCAATATGTAGAACACTAGAGAACATAGCAAACTTCGACATCTTCTTAGCACTGACCATGCCTATATGGCCAGGGAAGGACCATAAGCTACGCTGCCTGGGGCAGTGAAGGCACGGCCATAACTATGATGACAGTGATGTTTTGCTGTCTGATAAGATGCTCAGAGTGCCAACACGCCCCGAGCAGCTGGCCTAGTGGTGAATGTGTGGGAGGGTTATGTAGTGGCTGAGAATAGAGATGCCAGCAGGTAGGGAACCTGAAAGGGCATCTAAGATGGCAAGCAGGGGGGCAGCTTCTGGGACAGGTGTGAGTGTGGGTAATCCAAAGGTATACCACTGAGACAGGTAGGAGGGGAGGACTAAAGGAACACATTAGTCAGCTGGAAGGGCCAGGGCAGGTGAGCTGGGCCTAATAGCAGACCCAGGGCAAGAAGGCAGAGACAAGAGCAGAGGTAACGACTAGCTATCAAGAGCAAATGATAATTACACCCTCTTGGTACATGAACCTTCCTCATACCCACCAGAGACATATCTCCAAGGATGTGCCCATCTTCTAAGAACCTGTTAAACATTCCAGAGACATACATAACCTCAGGATTACCAGGGATCCTGGGCACTGGTGGTATTGGATACTCATCTTCTCCTTAGAACTCAGCCCTGGCACCAGACAGCACAGAAGAAACCTTGAAAACAAGGGGCCACTAGCCTAATCCACCCATCCCACATTCAGTCTTTCCAGAAATTTCTTTCAAATGCCTCCCAGTCTCTTGTACTTAGTTGGGTATAGCAGGTACAGAAACAAGACACGTGACAGCATCCACAGAAAGTGGATTTGTAGACATACTGATAATTAGGGCACACTTAGAGAGGGTTGTGAACTCTTCTTGAAGGGGACTCCAACGGGAGAGCAGAGATGGTAAGGTGTCATTCCATGGAAAGGACCAGCACACACAGCAGTAGGGAAGGCTTGCTGTGTTCAGAAGAGTTTAAAGAATAACTTCCCCTGGGAGCGGGAGGCACATCACAAAGGCCCTTGTCCATTCTGTTAGAAACAGAAGCCACCAGGACACCGAGATGAGCAAGTATGGGCTTCATTCTGGAGAGATCTGTCTGTTTGCAGGAAAGTGGACAGAGAAAGCAGCAGCCATCAGAGTCACTGTTAGAAGTGACTAAAGGCAGGGTGTGTTACATTTAGGGTATAAGCCATTCTGGGCCTTCACATGCAGAGAGTGTCATGCTGAGAGAGGTCCCATTCCCTTGGAGCTCCACTAAGAGAACCTCAAGGGTAGGATGGCACCAATAACCAGTGATGCGAGTAACTCTGGTCTTCAGGCTGTTCAACCCCCACTCCCCCTCCTTACTCTCCTCCCCCAGGAGCCTCTTTCTGTCTTCTTGTTCCTGAACTAGCCTATGGCACGCCATCACCATCACACACACCTCTACTCTCTGGAGAGTCCCTGCCACCTCCCTTCACTAGGTCTCCAGCCACCTGCTTCCAGCCCATGGCCTTATTCTCTGCTGCTATTACTAGAAGGGAGGGCTGGGCAACCCTGCCTTGGGCTTCCTGACGCCAATACCCCCCCACACACACACCACATTAAAAATCTTTATGTTTCTACTTCATTATATATACCTAGGTCACCCAAACCCATTCCACCCAGAGGCCAAATATTCATAAACAGTGTCTGTCTTTATGCCTGTGTCTCTCTCCTCTTCCCGCCCCCAGAGTGGTTCTCATCATGTAGGGCTGCAACTTACATGTAGGCCAGCTAGCCTCAGACTTTTAGAGATCTGCCAGTCTCTGTCTCTCTAGTTCTGGGATTAATAATGTGTGCCACCATGCTAGGCCTACCTAGCACCTATTTCTTAATGCCTTAGCATACACAATGTTCCTTCTACCCTGGAGCACCAGCCCCATTTGCCAGCCCCCTCACTTTGCTCCTATGCAGCTAAGCCTAGACTGGCCACACCAAACCTCAGCTCCCACTGTCTTGTCCCCTTGTCTCAGCTGCTAGACAGAAGGCTGAAGCACGATTCTCTACACCTACATCAGAGTTGAAGAGGGGACAACAACCAAACCATCTGTTTGTGGGACTTGAGCACATTGGGCTCTGGGAGCTGCCTGCCAAGAAGGCCCGCCTCTAACACCTCTCCTGTTTCCAGGCATTGGCTCACAGCCTCACCCTGCCTCTTTGAGAAGGGCAGGCTATTGGGCAGAAGCCTCTTTTATCTTTATCCACATTTGGTGTCATGGCCCAAGTACCAGCCCCCTCCAAGGTTCTGATCTTACTTCCCTGGGCCCTCACTGAGGTCCTAGCCCTATCTCTTCTTTTAAATTCACAGTCAAAAAGCTGGCAACAGCAGGTTGCATCTGACTTTTGGACATTACTAACCAGCTGCTATATACACATAACAGATACCTCAGGCCCTTATCGTCCTAAAGCACTCGTGGCTGCTGTCACTCCCTGGGCTGATCTCTTCTGAATTTCTGTTCACTGCTCTAGCTCTCCCCTTTCTCTGGTTCCTCAATGTCACTGCTGTAGATGTCTAGCTTCTTCCCAACCTACACAGGTGAGCTCTAGTCCATTACCTCCAGCTGCTTCCTAGGTATCATGCACATCTCATGGCCTTCATGCTCCATTGCAACTCAGCTCAAATCCTAGCACTTTTGCCATTCCCTGGCTGGGTTTGTCACAACCTCTTACCTGAGATCCTTCCTGTCCCCCGCCCTTCCTACCCCTCCCACAGCAGCTTGAGGAGCACTGGTCACACAGCAGGAACTGCTAAAGGAACATGAAGGAGGAGAGGCAGGGCATATTTGTCCCCTCTTCCTTTCTTAGTTCATTCCAATCAAATCTCCTTCAGGGACCCTCCAGTGACCTTGCAGGCCAGTGCCCCCTTATCTAAGTGTGTTTGCACCCTCTTGGACACACTGAGATATTATAGCGATCTGCTTATATGTCTCTCTCTTGTACTAGATGTCACATTACACTCTGTGTGCCTGGGAAGGAAGAAACCAGAGAAGGAAACAGGTTAATTTTGAAGGCTGAATAACAGTAGGAAACTTTAACAAACTTGTCCTATGCAGTGACCCCAGAAGGCCGGCTGTATGCTGCCTCAGCCTTGAAGCACAGCATAGGAATTTCTCAAGTGTCAATGGTGACTGCGCTCACAGTAGATTCCCTGAGAAGCTAGTTACACGGAACTTGATAGTGGGCCTTTTGCTGGTGGCACACAATGGTAGGCACGTGCCAGGTACAAAAGGGATGTAACCAGTAATGAGGCTTGAGTCATAGCACCATGGGCCAGCTGGACTGCTTGCTGGCTGGAAGTTCAAATGCAGAGGAGCCTAAGATCACACATGGGATTGAGACTCAAGCTTGCCTAGTCACTCTAGACACAGGCAGGGGCTAGAATTCCATGGGGGCGCTTTTCTTGCCACAGCAAGTCAGGAAAACAGCCCCTCAGCACATACAGAACGAGAATCTGAGGAAAAGAATCCAGCCAAAATGTCAGCAGCACTGCAATTTCGAAAGACCTGAGTTCCAAGTTAGGTGTCTGAGACAGGTGTGACTTGCAAGGCTAGGAACATGGCAGGTCCTCAGCAAACACTTTCAGACCAAGTAAGACAGCTGTATGGGAGTCATGAAGGCTTAATCATGTTAATAGGCATTCAAGACATGCTTCCTGCATGCCAAGGTGCCAAGTGCTGGAGGACAAAGATGTGAGGTATTGCCTCAGCTCTCAGGGAGCCATGATCAGGAAGGTACAGGCACTATACTGGAAAGCACAGGGCATCAGAACCCTCTCTGCCCCACAAGAAAACAGGGCTCAGAAAGGCTTCCTATTGTCCGTGTCTGCCTCAGCTGGGTCTTGAAGGGTGAGGAAGCACTAGCTCCAGGCAGTGGCACAGAAAGCATGAGCAAAGGACAAAGCCACCAAGCACAGAGATCCTTCTGAGTCTAGGTACTGTTTGGAATGAGGGCATAGGCCAGTATCTTTATGGTTCAGATCCAAAGACAGTCTAAGGGTGGAGAAATGACTCAGTTGGTAAAGCGCTTGTTATTAAGGCATGAGGATGCCAGTGTTCAATCCCCCAGAATCCACATGAAAGGCTGGATATGGCAGGTTTTACATACCTATAATACCAATACTGCGGAGGTAGAGACAGGAGGATCAATGGGGCTCACTGGCCATTTTAGCTGAATTGGTAAGCCCTAGATCCTGTGAGAGAAACTATCTCAAAAGATAAGGTGGAGAGCAATTGAGCGAGACATCAAATGTCGACCTCTGGCCTCCACACACAGGAACTCACATACACATAGACACACCCACAAAGGGGAAAAACAAAGACATAGTCCAGTCCACAGGCTTCAAGAAGCCTAAAAGCTTGGGATATACTGAGCTGTTGACAAAGGACAGGGTCCTTCATGTGCTGTGCTGGGGGCTAGGCTTAAGGAGCCCATGAAGACAGAAAAATACTCCGGGGCAGGACTATGTCCCATAACTCAATTCTAAGGGTCCACAAGCTTCCAAGATAGGGATGCTGGAAGGGCTTTGGTAGGAAGAATGGAAGGTAACTAACTAGAAAACAGGAACAAAGTGATTCAAAGCGAGGCTGATGGGATGAGGGAAGAGCAGCTTTGGGTGAGACCCAGACAATGAGTTACACTTAGAGCAGTAAACCAGTTTTTATTCAGAATAAACTCACCTATCAGTAAACAACCAGTCTCAGAGTGTGTAACAAGCTGGGAGCAGAGTCATATGTGTAATCCCAGCACTCACCAGGTTCATGAATTTGAAGTCAGTCTAGGCTACATAGAGCCTACTTCAAAAAAATCAAAACCAAGTTTGGAGATAGAGTTCAGCGGTTAGAATATTTGCCTAGCACTAGGCAGATGGTCCCAGGTTCAATTCCCAGTACCACAAACAAATAAATAGATGAAAAATCAGGCAGGACAGTCTGGTGGTCTATCACTTACAAAGGAAAGCATGCCAGGCTGGAGGGAACAGTACAGCTTACACAGCCCACAGACAAGTGCTCTGAAATTGTGGTAGTATCAGTTTTCCCTTATCCATGTGGATACCATATTCTTGGCCTCACTCAGTTTTTACCTAAGTCCTGACTGTCTCTAAGGCTGACTAAACAGAAGCTGGAGGTCTGGAAGGAAGGCAAGACACACTCCAAATTCTAACTGTGAGAATACACTGAGAGATTCAGCCCATGATTTGGAGGAAAGTGGGATCTTTTGAGTTAAGTAACATCCAATCTAGAGGTTCCCCAAAAGACAGACAGGAAAAGCCCCTAGAAGGCAGTGGGACCAGGGAAGGTTTTACCTTCAGCACTCAGTATCCCCCTTGATCTCTGACAGAAATACAAAACCTTACTGTATTCCACCTTCAAAGCAAGATGATACAAACCACCTTTTTTTTTTTGTGTGTGTGTGTGTGTGTGTGTGTGTGTGTGTGTCCTAAGGACATAGTATCAGGAGGCTATATGTACAGGAACGTTCCCCACTCTTGAGCCCCATGTACACTCTTTGGCTCCAGACCAGGAGACACTTAACACGATCTGAATGGCCCCTTCCCAAATGCAAAGCCTTATTCCTCCCCAGGCCTGTCTCTTTCTGTATTCTATGCATTGTGGCCGTGAGCTGCCAGTCAGTCACCCAATATCCTCCTTCTGCCCTGGCTCTTGCCATCCTGGCAGCTGCTTGTCCTCAGTTTTGCCATTCTGTTTTATGATTGTCTGAAGTACCTCAGCTGTCCCCACATTCAGCGCAGCAGCCCAAAGTCCCTTACAAGCCACCCTCTCCCAGAAGCTTCCAAATCTCACTCAACACTGTGTTCACAGCTCACACAGCACCTTCTCATATAAATTAATTTCCTTCCTTTTTTTCCCTTTAGTACTGGGATTGTGCCTAGGGCCTTGTGCATGCTAGATAAGAATTTGATTACTAAGCTGTGTTCCCCAGCCCTTTCTGTAGTTGTTTTGAAACAAGAGTCTTGCTCTGTAGCCCAGGCCGGCCTAAAATTTGGTCCTTCTGTCTCTGACTCCCCACTGGGGTTATAACTTGGTGTCACCACACCTAGCTCATTTTTCCTTTCCCCTCAGGTACTGGGCTTTGATCACAGGGCCTTGTATATACTAGGTAAGCACTGTTGAAGTATGAATTCAATAAACACATATTGAAAGGATAGTGCAAATTCCTAGATAATGAAATTCAGGCTTGTTCTCAGTAAAAGGCCTGAGGGCTTTTCTTGTTTTTCAAATATCTCCATTTAGAAGGTGATGGCTGCAAACTGCCACTGAAACAGCTGTTTGTTTCTTTTTTCTATTTAGAGTTGTCAAAACAGAAAAGGTATGCTCAAACAGGCAGAACATTGAACAGGGTAAATGCTAACCGTTTTTTACAACCCACTTCATTGTCCTGAGTACTTTAAACTAGAAACCATGCAAAGTCAAACACTTTACTATGTCTTCTGAGGTTGGTTCAGTCACTAATGAGGATTAGGAGCAATGCTGTGTGCCCAAGGTCACTGAGACTTGCTGGACAGTCCTGGCAGGTGTGGTTAGTTAGAGCTAGTAAGGTATACACGCAGGTGAACTTGCAGTCCCAGGGAGGTGAATTTGATTGTTGTTATGAAAACCCTGCCTAGATTACTATATTATTTCTGCATCCAAAAGGTCACCCTTAATCCAGTTGAAAGCCACTACATTGCTAATTCACTAGTTGACATCTATCACTTAGAAAATGGCATCTTTATTCCCTCTAATAACCACTTAAGAGGGTGCCTGGTCCACTGAATGCCAGGCATGGGGTGGTCGTGAATGGAGCCAGTGGCTCTAAGCCTATTCACACAAACACCAGGTTCTAAATGCAGCTGTCACTGCTGAGACTGTCCCACAAAGTCTTTATCTGAGTGCTGAAGAGATTAGGCGAGGGTTAATCCTCAGAATAAAGGAAGCACACAAAGGGATCATACCACTCAATATGAATGGACACTATCAAGTATTTGAAACGTCTTGATCATTTGTCATTTGGGTTGGTCTTGACACCAACCGAGGCTACACAAAATGGACACCAGCTGGATGGAGAGCTTGAAAGAGCATAAACACACTTATCTCCACAACAACTCAGTGAACATTCACAGGTGCCTATTGAGGGGAGGGGGGCTAAAAATTGAGAATGGAGTCCTTGACCCCAAGTGGATGAAATGGCAACATGTGCCAAATTATGGGACAGTTGTATATACTGCCTGGAAGTCACCTGCTGGTCTTCCAGCAGAACACAGTGAAATGAAGAAAAGCATTGCCATAAGAGCCAACTTATACCTGTATAGGGCCCAGTTGGTTTAGTCAACCTTTGAGCCTTAATCCAAGAAGGCCAGAGCACATCTGCGTCTGAACTGGGCCAGTTTGACAACGAAAATCTGTGGCCAGGCTGCCAGCATCCCTGATGGACTGACTTCTGCCACGTGAAGCCCACCACATATGGTGCCAGCTCTGCCCTCCAGCAATGTTATTCAAGACTCCAGAAGCACAGGGCCAAGCTAAGGCACAGATGACACAGGCGACACAAACAGGTCAGGGACACTAGCTTGATAGGGCTCTCAGGCTAGGAAAGTGCCCAAGCATCAGGTGGGCAGCTGTGTCATCTTTGGCAAGTGAAGGACCCGAACTGTTGCAGGTCTTCAAGGGCAAAGGTATATAAACACTGCTGCAATTCTGAACAAATACAGAAAGAGGATGTCCTTCCTATTCCACAGGGACAGAAAGAGTCCCAAGGGAAGGTTGACACAGAGGTAGGTCTTTCCCACGACACAAAACCAAGAAGAGGCAGCGACGACCGAAGAAGGCCGGGCCTGCCCAAAGGGATTTGACACCCGGGTCCGCGTCACGCACCAGGCTCCGGAGCACCAGCCTCCGGAGCCCCCAACCCGCTGCGACCAAGACACTAAGCACCACCCGTGTCTCCTCTCTCAGTACGTCCAAGCCGCCGATCAGCGCAAGGTGACAGTGATACCCTTACACCCCGCGTCCAGCCGCCACGCCCCCGCCGCGCACCCACCTCGGCGCCCCGCACCGCACCGCTCCCTTCAGCTCTCCGCTGGACCGCGCGGGCCTTTCTGCGCACGCGCGTAGGCGGCCCCGCCCAACAAGCACGCGCTTGCGGGCTGCCCACCCCGAGCGCCCCGCGTCTCAGCGCGGATGGCTCTGGGCATGCGCGCTTGCGCCCAGGCGGCGGCCAAGTCCGGAGCATGCGCTAGCCAAACAGCGGTTCCCGCTCTCGGGGGCAGGGGCTCGTCAGAAGAGGTGGGGCGCTAACGCCTGGTGTAAGGCAAAGTCTTGGGCATCTGGAACCCCGATGGCTGCCCGTGGAAGTCGCCGTGTGACCCGGTTACATGTGGACCCGAACTACCCGTTCGTGATGTCCAGTCTTGAGCGGGTAGTGTGTAGGGCTCCTAGCTAGGGGCGGGACCTGTGCCAAAAAGCTTGGAGGCCAAGACTACTAAGAGATGCTTCAGGGAGTGACAACTGGATAGATCCCAGAGATGGGGACAACAGAACAAAAAAGAGGTGCGGATGGGGACACAAATACGCGACTGGCAGACGCAGGCCAGAATGGACGCGGGGATAAGACCCTCGGTATTGGATAGAGGCAGCCGTCCTTGTACAGGAGGAGCCCGCAGTATTTGCAGATCCCGGTTGGAGGCGGAGAAGTCACTGCCCTGCTGTGTAGTTGGACCACGACCCCCACAGCTGTGTATAGGCGTCTATGGTGACAACAGTGGCTTTGGGAGTTCTGAGGACTCTAGTGTATCACATCGGAGAACTGATGAATCACAGTGACCCGTGGGATGTGCTTAAACCCCAGAAGGATCCTAGCATTCCCTGGGAGTGGGGCGGTTCACAACCTTTAAATGATGTCGGCTATCAGGAAACCCCTTGTAGTAGGCAGCCAGGGTGATGAGATCAGGGTCTTCTGAGGGTGACTGTCCTAGGAGTCTCCAGGTAGCTCTTAGGGACTTCACACTTCTCTGTGTTGGAGGTGGGATGTCGTCAAAGAAGTTAAAAGAGGGGATGGGGAGAAAGGGGGAAATTAAATGGCGACGCACGTGACGCGTCCAGCAGGCTAATGCACTGATGAACACGCCCAGTGATAAGAGCAGTACCCGCCCAGTCCACACCCGGCTCGCAGGTTCAGGCGGTCCCGCAGCGCCCCCGCCGCTCGCGCCTCTGTAGTCTCCGCAGGCGCCGAGTCCAGGCATCCCTCCAAGGCAGCACGAGGCTTCCTCGGGCAGCGCTAAGTCCGGGTCCCCGGCCCGCTGTACTTCCAACTGCAGCCCCAGACCCGCCCCCCAGCAGCAAGTAACGCCGGCCGGGTAGGAGGCGCGGGCAACCGCAGGCCGCGTCTAGGGTTGGTACCCACAGCGCGTTGCTCCCGCGCCGAGCGCGCTCCTCGCCGCTGCGGAACACAGCAAGCACTGCTATCGGAAAGCGTGTCCACGCGCCGCGGGCCTCGCCGCGCGCACCCACTGACACCTGCACCGCTGGGGAGGAGAGTGAGAAAGCGATCGCGTCAGGCACAGCAGTGTAGGAAGGGACTGTGTGGAGAAGCACAGTGCCCACCCGGCTAAGGAAGGACATAAAGAGGCCACCCACTAGAGGGAGGTACATTGAAGACATAGCTGCTGAATGGGCGGAGCCAGCATCAGTGGGAGACCGGAGGAGAGGATGAGACTTGAATTTCAGTCAAGGGTCAAGGTTTTCAAAGAACTTGGGGGCAAGATGCAAGGGCTGGGGTGAGGCAGCCTACCATAGTCCTTCCTGCAGAACTTCTTCAGGCTGATTCGGTAACTGCCACGCGCAGGTCTGCAATGAGACTCACAGTCTAGGGGGAAAGAGTGGAGGTTAGCAGAGTCCCATGCCTCTCCCCCACATGGATCTACTTTAGCTATAGCCCCCTTCTCCAAGGTCATACCAGTCTGGGAGTCCGGTGTCCACTCACCCTGCGGCTCCACAGGACTGCTTTCTTCAGTGGGTCCTGGGACAGGGGTCTCTAAAGAGTGTGGGAGAATAGTCAATGATGGGGTGGCAGGGGTATCTGAAGGACTCAGGGGACACACAGACAACAGTAGCTAATGTCTTTGGCTGAGGTGATTGAGACAGGGCAGGGTCACTTACTAACACAGGGCGCCACAGGAGAACGGCTCTGCTGGAAGCCTGGGGCACATCGGTTACAGGTGAGGCCAGTAACACCATCCTTACAGGGACACTGGCCTGTGGTTTGGTTACAGGTTTTGCCAGCAGCACCAACTGGATGGCAGTCACAAGCTGAGGACAGAAACAAGGGGCTTGTTCAGAAAGTGCGTCAGGGTTCTGGGGAATTAGAGCATGAAGGCATGCAGGTAGTAGGCTCACCTCTGCAAGCGCGACGGTCACTCAGGACACGCCCTGGGTCACGATAGAAGCCCTCCCGGCAGTAGTGGCAGTGTCGTCCAGCAGTATTGTGCCGACAATTGAGGCACACACCCCCACTGCGGCGGCCGGACAGTCGGTACAGCTCCATGTTGAAGCGGCATCTTCGGGCATGGCCATTGCAGGAGCAAGCTGCAGGGAGGGATCAGTCAGGAGCAGCCCTGCCTGGTCAGAAGTCCCCAGGCTACCCTCCAAGGCCTCACCAAGGCAAGCGTGGGCTTCCTGCCCTGTAGCCCGCTGCCATGGCCTGTCGCAGTAGAAGGGCTTGCAGCGGCTACAATCAGGGCCCTCTGTACCATGCTGGCAGTCGCAGATCAGATGGCCATGGCTGTCCAACAGACACCGTGAGGCATGCCCGTTGCACTTGCATCGTCCTCCCACCTGGAGCTCGGTGGCTGAGTAGGAATAAGGGACTGTGACCACCGGGTCCCTGGTGTCCCCCAGGATGGCAGGCCTTGTGAGTAATATGCGAATATCTGTGGCAGTCACCCAGTCTTGAAGCACGGGACTGTTGTCCAGATCCAGGCCCTGCGGGCTGCCATCCTGCACACTGAAGGCCAGAAGACCTCCGCCATCAGGCTGGGCCTGGGGGGCTGGGAAGCAGAGGGCTTCTGGCCCTGGACCAGCAGGGCCACCAACAGGAGCAAGCGGACGGCCATAGTCTAGGCTACAGCTGGAGGAGAAGAAGCCCAGGGGAACCCAGCTGCGGCCATGGTCCTGCGACTTAAGCAGGGCCACGGAGGTTGGGGGAGCTGAACAGAAGCGCAGGCTCACGAAGACCAGCTCAAAAGCCTTCCCCAGGGCCACCGTGAGGGTTACATTGAAGGGTGCCCGTTGCAGCAAATCGGAGCGCCAACAGAGAGGACTTGCAGTACCCGGAACAGAGGTCAGGAGATCTGCAGAGTGTGTCCGCTGCGGGTCCGAAGAATCGCAGACGCGATTGGCGGTCCTCCCGCACGTGCTGGACGCCAGCACCTCTCTGCCCAGAGCAGCGTTCACTAGGCCCGGAATACAACAGCGGGGCTCACCTGCATCATCATAGCAGGGGTCGGCGGTGGCCGGCAGCCCTGGACTCAGTGCAGCGGTGAGCATGCCCGCGGTCAGCAGCAGCTCCCAGGGCCAGGTGGGCATGGCCGTGGCCGCTGTGGGTCAACCGGCCAGTTTCCGCCCAACGATTGTGCCCTCGAGGAGAGCCTAGTCCGAGACTCTGGTTGCCGGGTCTGCAGTGCCAAAGTAGTAGAGCCCCCGGGCTGCCCCAGCACAGGCCCAGAAGTGGGAGCAGCCACGGGCACGCCCGGGGCAGAACACAGCAGCAGGGATGTTGGCTAGTCCTCCTGCTAGGCCTGGAGCGTTGACAGGCGTCGCCCCCGCTCCCGGTGCCTCCGCCCGCGGAGGCCCCACCCGCCGCCGGCCGCCAGCACTCACCCACGGAGGGCCAGGAGGAGCAGGTCTCCCGGCCTCCCGGGAAGGGCCCTGGGCGGGCGGGGCCTGGGGCTCCGGGGCTGCAGCCTCCTTCTGACTGCTGCAAGGGCAGAGGAGCTGTGCCAGAAGTGGGTGGGGGGCTCAGCAGGCGTGAGCCTGGTCCTAGCCGGGGGCGGAGCTGCTCTGGCCGGGAAGGAAGGAGGGGAGGGGGCCTTGTCTCGACAGCCAGAATCAGAAGCAGATTCAGACACAGGCTGGGCCAGCGCGGGAGGGGGCTGGGAAGCCCGCGAGCCGGGGGAGGGGCTGGAGATCCAGAAATGCGCTGATGGGAGTGGGGGGGGGGCAACTCAGTCTTGCAGCCCGTGAGGGACCACCCAGCAGGGACCTCGGCCTGAAGCCAGGCTTTGGCTGCTCCTGGGGTGGTGCCACGTGCTGGGCTGGGGTCCGGGCCACTCCTCCCGGAGGCCCATCATGCAGGCATAACCTTAGGTCTGAAGCTTGAAATCCTGGAAGCTACCCAGAATAGGGGAACACAGTTGGGGCTGGCGTACTTGTAGGGTATCCCCAAGGCAGTAGTCTGTTCTAGCAGAAAGAACGCAGGTCTGATTTCAAATCCAAGCTGTTTGGATTTCTGGCTGTGTGAACTGAGTTTCTTAGTTTCCCCGTCAACCAAAATGCCTACTTTGTGGAGTTGCTGGAAGAATTTGTTGAGCCAACATAGACATCATCCTAAACTCGGAGTTCTGCTAGGGAGCACCTAGGTTCTGCTAAGTGCTGAGATCACTATTTTTCATTGGAATCAGCCCAATCTCTTAACCTAAAGCATTCCTGGGTCTCAGTGAATAGTTGTCAATATGATGGCCACATTGTCCAGAAGGACTTGCAAATTTGGAAACTGGATAGGGAGTACAGTCCATTTGATAGCCTCTTGAGGTTCTGGGTCTGGCTACCTGTTGAGGGCCACTATGGGAAGGTAAGGAGTGGGGTTTGACACAGAGAAGAACTGGTCCTAGATAAATCAGAGCCAGAATGCCTGAATCCGGCAGACTCCATCCTAGTAGATGTGGATAGGGAAACAGGTCTGTGCCCCAGATGAGTTCCAGGGCCCAAGCTGGATTTGAGCACTATAACTGCAAGATTCTTGACAAGAGGAACCAAAGATTCTTTCCTTACTGCCCTTGTTCTTGGCAGGCTGGAATATTGTCCCATCTTGGGAGCAGTCCTGAGGCCCAAAGATCTAAGTTCAAAAGGGAGGCTAACCACGGGCCAGTCTGCAACCAGTAGAAGAGGCTATATGGGAATGCTTGTATACTCAGAGCTACCATCATGAACTGAGAGTACCTGAAATTAAAAAAGGAAACAGAAGCACTCTGCTTTTCAGGAAAGGAATAGAGCAAGGACACTGGAACCTTTGCAGGACAAACCAAGGTTGCAGCCAAGGCAGACACTTGAAGAAGCAAGATGACAGGTTGATTGATGGACACTTGGTTTGACCTATAGAACAATTGGCTCTGAACCTAGCACTTTCCCAGACCTGCTGTCCGTACATTCAGGAATGGGTACTGGAAGAATAGACTTCCTAGAGGGGCTATTGGCCTCTCTCTTCATCTGGACAGCCTCAGAGCCCTACCTTTCAGCTTCTTAAAGTGAACCAGAATGTGTCCTTTAAACAAGGAGTCATAGGCTGAAGCTATGCTCTTCAGAAGATCAAGTTCAGAATTAGCCCTGTCCTTCCTACCACCTTCTAGACCAGTGGTTCTCACCCTTCCAAATGCTGTGACCCTTTAATACAGTTCTTCATGTTGATGTGGTGATTGCTCCCAATATAAAATTATTTTCATTACTATTTCATAACTGGAATTTTGCTACTGTTATGAATTTCAATGTAAATAATCTGTATTTTCTGATGATCTTAGGTGGCCTCTTGAAATGGGTTGAGACCCACGAGTTGAAAATCACTGTTCTAGGTTCTTCTATGCCCCTGCCCCCCTCACAGGGAAGGGAGGAGCCCTGGTGGAGATAGGAGAAATGGAGAGTGGCTTATGCTTGAGGAAAGGCTGAGAGAAAGCCCAGCCTGTCCTTTGAACTTCAAGACCCCTGCTAGAGTCCCCAGACTGTCAACCAACTGTGGAGGTAGGACAGGGGGAACAGCCTTTCACCCTAACAGTGAAGTAAGCTTTGTCTCCAGCCCAGTCTCCCTGTGAGTTATGGCTGCTGGGGTCTGCAGAACATGTGATGGGTTCTGATGCCCATCTAAAGCTGGTGTTGGGCTCAGCTTTGATCAGGTCCTGGGGGATGGGGAGGGACAGGACAGGGGCTCAAATGGCCATTGCATCACCAGCTCTTGAGGGAGGAGGCTGTGGGCTTCAGATATCTTCTGTAGAATTGCCCTCTGTACATACTCTCTGGCCCCAGGGCTACTCTTGCAGATGGTGTGCTGGGCATTGGGATAGCTTTCTCCAGTCTCCAAGAGAGGCTTATTAACTCTCTGTGGACTCAGCCACCTGTCCCAGCCCCTGACTGAGGCCTCTTAGGCCTCCCATCTCACTGGTCCCCACCCCCTCCGAGTACTTTCAGTAACAAAGAGGTTCCACGTCTCTGCCTAACACCTGCAAATGCTCAACTCTGCACACTCACCCCAATCTAGTCACAGCAGCTGGCTTTGAGGGGATAGGGAATGATAGAGTTTGACAGTTTCAGGCCGCAGGGAGCTGCTGATCTCTCAGATAACCCCCTGTCCAGCCCAGAACCTACTGTCCCCTTCAGACACTTGCTTCCACTTGTTCTCGTCTTGTACAAACATTATTGCATGCCTATTTTGCCACCATGTGCCCAGACATGGTGAGGAAGGCAGGCAACTTCACACTCTGCACCCTACACTCCCCACGCAGACGGTTTACGAACCCCCTCCCCTTCCACAGTGTCAGCCCAGCTCTGTCGCAACAATCAGCTCTGGGTGCTCAAAAGTACAGATGGAGGGAGGGCGTGAGGGGGAAGGGCAGAGAGGGAGGAGAAAGGGCAAAGGCTCATAGCCCTTCCCACCTCATGAGGGTTTGGAAATAAAGTTTAGGGAAGGGTCTTCTGTGTCCCGCCTACACTGCAATGCACCTTCCTCGCCCCGCTGGGAGGTGGCTCCGCACACAGGCTTAGAGTGTGCTCTCTGCTCCACAAGCCCTGCCCTTCCACGCCGCCGTCGCCGAGTGCGCCAGCATAGAAAGGTGGCGGTCAAGAGTCCGAGGCCCGCGCCAAGAGCAGCCAGCGACATGCTCTGAGCCAGATCCAGGCAGGGCCCGCACAGCGAGAAGGTGATGCCCGTGCCAGCTGCACCAGCCAGCACTGCCAGGGCTCCGAAGGGCAGGACGCAGCGCGGCCAGGAGCCTCCTGCACCGCCGGTGGCCAAGAAAAGAGTGTGCAGAGCTCCAGGGGGCTCTGGGGACGTCAGGCCTGGCAGGGTAGGCTCAGGCAAGGGCTCTAGTGTTCTCTTGTTTCCAACTGAGTGGCCGTGATCCGGGGTGGGAATGGGGTTGGCGATGGTAAGAATGCCCACCACAGCCATAGGTTACATCCTGGTCTGCCACGTCGTCAAAGCCAATTGATCCCTGACGTGGTGACGACACCAGGACGCCTGAGAGTTCCACTGCCTCCTCCTGGCGTTGGCAAGGAATTGGGTGTGTTTAACATCTAAAGTGCTTCCCCTATCTTCATGGAGCCCTTCATAAATACCCTGATTCCACCCACTGTACCTCAGGGTTTGAGCACCTAGAACAGGGTTGGATACTACCAGGGCCCGAATTGGCGGCAAGGTAGGATGGTCATAAAGTCAAGGGATTACTCAGCTCCCCAGAGGTTGGCCAACGGTAGAGACCGACAGGATTTATATCCAGGGCCGGGACAGGACATTGAGACAGTAGGAACAATAATAAACCAAGTGAATCAATCAGTGGAATAATTCTGGGTAGCTTGTTATGAAAGGAGGTCCTGCAGTGGGAAACGACCAACTGGCAGGGTTAAGGCCTCCTCTGGATCACAGCACTTGGGCATAAGCTTTCCAGGTAACAGTGGGGTGACCAGAAAGGGTTTGGTTAGTTAAATGCATGGTTCAAGTCAGGGGCATTCTCCTGGGGCTGGGTGCTAGCCTCACAGGGTAGGACAGCCTCCTCTCTTGGTTCAAAGATTCCTGGGTTCTGATCCAGGAGACACTTCTCAGTCCAATGAGGGCCATAGTTTTTCATGTTCTACTGTTTCTCATTCCCTCAAAGCCCTCAAACCAGGCTGTCTTGACTGATTTCGGTTGGCTGGACTGACCTTTGTAAAAACCTTTTTATAAGGAGGACCTCCTGCTGGTAACCAGAGCAAGCTGCTTAACCATTACCCAGTCCATCCTTGTCACCTACAGACTTTCCCTGGCTTTCCATAGACCTGGTTTTACCTCTGTGCACACTTCCTGCCAGGCTCCCTTTAGGAACAGTGACAGAGGCTGTTTTCCCTTGTGGAAGATCTCTGTCCTCTCCCGAGTTTGGTGACTAGTGGCCAGCTCAAAGAAACTCTTGGGACATGTTAAGTGCTCTTAAAATATACTTAAGATCAGCCAGGAGGTGGTGGCCCATGCCTTTTTTAGTTCCAGCACTCAGGAGGCAAAGGCAGGCGATCTATGTGAGTTTGAGGCCAGCCTGGTCTACAAAGCTACACAGAGAAACTCTTTCTAGAAAAATCCCTTTAATCCCAGTGCTCTGAAGG
The DNA here is from genome assembly GCA_030556225.1 of Cricetiscus sungorus. Classification (NCBI taxonomy): domain Eukaryota; kingdom Metazoa; phylum Chordata; class Mammalia; order Rodentia; family Cricetidae; genus Cricetiscus; species Cricetiscus sungorus. The sequence continues at coordinate 10,901,363 of JANBXA010000069.1, forward strand.
GAGAGACAAGTGGATCTAAGGCCAATCTTGTCTACATGTTGTGTTCTAGGCCTGTCTAAGAAAACAAAACGTACTTGCTGATCTTCCAGAGGACCAGCTCCCAGCATACATTTCTGGCAGCTCACAACAGCTTTTAACTCTAGCTCCAGGCTATCTGATGTCTTCTTTTCATGTCAGAGAACCCATACACAGGTGTCATACACATACAATTAAATACAATTAAAAAAAAAATCAGGATCTTAATATATAGAACAGGCCAGCCTTAAACTCAGGAAGCCTCAGCTTCCTGAGTGCTGGGATTAAGTGTATAAACCACAATGACCAGCTAAAAATAGACTTAAAAAACAAAAACAAAAACAAAGCAAAACAAAAAACCACAGGTTTTGGCCTGACCCCAGGCTTGTTTGTAACCTTTGGTGACAGCACAGACCCTGGCTGTGGTGGGACCATGAATCCAGACATGGTCCTGGGCAGCAGCTGGTCTGAATGTCACCATTGCCCCAGGTAGCAGTACAGGCATGGCTCCAATGACAGCATGGTCCTCAGGCACTTACAATGCCTCAGATCTTGGGTATTCATGTGGTCCTCAATGGTGACAGGAGGCATAGACAGCAACCTGTGGCTTTGGTGTTCCACGTACATGCTGCCACTAGAGCCATCCTGATCTGAGTAACCCACACCTCCACCTTGAGCCAAGCCCAAGATGCTGCCAGAGGCCATGTCTGGGTCAGTCATCCTGCTGCTGCTGGGTTCTGTGTTGATGTCTGTGGCCCATGTTGCCCCAGGGGGCCATAGGAACCATATGATGGAATCAGAGGGCCATACTGAACCAGCCCTGCCCTTCATTGGATGCTATAGCAATAGAGTTGCTCCCCCAACTCAGGAGAAATGATGGTCCCACCCCTTACCATGGACAGGTGGAGGGAGATTAGAGCTGAACCTGCTGGCAAGGGTATAGGGGAGCTGACTCAGCCCTTGCCTGACAGGTACAGCCCCAGTGGCCAAGACTAATCAGCTCAACTCCCACTCAGATCCACATCCTGACTTAGGGTTGGCCCATGCTAACATCTACCCCATCTGCGTCCTGCTGGAGCTAGTGAAGGGTCTGGTCCTGAGAAACAGTAACTGGAGGATCTCCATGACTCATGGAAGCTTCGGGATATGTGAGAGTTCTGGTGAGGATGAGTGTACCAGACGATGGTGTAACAGAAACCAGAGGCCTTGAACACCAGACCAGTGATTTGTTGCAAAAAACATGCCCAAGGGGGGTTGGAGAAATGGCTCAGAGGTTAAGAGCACTGGTTGTTTTTCCAGAGGTCCTGAGTTCAATTCCCAGCAACCACATGGTGTCTCACAGCCATCTATAATGAAATATGGTGCCCTCTTCTGGCATGCAGGCATACATGCAGGCAGAAAACTGTATATATAATAAATAAATCTTTAAAAACAAACAAACAAACAAAAAAACAAAAAAGAAACATGCCCAAGTAGAGCTGACTGGACAGAAGGGTATATATATATATATATGTAACACAACTCAGCTCTCAAGGCCACCAGGATGGTGTTAAAGAGGGAACAAAGGGGTTTCTTTTTGGTTTGTTGTTCTTTTTATTTGTTTTGATTTTTAAAAAAATTTTGTTTGGGGGGGTCATTGCAGGGAAGAAGAGAGGAATTGGGAAGTAAGTAGAATTAGGGTGCATGATGTGAAAATCCCAGATTCAATAAAGAAATTATGCTAAAAAAAATGTCAGGGGCTGGAATAAGGCCCCAGGAGTTAAACGTACTTGGTACCCTTGTACCAAGAGACACAGGTTTGGTGCCCAACATCCATGAGGCAGCTCACAATCAATTATAATTTGAGCCCAAGGCATCTGAAGCCTTCTGGCCTCTGCATGCATCAGATACACACAAGGTGCACATTTATACATACAGGCACCCACATAGACAGACATAAAATATATTTAAATTTATATTTTACATATACATATGGGTGTCTGCCTGCATGTATGTATGTGCACCACATATGTACAGTATTTACTGTGGCCATTGGAGACCACTGGATCCCTTGGAACTGGGGTTACAGGCAGCTATGAGCAATGTGGGTGTTCTTAACCACTGAGCTACCTCTCCAGCACCCCAAAAATACTTTTAATTTAAAACTCTGGGGAACCAAGGCTGAAAGTCCTTAAGAATGTTGCAGGAAGTCTGAAGAAAGAAATCCATGATGTCAAGCCAAGTCCAGGACTGCAGAGGCTATGACCCTGACCTCTGCCCTTTCTTGTCTTCCTAGGGAAGTGACAATTCCTTACAATAGTGGGTAAAGACTGTGAGGTGACAATGACACAAGAGGAAGCAGTGTTATAGGCTGCCACAAAACCGGTACCAGGTAACAGTAGGAATGCAGCTGGAGTCAAGCCTGTTCTGATGTGGCTTATGGCTGTTTTTAATAGGCTCAGTGCAGCACTTGGGCACATGGGGAAGAGACTTCAGGGTCCCAGGGAGCACATGCTAATGACTCCCCCCTCCTCCCTTATACAGAAGAGACAGACATTTTTTTGAAAATTCTACTTGATATATTCTTCCCTTTATTTTATTTAGGCAGGGTTTTAGACTGGCCTTAGACTTAGGATCCTCTTGCCTCAGCCTCCCCAGTAGTGGGATTACAGGTGTGTCCCAAGCCCCTCAATTGATAAAAATCCTTAACATTATAAAGGAACAAGAATATGAAAAGCTCCTTCCCAAGCCCTACTTTGATATAATATAAATATACACACTTTCTAAAGCAGCTCTAGCATTATACAAGTAGTTTGTGGACCTACAGTGAGAGAAAGTAGAGGGAGCCAAGAAGGGCTTCCCCAGGGAGGCAGAAAGCTGAGCCCTGATCAGGAAGTCCAGTGGCTATGCAGAGCTAAGGGACCACCCTGACCACCTCATTTTGACTACCCAGCTTTCCCAGTGAAGTTACAGGAATCTCTGCCCTGAGCACCTCCAAACAGGAAATTTCTCTTCAATCCCTGTTCATTACACTCCAGCTGAGAGAAGGGACTCCCAGAGAAGCTTGTCTGTCCAGTCTGCTTAGTCGATAGGGTCATCCCGAAGGACTGTGAGGAAGTGCTCACCTCCTTCACAGAGCAGACTGTATGCAGCCCGACACAGCGCCAGCGGAGGTGGCCCTCCTGCCTCCTGGGTGTTTATCAGAGGGAAGAGTTCAGCCATCAGAACCTGGGGAACAGTACAGGGCCAAGGCTTCAGTGGACCCAATCCCAGGGAGCTATGCCAGGGCTCCTCATGTAGGCAATTCTGGGACAAGTTTCCATTCTCCAGCCTTCCTTTCTGAGATTCTATGCATCCTGAGCAGGCAATGTACTGGAGAATGCTCCAGATCACATGAGAATGAGACTCAGAGTCACAGCCTATCCCAGCTCCTTCACCTCTTGAGTCTGGTCCTCAGGGGCTCAAGTGCCAGCCTCAGTGAGGTGACTGGCTCCTCGGAACCCAGGGACACATCACCACCTCCAGGTCTGCAAGTACCTTTTCTAGATGGATCTGCTGGTCTAGCATGGCCACTCGAAGCTTCAAGGTTGCCAAGGTCTGCAGCTCCTTGGTGCTGGAGTAGAGAAGGAGCTCAGGGCTCCAGGCAGAGTCCATCTCTCCTCCACAAAGTGACAAGGACTGAGTGGGCTTCTCCACAAGGCATAGTCCTGGCAGATGTTCTGTCATGGATATGAAAACAGCCCTTTGTAATCTCAAGGAGTGGCAGCCGTTACTAAGGGTTCTCTTTTCTTACAGGCCAGTACTTAGCTTTCCAGGCACATCTTCCCTACTTTCAGCTGGCCTTGGCTTTAAGGGATACAAAGCCAAGTTTTAGAAACAACCTGTAAGCACACACCTTTAATCCCAGCACTTGGGAGGCAGGGGCAGGCAGATCTGAGTTCTAGGAGGCCAGCCTGGTCTTCAGAGTGAGTTCCATGGCAGCCTGGAACATGAGAAACCCTGTCTCAAAAAAAAAAAAAAAAAAGAAAAACAGGGAGGGAGGGAGGGGGGACTGGGATCGATATGTAAAATAAGAAAAACTAATAATTAAAAAAAAAGAAAAAAGAAAAAAACCAAAACAAAAACAAACAAACAAACAACAACAACAAAATAACCTAGTGTGTGGCAGGTTGTGGTATGTTTGGTTTGATATGTTTGCCTGCCTCTGGACCCTGGCTGGTGACTCTTTCACTCACAGGCAAGGAAAGTCAAAGTGCCTTGACACTAGTTTACTGTAGAACCTTACCTGCTTGTAGCACCTGTACCTTGTGGAGACAGTGTCTAACAATGGTCTGCAGTCCTTCTAGGATGAGCAGGCATCGGTATTCCTGCATCCAGTCAGTGGGGGCTATAGGAGTTAAGGAGGGCAAGTAGGGCGCGTGGTCCCCAAACCCTCTCTGCCACCCTTGCCTTCCACCCTCCACGCAAGTTCCAATCAGGACAACTGACCTGTTGAAAGCTCCTTCTGCATGTGAAGTCTCAGCAGTGAGCAGGCCTTCCTCAGGCTCTGGGCTTGAGCCCCCACCTCTGCAGCACTGGGCCTGTGGCTGGGTGAACCTGACTGCACACTATTCAGGGAAACTGTCCTGTGGTCAGACCTTATCCTCCCACCAAAAATGAGTTTGGAGAGATACCATTGCCATGCCACAATGGCCCTTTCCCAAGCCTGCCAGATTTAGAGTCAGAAAACCCCAGTTCTTCCTAGCTAGTAAGGATACGGCCGCCTGGAGTTTGTGGAGGAACTCGGTTTTGGTGGCTCTGGTGATATCTGTAGAGTCACTGGCTTGTATAGAGCTGAGCTGTGCCCACAGACTGGAACAGGCACAAAGGCAGCCCCGGAGGAGAGACAAGGTTATTTTTAACTAAGATGAGTGGACCCTAAGAGGTAGGGGAAGTAATGGGCAGGGGCAAATATCCCTGGGAGTATGGCTTTATTATATGGCCGTAAGGGTAACAGAAGCCTCAGGGAACCTAGAGCTACTGACCAAGACAGGTGGGCAGGAAAGGTCTGTGCAGGCACAGTGCAAACACCTGACCCTCATAGCACCAATATGAAACAGGGCCTATTACTGTCCTTCCAGGTGGAAGACAGTCCAGAACTCAGAGATCAGGTGTCATGCTCAGCCTTTAAATTTTGGATGGTCGTGGGCTAGAGAGGAATGACTCAGTGGTTAAGAGCACTTGGTTCTCTTACAGAGGACAAGAGTTTGACTCCTGGCACTCACCTCAGGCACCTCATAATTGCAACTTCAGGTCTAACACCCTCTCCTGGTGGCGTACTCACAGAAACAGAAACACACACACACACACACACACACACACACACACACACACACACACACACAGGGACCTGATACAGCAAAAGCAGAGAGATCTGTTGGTGGGTTTTGTTTGCAAGTCCCAACGCTAGTGATGTTTTCCCGGTCTTTCAGTTCCCAATCTGCCTTACCGAGAATTCTGGGAAGCTGCCTTCCTGAAGGCCACAGGTAGCTGCAGGAGGGTCCTGTCAGAGAAAAGCCAATGTTCAGAGCAGCCTCTTCTCACTCTAGGGCTGTCATTCTTCCTCATGGCTCAGAACCCACGAGGGTGAACCACCTCTGCCCCTCTCCTTAACAGTTTGTCAGTCAAGCAACACCTTCAAAATGGCTTCTGGAGTAGCATTCTGGGTGCTGGCCCAGGCCAGAGAGAAGACAGGGTATCAAGCACCAAGAGCTCATCTAAAGGCCTGGGCCTGTTAGGCTCCAGAATGACAAGCCTGATGCCATCCCATCCTAATCAGCTGCCTGCTTCACTGTAGGACCCTTAAGGGCAGTACCCAGGGTTTCCCCATCCAGCTCAATGCCCTGCTAAGATCTCAACAGATAGAGAAGGCAGTTTCTCCAGTGAGGTCTGGGAAGCTTACCCCTTCTCTTTTAGTGTGAAGAATTCTGTGGCACGAGGAACAGCTGCTGGGGCCTTTTGTTGGTCCCTGAGGCCCGGTGCTTGTGCTTGTGTTTTCACTTGGGTCCTATCTCCCTTTGACCGAAGTCTGCACTCTGGATCTGCACTCCGGGCAGGGACTGTGGCCCGTTGTACAGCCTTGGTGGATCTTGCACCTGATGCACGGCTGCCAAGCTGGCTGGGGGCCTGGGAATGGGCAGGGGCAGGGGCACCAGAAGTGGCTGCATTAGATGCAGATGTCAGGCTGGGAGTTCTGTCTCTCTGTCCAGCCTTAGACACGACTTTCCTCACTCGCACGGCCTTTTCCAGTGCCTGGGTCAGAAGCTCCAGCTCTTTGAGATCTTGAGCACTGGGTGTGCACGCTGTGAATGTTAAGTACCATGCAAGAGTTCCTTTACACTGTCCCAGGATGGATCCCCCATGACAAAATGCCAGAGAAAGGCCAAGGGCAGAACGCAAAAAGAGCTGTTGAGATTTACCTGAAGTTGCGGCCTCTTCCTTGGTTTCTGGCTCCGGAGCTAGGGTCCTGGCTGGTTCCCTGCAAACACAGGGCAGCCATGCCATGGCTCAGACAGACCCTACCCCTAAACAGAATTTCAGCCTGCAGGATAAGGGGGAGGGATAGCAACGGCAAGTGGCCTCCCAAGGGCAGTTGCACTTGGTCTTCCAGTCCCCGGGGCTCTGCATAAATGGTCTGAGGAGGGCCTGGCCTGGAGGTCCCAAGGTCCGCGTACCAGACCTGCAGCAGTCGTCTGGAAACGCGCAGGCTCCGCTCCAACTGCCGCTGCCGCTCAGCGCAGGAGTCCAAGGCGCCCTGCACCTCCGCCACTAGCCTGAGTACAAGCACCGTGTGAGCCTCCGAACCCCGCGCCCACCCGCCCCATTCCCTCCTGTCGCACGAGACCCACCGGCGCGCGCAGTCCATAGGAAGTAGGTAGTCTGCTTTAGCTCCAAGCATTTTTGCCGCCACCACGAAGTCCTGCACCTTCCGGGTAGAAGTCCGCCCACTTCCGGCTAGGCTACCCAATCTTGACCGCAGCGATCAAGACCTCCTCCATAGTGCGAATCCACTTCATTAATCAGGCTCCGCCCTAACCCCGCCCCCCGAGGCTCTGTTGGACTCTCGATAACCAAGCCAGGGTAGATAAGACTCGCTGGCTTCCGGTTTGGGTAACCAGATAATGCTCTTCTGTTAGGGCATCCATGACTCTCTAATGTTTGGTTTTCTGTCTTAACCAGTTTTTGTGGAACATACTTTGAAAGCAAAGATCAAACTATCTTGCTGACTCCAGGGTCACTTAGCAGCCAAGCATATGGAAGAAAGATGATGTTTTAGAAACGGCTCAGGGGACAGGAAGCATGGGAATGTCAAATAGGTGCCAGAACAGAGAGCAAGGAAGCCCAGGAAATCAGCAGCATGTGGCCTAAGTCATGGTAGGCTGTGAAAGGGCCTACTCATCAGAGATGAGTGATGGATGCTAGGAGGGGAGGCTGAGGCCCAGGTAATGGCGGAAGCGGTTAGGAACAGCAGGCCGCAGAACACATACATGCACTGTAGCTAAGGCCCAGCAATGGTCATTGCCCAGTCAGGTCAACTTCCAGCTCGTGTTTCTTTTTCTTTTCCAGTTTTTCAAGACAGGGTTTCTTTGTATTGCTTTGGAAGCTGCCCTGGAACTTGCTCTGTAGACCAGACTGGCTCAGAGACCTGCCTGCCTCCCGAGTGCTGGGACTAAAAGAGTGGGTCACCAGTGCCTGGCATGTATGTATGTGTATGTGTGTATATATATATATATATATACTCAATTAAGTCAAGAGTATGTGAAACAGGATTTCATGCAGTCTGAACTGGCCTTGAGTTCACTATCTAGCTGAGGATGACCTTGAACTCACGATCTTCCTTCCTGTCTTCATCTCATTTTTTTTAACTAAAACACTTTATCAGCCAGCCTTTAATCCCACTTGGGAGGCAGAGGCAGGTGAATCTCTGTGAGTTTCATGTCAGCCAAAGCTGTTACACAGAGAAAGCCTGTGTTGAAAAACAAACTTTTTACATGTATGTCTAAGTACAGCCTGCATGCCTAGTGCCCATGGAGACTAGAAGAGGGAATTGAATCTCCTGGAACTGGAGAGCCACCATGTGGGTGTGGCAATTTGAATCTAGGTCCTTCTAGAAGACCAGCAAATGCTCCTAATGAATGAGCCATATCCCCAGCCCCCTTCTTCTATCTAAGTGCTAAAATTATAGACATAGCTTTTAGATTTGTTTCTAAAGTTTAAAATGTGGTTGGTTGCTGGAAGAAGTGAGGCCAGGAACAGTGCCCAGTAGAATTAGAGCTAATAAAATTACTAATCCAAGAGGTAAGGTAACCCTAGCTGCTTAGATGATGAAGATTCAGGGAACAAAATGAAGTTGTGAGTCCCCTGTAGCAAGCAAAGGATTAAGAGACTAGGTACAGGCACTACTGCTTCCAACTGGACTCCAGCAGCCCAGGAAACTTGACTTGTTAAGATCAAGAACTCATAGAAACCGGAAGGGGCCAGGAGTGTGCTTGGAGTAGCTTCAGTAGGTTCAGGCTGGTAGTGAGAGATTTTTAAAAATTCTTAGTTTTATTGTGTGTGTGGACAGTATGTATGTGTACCACATGTCACATGTACAAGTGATGCGGCAGAGGTCTGATTGCCTGGACTGGGATTTAGGGTGGTTGTAAACCACTGTGTGGGTGCTAAGAACCAAAGCCAGGTCCTCTCCATGAGAACAGGTGCTTAGAGAGAACCCACTCTACAGCCGCACTGAGCTGGGATTTTGACTAGGGACACCACGGACAAGGTGGGAGGCAGTTATGGGGATGCATATCGCTCATGTCATGAGTCTCTTGACATTCAACCCTCACAACATCGCTGTGAGGTAGGTATTACTGTCCCTTTGACAGCCATGGAGACATCTCACACAAGCCCAGACGAACACAAGGATAGGACTACAATCCAGATGCTTGTGCTCTCCTTATACCAGCATGTACTAGCCAGAGTGGTCAGAATTCTGTTAACAGTAGCAGAAGGAGCTGCCACTGGGCACAGTACAGAAAATGAACACTGTACTTTGGTTCAAGGGAATTTGGGCGGCATTCCTGGTGCATTTTCAAGAGGAAGCAGGAGTTATACACATATGGTCAGCTTATCTGTTCTGCCTTCAGCAGACTCCACAGGTGAGCAGGGCCTGCTGCCTCGGACCCAAGGCCTTCCACATGAAGCAGACTCTCCAGGTGTCTGGCCAGCACAAAATGACTGGTAATCTGCTTTCTTCCAGTGGGATGTGGCCACAAACCCAGTGAGTCCAGTGGCCTGCTTTCTTCTAGAGGACTCCTGCCATGAACCAAGCCAGTCTGGTTACTGGCTTCCTTCCCGTGGAATCCAGCATTTTTGTAAATTTCATTGTTACATGTGGTTGTTTATGGCTATCCTCCAGAAAGGTTCATTTTTTCGTAAGGAAAGAGCACAAGAATAGAACCAAGAGGCTGCTATCAGTTTCCTTTTTCTGAGGTCAGACAGCCTAGCCCAGCCTGACCTAGGGCTTCTGGGTCCCTACAATCTTCTGGCAGCTAACATTGCCGTGATGAGTCACCAGGGGTACCTAGATCTTTTTTCATTTGAAGCTCAGCAATATTGGATATCTGTTATCTTTTTATTTAGTACCCTCTATTTCAAATACTCCCTCCCCCACCCCTTTTTTCTTTCATTAGAAGAAACCTAGAAATAAAGATGGGGAAATAATGGTCTAGAAATTCAGTGCAGAAAGATGGCCACATGGATACAATGGGACACAAACCACTCTGGGAGGACAGATTTTGAAAATGAGCTCAAAGTGCCAGAGAGAGAGGGGCCTTCAGCCTCAACTTCAAGTTCTCACACCTGACCATTAGGCTATAGGCAACACTGATGTGCAGGGACAAAGGCTCCCTACGTTGAAAGGGGCAGTGATGTGTTCAGATGAGACTTCCCTACTGACATGCTGTCAGCTCCTGGCCTGTGTGTGACTGTGAATGCCCACAGAGGCTCATGCTCCCAGAGCCAGCAGGATAGAGATAGATAGGTTCCACAGGTGAGGCACGACTGCTGTGATGAGGCTGTTGTCTGAGAAGAGGCTGAGCCTTTCACGGATGTTCTGAGGGCTCACACTGAATTCCCCTTCTGGGGTTTACATAACACCTGCCAGTAATGTCCTAGAGAAACAGCAGCCCTCCCCAGTAAACAGTAAACATTTCACCATGGTAAACACTAACACAGTCAGAGCTTCAGGAAGCCTAAGTTCGTGTCCTTGTCATTGTGCACTGATAGGTTCTGGCGCTTTACCCGTTGCTGGTGAACACCGCTTTCTGGGGAATTTGGGGGGCGGCACTGTAAACATGACTTCTTGGCCTGATGGTGGCAAAGCTTTGTGTTTGAGTAGCTGCTCACAGACAGCACTGAGGTAGATTGGGGAGAGCCCCTCATGCCACCATCCAGGGAGCTTATGGGACTTGAGCTGCTGACAGAAGAGTATCCAGAGGTCGTGATGTCCTTGCCCATATCTCCCCTGTTGCAGAGAAGGGGCCTGAGACCTGGGGTTGGAGGCGCCTGGGTGCCTGGGGCTTGGTGGCTCTTGTCCTCTGGCCAGGCCTCCTCATCACTGGACTCTTGGCAGCAGTGCTGTTCTGGGTTCATGTAGACTACAGTGACATCAAGGACTCCACTGGGAGCTGTGACTGAAAAATTTGGGGGGAGGGTCTTTATGATACAGCTCAAGTTATCAGAGGTGACCCTACACCTACTCAGGACTGGGTGGCCCAGATATTACTTAGGTGAGAGCCGTGAGTGACATTGCTTCTCTTAAGCTGGGAGGATTGCCCCAACAACTTAAAGGGCAGCAAAGGTCACCTACCTCAATTAGTCTGAGTGGGCACAAAAGCAAGCAATTGGAAAAGTAGCTGAAATTTGTCTAAGACCTGGTCAGAAGATGAGGGACAGGATCTCCTGCAGGTTACACATATGTGGCACATTCAGCGCTCTACACAGGTCTGTTTAAGTGAGGCCCTTCATCCTCTTCCTCTGTCGGGTGGTGAAAACCCTTAACCCCAGGGTGTCAGGTCCATTTGCTTCTCTCCTCAGCACAGTGCCTCAGATCACATGCCATCTGCATGATCCACCCCCTCCACCACTCACCGTCACCCTCCTTCTCTCCTTCGCTCTCTTGATCTCCTTCATAGCCAGAGCAGCAGTCCAGGCTCCAGTCCAGAAGGCTGCCCAGCAGTGTCTCCTCCTGGCTAGACAGCTCTGCTGTGGGTGTAGTGACAAAGCTGCCCCTGTCCTCTTGAAGGCTGTTCTCCCGCTTCCTGCAAAGTAGGGAGTCCAGAGAGACCTGGTCACAAGTGGCAGCATCTAGGGAGCTACCCTGGTCCTTTACATCTGCCTTAATACCTACATGTCTCTTGCTCTCACTGTGTGTTCTGGAAAACACCCATGAAGCTAAGAGTAGATCTGAGCCCTCAAGAGCAGGGAATTAATTGAAGGAAGAACTAGGCCCCAGTCTAAGAGTGAGTCTGAGTCCTAGCTTATTTTGGTTAGCCTGGGGCCAGGGCCTCTCTGATAACTGGCCAGAAGACTCTACCACTCTATAGGGTATTAGATGCACCAAATAGGGTCTGTGTTGGGCCTGACTGCACAGAGCAGTCTGTCTTGGGCAAGGCCGGCAAACCTGTCTACCTGGGGTCAGGGCTAGAGAACTATTGGAAGGTCTGTCTGTGGGCGAAGATGCCACACTCACAAGGCCTTTTAGCTGCTGACTTTAGGGTGTGTGTGGCTGTCCCTATGTTACTCTGGAGGTCTCTTTTGGGAGTCTGAAGGGCTATGAAAGGGTTTTTAAGGGAGGAGGCCTTTAGAGGGGCCAGTGACCCACCCCTGGCAGGTACAGGTGTCTACCTAAGGTTTTCCCTGGATAGTGAAGAGTCCCTAATGCAGAATAAAATGTACACAGTGGCCCTCTCAGGAGGATCCAGGTTTCCCTTGTTGCACATGGTGGGAGATGCTGTGGTGTTTCTTATGTAGCAAGTATAAAAGGGGGTTAACCCCTGACATTGCTGCCTCCTCAGGTCCCAAGAGACCAGAGTCTGAAGCTACGGTCCCTCCCTACCACAGAACACTCATGGCTCATATGATACCAGATGATACCATCCAGTCACATAGGGTGCTGAGGAGTCATAAGACAGGGCTGGCAGAGGGAACCTGCCCCCTGAGCTCTTCAAGATTAATAGTTCAGTGGTGAGGTAGAGTTATTCTAGGAGGTATAGCCATTCGCTGGAATGTGAGATGGGGATAAATAGTAGTTTACATAGCAAAGGGGGGAGACAAATGGGTGGCAGCAAAGACGTTACTCAGACTAAACACAAGACATGGAGCAGCAGAGACCAGGTGAATGATGGTGTAGATGAGGAAAGAACCTGAACAGGATCTACCGTGTGCAGGAAGCTCTTCCCTCAAAGGGAGCAGGGACAAAATAAGACAGTGACTTCTGAAAGCCTTGGGTTAAACTTGGGATTTGCTGTTCCTTGGCACAAACCTGAGGATGCTTACACAAATGATTGTAAGGTCAGGAGGAAAAGCAAACCTGACACGAGAGAGCGTGCCATGGCATGGTTGCAGACGGACAGCACAGACTTACCTTTTGTTTCTCCGCCCGGATGGCGAGCTCAGGAAGGTGTGGATCTCCCCTGTGCTCGGGAAAGATGAGGGCTCTGGGCTCTCCTGTTTCACTCCTAGTGCAGTGCACAGTTCTGCATAGCTCAGTACCTACAGGGAGGCCAGAGTGAAGAACCCCAAACCCATTCAGGCATTTCCACCAGGAGCCTAAGGGGCAAAGGAGAACATACCTCTTCCTGGCTGATCTCTTCGTAGCACTTATCCTCAAAGCGCTGCTTCACAGCAGTCAGAGAGACTTGTCTGTAGTCCTTGGGTGCATCATCATGGAAACTGGAAACAGACAGAGGCTGACATATGAGCCTCACTAGTCTAATTCTATCACCTAAGAGGACAGCAAGCTTTCAGGACCAGTCCCATTGATGGGGGCACACCACAGTGAAGACTGGCAGCGCCTCTGTTAGTTTCCCAAGAGAAAGAGAAACAAGTACCCAAAGAACCTACACAAGAACGTTTATTGCAGTCAGAGGTAGAAACAAGCCACATGGTCAGACAGACAAAGGTCCATTCAAACTCACTCAAGCACTGATACAAATCGCAGTATGGATCTGAAATAGGATGCTCAGCAAGGGAAGCCAGACTCACAAAGTAGCATAGTTATGTGACTACTTTATATGTAGTGTCTGCAGTGGGCAAAGCCACAGACTAAAAACAATGAATGGATGCTGGGGTCAAAGAGGTTGGGAAATAGTAGGTGACGGCTAAAGAGTGGGGTTCCTTTTCTTTTCTTTTATCTGTTCAGACAGGGTTTCTCTGTATAGCCTTGGCTGTCCAGGAACTCACTCTGTAGAGCAGTCTGGCCTTGAATTCAGAGAAACACCTGCTTCTGCTTCCCCAATGCTGGGATTAAAGACATGCACCACTGCCACCTGGCTGAATGGGGTTTCTTCTGAGGGTTAGTAAAAATGTTCTAAAATGGGTTGTGCAATACTGAATATACTAAAAACCTTTTAAGTTACACAGCTTTTAAAAACTTGCCCCAGCACCCGGGAGGCAGAGGCAGATGGATCTCCATGAGTTCGAGGCCAGCCTGGTCTACAAAGCTAGTTCCAGGATAGCCAGAGCTGTACAGAGAAACCCTGTCTAGAAAAACTAACCAGCCAACCAACTAACCAACAAACAAAAAACTTAGTTTATAAATAAATGCTTCCAACTTAATTGGTTTAAAAATGACAACAAAATAAATAACTGGAGACATGTTTAGCATACACAAACATTTTTTTTTTTTTTTTGGCAAAGGAACAATCCTTAGCAGCAAATTAGATAACAACCAGTATAAGAAAATGTGGAGGGCAGAGACACTGACTGTCCAATCATGATGTTCTGGGCTGAGATAAACAGAAAGAATTTGCTATATATATATAAGGAAGCAGTCCAAGCTATGAAGGCCAGATCTCAAGGCATGTGAATATATGTAAGGAAAGGTCAGGCAGTGGACCCAGAAACCACTAGGTTGTATAGAAGACAGAGAAGCAGTCAACACACCAACAGAGGGGACACTCAGTCAGAGCAGAGGGCAGCAGCTCAGACATACAACAAGATAGTCTGGGCTGGAATTAGGAGTCCCTGTTCTGCTGTGAATACTGGAAGTGGTTAATTTTCAGAGGGAGAGATTGTAAGCACCTGGCTCCTCAGGGTGGAGGTGATGAGAGTGGAGAGAGGGAGAGAGCAGTGCAGCCCAGAGAAAGGACGCGGAGGAAGAAAGAGTAGGCAAGTCAGAAGCGGGAGAACAAGTCTACAAGTGAAGCCTAGAAAAGACAGAAAGGCAGCCATAGATAGGTGTAAACCCAGCCCCATACCCAGTGACACTGCACTTGTAGCCAGCAGCCCAAATGCCACTGCACCTGCCCTTCAACAGATGTCCTCAACCTGAAACATGAACCCTGGCCTCACCCAGGCACCAGTTCTCTATCCCCACCCATTCTCTCCACCCTGTATCTTTAAAATGATTTGTTTATTCTTATATGTATGGGTGTTTTGCCTGCATGTATGTCTATGTACCACATGCATAATTGGTGCCCATGGAGGCCAGGAGAAGGCATGGGAACCCGTACAAATGAATTACAGATCGTTGTGAGCCTCCAAGTGGGTGCTAGGGACTGAACCCAGGTCCTTTGGAAAAGCATCGAATGCTATTAACCACTGAGCTGTCTCTCCAGCTCCACCCACCATCCACTCCCCTTTCTCTATAGACTCCATCACTACCTGAAAACCCTGTACAGACTGTGTTATTCTAGTCTGACCTTTTTCCTTCTTTTTTTTTTTTAAAGTCACACAATATATTATGGTCATGGTTTCCCCTCCCCCCATCTTCTCCCCACTTCACTAGCTATTCAACTCCAAGCCTTCTTTCTCTCTCTCTCTTTAGAAAAAAAACAGGCATGTAAACAAACAAACAAAAAACCAAACAAAACAAAAAACAAGCAAACCAGATCAAAAACACAAACAAGACAAAAAAAAATTAAAAAAAAACACCTTAAAGCATACACACATAAAACCCATCAAAAATTAAGCACAAAATTAAGAATCATAAAAGTAAAAGACCAGTAAGACAAAAAAAAAAAAAAAAAAAAAAAAGAAAAAAAAATCATCTCCAATCAATACCAGACAAAAACAAAAGAAAACATGAAGTTCATTTTGTGTTGGCATCTACTGCTGGGCACAGGGCCTAAGCTTAATGTGGTTTGTATACACTGTGAGATTCCATCACAGTAAACTCCCGTGAGGGGTGCAAACTGCCCATACAGGGTGAAGGTAAAGGTGAAAGGCTGCTGAGATGAGTGGGTGCAGACACAGGCAGGGGCTGGTGGGGGCACCCCTTGTCTGCTGGCTTCCTCTTTCTCAAGACAGGTTCTGTGTGAATATAGAAATAAGTCCAGGCCAAGGCTTTCTAAACCCCAACCTGGTGCTCACAGACACCAATGGGTAAGCTACACGAGCCCAATAAGCCGAGTCCAGTTCACCCACAAACGGGTGGAAAGAAAGAACTGCAGGGGTTAGAGAGATGGCTCAGAGGCTGCTCTTCCTCCAAAGGATCTGAGTTCAATTACCAGCAACCAAATGGTGACTCACAACCATCTGTAATGAGATCTGGTGCCCTCTTCTGGCCTGCATGATTATATGCATGCAGAACACAGTATACATAATAAATAAACCTTTAAAGAGAAAAAAAGGAAATGACAGAACAAAGTTGTTCCACAACTTCCACATGCACATGGTGGCACATGTGACATCACATCCATCCTATAATAACAACAATAGTTGGAACTCTGACAAGCAGCTCCAGTTGACCACAACTCACAAACAGGAAAATTAGTTCTCTCCAGTGCAGAGAGACTTCGAGTGTAGATTTGGACTCACCACTTTTTATGAAGGCTCAAGACACAGGGTGTGAGGTCATTGTAAGAGAACCCAGTGAGGTCCCACAGATGAGTGGTCCAGGGCTGTACTGGGGAAGAAAGCAGGTTGGAAATGTGACAGCGCCCACGGTTCCCACAACTCTGTTAGTTTTATAGCATATTTCCAGACTCAGGCTTTTAGTTCCTTCAAAATACTTTTAAGTAAGATGGCTCAGTGGGCAAAGGCACGTGTCACCAAGCCTAATGACCTGGAATAGATTCTTAGAAGCCAGGCACACGGTAGGAGAAAACTCATTCATACTCTTTGACAGCCACACTCACACCATGGCGTTGTGTGTACACACACATGCACATATAAGTTAAATATGAATGTGAAAAACAAAAAGAAACTAAAACATCCTTGAAAACCTTCTTACAAGGGTCCACACACTGATGAAAAACTAAAGACTGCTTCAGCAGGAAACATCTCAATCCCCCCCCTCCCCACAACTGTTTTGGGGCCATTCTGCTGCTCTTTCTTCTTCTCCAGGATGGAAGAGGAAGTATTTATCTCTGCCCTTCCAACCTTTCCTGTCTGAACCTCTCCCTCAATGCCCCAGGAGGGCTTCTCCTTACAATGTCCATGCATCAGTCTGGCCAGGAGCAGGGCTGCAGAGGCCAGGCGGGCAGGAGCGTAGATAGACAAGCTGGTATGCAGCAGAGAGAGCTCACAGAGAAAGCTGCACAGGTGTTGGGTTCTGGATGCAACAGGGACCAGTGTCAGCAGGACCTCTTTATAATCAACCACAGTAGGGACCTAGACAGAAGAGGGAGGTAAATATTGAGTCTCATCCGTTAGTGTCACACCGAGGCACAGCCCGACAGACTGGTCTGGATGTTCATGCTGATGCCCAAGCTCAGGGTTTCAGTGCACATGGCTTCTAAGTGTTCTCTCCATAGCTGATGACAGAAGCTCTTCCACCCCACCCTGTGTGACCTCAAACAGGAAGTTAATTTTGTTCAAAGGAAAAGCCAAAGCCCTACTTACTCGAATCTTCCCTTCCAGGGCAGAGATGATCTCTCCCATCATGCGAACCAAGTCCTCATATTTGTATGTGTTGTCTGTGAGCCACACAGCCTCTCTAATGGTCAGAATCTCTTTGCTGATGAACCTGGAATGCAGAGATGGGGTTCTCAGCTCTGAGGGGCTACAGTTCAGGAAGCCTCTGCGAGACAAATTGTGGAGGCACATGGCTTCAAGTTGCTTCTGACTAAGAAGCACCAGAGATGCTATAAAGACACACAAACGAAGCAGGAAAGGCATGGCTGCAGAGCAGATACAAACATCCACAAAAGTGTCAGGTCCCAAAGAGACCTGTGACAAGTCTCCCTGAGTACCTATGGTTCCTCCCAGCACTTCTCGCCCCAGCCCCTCCCTGAAGGCTTTGATTCCCTCTCCCCAGCTTCTGATCCTCACTTAACTCATGACACTTTAGTTAAACACCCTCTTGGTGTCCTCTCTATTCTACTCCCAGACTACTCTTGATCTCTCCTTTTCTCTCCTCTCATGGCCTCATTATTCTGCTGGCCATGTTCAATCGGACTCTTCCAGATGCCTCTGGCTGTTCTCTCCCTAATATCTACAATAAAGCCCTTCTCCTCAGCCATACTTAGGAGTGGTTATATTTCCATTTTCATTCAAAAAGGACCTATGAGTGATACTACGATCCAGTTCTCTAATTCTCTTTACAATCTATGGATGAGAGCATTTTTTGTTTTTGTTTGGTCATGCTGTGGTTCAAATCCAGACACTAAATGAACATTTGAGCTCTGACATCTTTAGCACCTGTCTTATCTTTTGACAGTATCTGAGTATAAACAATGCAAATGCAAAAGTAGGTGAGCTACTTACTGGGAGCAGAAATTGGAAGCAAAGGGTCTAGAGGTTGTTTGAAGGTCTACACACAGCTCAGTGTGTATAAATTCTGACTGTCCCTGAGGCAAGTGGGCACCCTGTTCTCTACTGGCCACAGGTGCTAACTAACAGGAACACTCTGCTCCAGTGGTCCCACAAGTACCTCCCCAGCAAATGTGGACTGTTGCTCAATCTTGGCACTCTGCAGTATGAATCATTGCCATTTGGCCTAACAGAGGGGTCAGGAGAAAGGCCACAGACACTAAAAAGAGGGATGTAAATGAACTGATGAGAGCCCTGCTCTGGGCCCTGAGGTGACCAGTGAGGAGCAGAGGCAACAGAGGTTCTGAGAGCAAAGCCAGGACACCTCAACCTGCTGGGGGTGGGGCAGAGGGTGGGAGTTAGACCAAGGCTTCAATGTTCCAGATCTGCCTGCCCCTAACTCCCAAGTGCTAGGGTTAAAGGTGTGTACCACTATGCCCAGTACTCAGCTTAAAATATTTCCTTTAAAGATTTATTTATTTATTATATATACAGTGTTCTGCCTGCATGTATGCCTGTAGGCCAGAGGAGGGAACTGGATCTCATTAAAGATGATTGTGAGCCACCATGTGGTTGCTGGGAATTGAACTCAGAACCTTTGGAAGAGTAGCTGAGCCATCTTTCCTGCTCAGAATACCTGGGGTGTGAGACTTAGGTCAAAGAGCCTATTTGAAAAAGACTTGGGTCAGCTTGCTATCCTTAAGTCTATGAATCCTCCTTTGGTACTAATATGACCATGCTTCTTTGGCATATGAACACCCAAAGATATTACAGTGTCCACTGTGGTTAGCTATGACCACAGAAACAAGGACAACTCATGGAGAGAGCGAGACATGAGCTAGGGCTGCTTCATGTCTTCATAGAACAAAAACCTATTCCTGTAGCCTTGGGCGCTCTACCTGCTGCAGACCACAGTTATGTGTCAACTTGACACAAGATAGGGTCATCTGGGAAGGAAGAATCGTTTGGAGATGAGATCAGTTTACAGGCAAGTCTGTAGGGCAGTTTCCTGTTTGATGATTGATATGGGAAGGCCCAGCTCACTGTAGTGGTGAGGCCCCTAGGCTGATGGTCCTGGGTGCAAGGTGAGCAAACCATGAGGAGCAAGCCAGTAAGCAGCACTCTTCCATGGCCTCTGAAACAGGTCGCGAGTGCGTGCATGGATGTGCATGTGTGTTCCTTTGTCCTGGAACTTGATTTGTAGACCAGGCTAGCCTTGAACTCATAGAGATCTGCCTGGCTCTGACTCCAGAGTGCTGGGATTAAATGCCTGGCTTCTCTGCATCCAGGTTCCTGGCCTGACTTCCCTCAGTGATGAACTGTGATCCAGAAGTGTAAGTTGAAATAATCCTGTCCCCACCAAGTTGTTTTTGGTCATGTGTTTCATCAGAGCAATAGAAACCCTAAATAAGGGAGTTCAAGAGAGCATAGGAAGTAGTTAGCAGCAATAATACTCTTTACTTAGCAGGCCCAATAGACAAGGAGAAGGTCTGGAATGCATGTCCTAGGGGAAATGGTAGATAATGCTAGGGACATTTGGTTGAGGAGAATAAGAAAATACAAACCACATTTTGAAAAATGCTTTCCACATCACTTCCAAAGTCAAAAGTAGGGTAAATAAAGCACTAACTGAGGACAGTTTGGGATAAAATACAGATGACATCCTTTTGGAGGAAGAGCTCTGATGGGCTTAGTGTCAGACTGGAGACACTCCTGCCCAGGACTATGGGAAACCAGTGATAGAGACATGAGAATTCAGTCTCAATGGTAGTTCTGTAAACTCTGGGGACTGAGGAAGGTGGCCATTATCATCCTTCTTGGCAACTGTCACCCTTTGGTTCCTGGATAAGTGTGGTCTAGCTTAGGCCCTCCCAGACCCATGCTCTGGGTCCTGAGACTGTGTGGGGAAACAGGCCCCCAGCAGAGGTAGTCAACCTACAAAGGGTCTTCTGCCACCCTGTCCTTTGCAAAGGACACTGGGCCTGGGAAATACAAACTGAGCTAGGTGTGCCCCTTAAGATTTATTTTCCTTAAAAATCAGTTCCCAGTACAGGAAAGATGGTGGCCCCTGCACCTAGGAACCAGCACATAAGCACACAGCTCTGTCAGTTTGGCCAAGGGGCTTCTCACCGAGTACAGATGACCATGCAGGCAATGCCCAGAAGCTGGAGCTTATATCGGGGCACCAGCCTCCTCCGCAAGTACCGGTCTACACACTCCACTGTCAGGTGGAGACATAGGCTTGTGAAGTCCTTCATTGTGGCAACTTCTACCAACCAGTCAATTAAAATGTATCTGTGGAGAGAGGGCCACCAGTGAAAATCAGGACAAGTGTCACACTTCCAATTTCTGCCCAAGTCTGTCCAGCTTAAGCAAGTAAGTGATTACTCTGGAATCACCATCTTACTAGCCTAGAGACTCCATGTCCCAGGGAGTTGGGGAGGCCCAAAACTACTCCTGGGAAGCTGGTGGGCCCTCACCTCTCCACCCAGCCTCCTCCCCACCAGCATGTGAATCTCCATGTTCACAAATCTAGTCAGCCCTCAGCCAGCAAAGTACTGGCTGGGCTCAGTCCTCAGTGCAACCAAGCTGTGGTACAAAATGGGCTGCACAGCAGGGCTGGGGATGGATGACCGCTCTGGGGACTAGAAACAGTGTTGTTACTCTGTACCATCAGGCTCTCCTGTCTGGGCTCTTATAACAATGCTCTGCAGAGGGTCAAAGAGCAATAAATGCCACTTAAAGCAAGAGCCCCTCAGTCCCCATACCCAAGTCTTCCTAGTTCCTTCATCCAGAAACCTGGATGGACACGAGAAGTTGACAGAAGTATCCCTCTCCACCAGGGAGTTAAAACCTGGGGACCAAGACAATAAATAATCACAGGAGGTATACGGAAGATAGAAGGCAACTTTTGGGAATTGGTTCTCTTCTTCCACTGTGTGGGTCCTAGGAACTGAACTTGGGCTTTCAGGTTGGCAGCAAGCACCTCAGCCTGAAGAGCCACTTTGCTGCCCCACTGATCAGTTTTTAGAAATCAAATTATTGGACTATCAAGAGTTCTGGGGCCAAGTGGATACCTTTCATCCCAGCACTCAGGAGGCAGGGTCAGGTGTATAACTGTTGAGTTCGAGCCCATCCTGGTCTACAGGGCAGTTCCAGGACAGCTAATGCTACACAGAGTGCTGAGATTAAAGATATGTATTAACACGAGACAGGGTCTTTTACTGGTACCCAGGGCTTCCAAATTAGACTAGGTTGGCTGGGCACAGAATCTCAAGGAGCCACCCATCTCCACTTCCTCAGTGCCAGGACTATGAGCACATGCCATTATTTTCATTCAACACTCCCCTCCAAGTACTGGGTATCAAACTCAAGTCTTTGTTCTTGGGCAGCAAGTAAATTATTCAATGAGGTTATCTCTCTGGCCACATTTTCTATTTTACCCTCTAATATTCTGCCGTTTTGTGTTATCGCTAATGTTTGGAGCCTGGAAGAAAGACAATTGTGTCGGGTGTCACAGTACCTGCCCCAGGGAAGGGATGTCCAGGATAGGGTTTAGGGTGGGAGGACTACAGCTCCCTAGGTCTGATTACTAGTCACCGAGTGGCACAAAATACACTGATGATTACAAAGAGAGCTGTAAAGAAAAGGTTATAGGGTTGGGGGTTAGTGGTAATTCATCCTGAATAAGATGCTGAGTTCAAAATATAGGCCCTCTTCTATCAAAAAAAAAAAAAAAGAAAAAAAAGGAAAAAAAAAACCCACAAAAATGAAAGAAAGAAAAGGTTGTATTTTGGCTTCAGAGACTGGAGGTATGAGTCTTATCATTTTAGAAAGATGTTTAGTTTTTAATAACACATTTTTTTGTCTTTTAAAAAGACTTTAGTGGCTCCCACTTCTACTCCCAGTACTCAGGAGACCAAAGCAGGATAACCAGAAGTTCAAGGTTACCCCGGGCTACAGTAGGGCTGGGGAGATGGTTCAGTGCTTGACGAGCAAGTGTGAACATTAGCATTTGGATACCCAAAACCCATGAAAATGCCAAGTATGTGGGGAGACCAAATGTTAACTACAGCTTTGGAAGCTGAGATGGGACCCTCAATAATCCACTTAGCTAGAATGACTGGTGAGCTCTGCTTTGCCTGGGAGACCCTGCCTTATTGACAAGGCAGACGAGCAATGAAAGATCACATCAACTTTGGGTCTCATGTGAATATGCACATGTGTACTACTAAACACAGAAACACACTCACACACATGAAAAGGGGAAAAGGAAAATCAACTGTTTTGCCACCAGATCAAACATGGGCTCTCGAGGGCCTCACCTCATCGTGTCACTGAGCCCCTTCTGCACGGAGAAGATCTGCTGCTTGTTGATAGTCTGGGAGGCCTGAAACAGCTGGCAGACCGTTTCACTGCAGGCTTTCCCTTCTAGTCCAAGCTGGCTTCCACCTGCACAGGCTTTGGCCAAAGCCAGCTGCGGGACACAGAAGTGTAGCATGAGCACCGGCTTCTCCACTCAGAAGGCCTCAGCAGGCAGACAACACAGGGCACACATCTGCTGGCCCAAGTCTCTCAGCTGCTGCAGCAGCATGCTAAGGATGGGGACCTCTCTGCATCAGTTTCCCTTTCTATTTTATTAACAGAAATGTATTTTAATTAATACATCCCAAACCTGGTTTTCCCTCCCTCCTCTCCTCCCATTCTCTCCCATCATACCCCTCATCCCTAATCCACTCCTCCTGTTTCTGTACAGAAAGGGGCAGGCCTCTCACAGATATCAACAAAGCATGGCATATCGAGTTATAGTAAATCTAAACATCACCCCTGTATTAAGGCTGGGAAAGGCAACCTAGTATGAGGAATAGCTTCTCAGAGGCCAGCCAAAGCATTAGGGACTGCCCTGGCTCCCACTGTTTGTTAGAGTCCTGTAAGTAGACCAAGCTGCACAACTGTCACATGTATGTGAAGGGCTTAGGTCAGTCCAATACAGGTTACCTAGTTGCCAGTTCAGACCCTGGGAGCACCTATGAGCCCAAGTTAGTTGATTCTGTGGGTTTTCTTATATGTCCTTGAGCCCTCTGACTTGTACAATCCTTCCTCCCTCTCTTCAGCAGGATTCCCCAAGTTCAGCCTAACATTTGGCTGTAGTTCTCTGCATCTGTGTTCAGCAGTTACTGATGAAGCCTTTCTGATGACAGTTGGGGTGGGCACCAATGAGTTATTTTTATTTTTTTAAACTAAATTAATAAATACATAAATTAAAAGGTGTGTTGAGTGTTTTCTCTACATGTATGTCTATACCATGTGCAGGCCTGGTGCCCAAGGAGGCCTAAAGAAGGGGTCTGGTCCCCTTAAATTGGGGTTTCAAGGTGATTTTAAGTGGCTGCTGGGAAACAAACCAAGGTTGTCTTGGAGAGCAGATGTAGTTTTAACCACTGAGCATCTCTCCAGCCTCACCAGTTTCCTCTTTTATGAAATGGTACTGATGGCCCTGGAGCCAACAGATGAGGATGGATTGAGATGTGTCAGAACTTAGGATACACTGCCTAGCACACACCAAGACATCAGATGGTCACTATCAATGACTTTTACACACTCCCACCTGTTTTCCCAGGTGCTTACAGCTCGGCGTATATGTGTGTTTACAAGCATTTTCCATGCACCTTTTTCACTAGCAATGCTATTAAGTTTTCCAAGTCATCCAACATAGGCGTCCTGTACCTATTCTTCCATTGAGAGTGTTTCTGTTGCCTCTTTTGTAGACCATCAAATTCCCTGCCTGCTGAGTCCACAGGACAGTTGTGGGGTTTTGTCTACATCTATTCAAGCACCCTCTCAAAAGTCCATGCTGATTACTGAATTCATGAAACTCATAGCAAACATCTCATTTATGTTACCTTCATTGGCAGAAACCACCACCACTAAAATATTTTAGATTAGAGAGATGGCTTAGTAGGTAAGAGCAGTAGCTACTCTTCTGGCCTTTCCAGACACCAGGAAGGTACAAGGATATACATGCAGGCAAAACACACATATACATCATAAAAAGCAAACAAACAAGCCTTGTAAGCATTATTAGCTGTTGACTCAAAAACTGAGAGAAAATTAAATATAACACATTAATGAGATAAGCCCCAAGCTCATTTAAAACTATAGCTCCAAATGTATAATCCTCCTGACTCAGTCTCTTGAGGACTAGCATTAAGCCCCATGGTTGGCAAACATTACCCTTTTTAACCTATTGTATCTTTTCTGAGAATCTGAAGCCATTTGAACATCCCTCAGGATCTTACTACTCTTAAAATTTACTTATTACAATTATTATTTGTTGTATATATGTATATGTGCTGGACAGGTTTATGTCAGCTTGACACAAGCTAAAGTCATCTGAAAAAAGGAACCTCAATTGAGAAAATGCCTCCATCAAAAAAGAAAAAAAAAAAAAAGCCTCCATAAGATCAGGCTGTAAACAAGCCACTAGGCAGTGGTTCTCAACCTTCCTAAATGCTGGGACCCTTTAATACAGTTCATGTTGTGGTGACCCCCAGACATAAAATTATTTTTGTTGCTACTTCATAACTGCAATTTTGATACTGTTATGAATCATAATGTAAATATTTTTGTCGATAGAGATTTGCTGAGAGGGGTCAATCCACAGGTTGAGAACCACTGCTCTGGGGCATTTTCTTAATTAGTGATTGATGGGGGTGGGGGCCCAGCCCACCTTGGATGATGCCATCCCTAGGCTGGTGGTCCTGGGTTCTAGTAGAAAGCAGGCTGAGCAAGCCATGATGAACAAGCCAGTAAGCATCACTCTTCCATGGCCTCAGCATCGGCTCCTGGCTCCAGGTTCTGGCCCTGCTTGTGTTCCTGTCCTGACTTCCTTTAATGATGGACTACAACATGGAAGTGTGAGCCAAATAAACCCTTTCCTCCTCAACTTGCTTTTGGTCATGGTGTTTCAAAGCAGCAGTGGTTACCCTAACTAAGACTGTGTGTGTGTGTGTGTGTGTGTGTGTGTGTGTGTGTGTGTGTGTGTGTGTGTGTGTGTGTTTGTACACGCATACACATGTGCCATGGTGTGCATGTGGCAATCAGAGGATGACTTTTGGAACAGCTCAAACTCTAGTCCTCAGGTTTGGTGGCAAATGATGAGCTATTTTACTATGAGAATTTTTTGTAAATCTTTGACAGTTGTTTGAGACACGATCACAATACTCTATGACAAAGTTCAGCCTCTTTCCTAGTATTTGAGCTGTTGGGGCACTAAGAACAAGCTTTCCCTTCATGGCAAGCTACAGAGTTCTTTGATTTGTCCCCCATCACTGTTGAGGATGAACCAAGGGCTTAGCCTGCAAGTTCTCTATAGTTGGCAGGGGAGGGTCTGCTGAAAGGCAGTTATCAAATCTTGATTTCTTACCTGGATAAGTGAGGCCTGGTATTAACAGGAACTCTATACCCTCTACTTTCAGGAGGCCTAATATTTGTTCTCACAATAAACACGACCCTCCAAAGTGAGTGACTGAATTATGACAGAATCATTTAGAATTAAGAGGCTCACTGATAAACAGGTAAGGGTGGAAATGGATAACAATAAACTAAGCATTACTGGGGTCTTCTTATGCACTCAAGAGCTCAGTTCCTCTAAGACTCCAGCTCCAGGGGCTGGAGAGATGACCTGGAGGACACTAACTGATCTCACAGATGACCCAGGTTCAATTCCCAGCACCCACATCAGATGGCTCACAACTGCCTGTAACTCCAATTCCAAGAGATCCAATGCCCTTTTCTGGTACCCACAGGTATTGCATACACATGGGTCAAATACAGATAAGCACACACACATATATCAATCAATCAATCAATCAATCAATCAATCAATCAATCAATCAATCAATCAAAAGCAAAAAGACTGAGCTCTAGTCCTGGACCAATCTTTCTGATTGCTTTCCTGAGTCTCTTGCTAGGCAGTCCTGCCCCAACCCTGAAAGGAAAGACTCCCAATCCCCACATCACCTGTGCTTCCCAGCAGCCTTTGGCAGCATAGTCCCTGAGTTTCCGGAAGTTGTAGAGGCATCGTCCAGGATCAGACATCTGACAACAAGAGAGTTACCTTACATGGCTGTGTCCCATGAGAGACTCAGAACTGCCCCAGATTTCTAAATGTCTTCTCTTTCATTCTTCAACTTCAATGGCTTCCCCAACATTTACCCCCCAAATAATGGTAGTCTTTTGGGGGATGATGAATACAGCTTGCTGCTCAGATGAGCCCAGAACCTGAGGAAGCATCCTCCCTTTTGTTGATCAAACTTCATCCCAGGGCCACACGAAACTGCTCCTATGTGGTGTGGTCCACCCCACCAGGCGAAGCTCCACTTACGTCCATCTTTCTGTCACTTTCCCAAAGGAGGTATGAGCTGGCCAAGCATCCCTGATGAGCAGACTCTTCAAAAAGGGCACGAGCCTGCTTCCTTTTCTCTTCATCCTAGAGTAGACCAAGCACAGTGGGGTCTTTCTCCTACACAATGCCAAGTCATTCTATCAGCCCCCCTCTTCCATTTCTATACTCTATCACATTGAGAGCAATAACAGATGGACTAACTACATTAGGGCAGGTAGGATTCCACTAAACATACAGTGCTCAACAATTAACCAACAGGGCGTGTGGCCTCGGCCTCTGCTTTCCCACTAGTGTGGGGGCAGCTCTGGGATACACAAGGCCTGCATTCACCCTTAAATGTCATGAATCACGGTGGTATTGGTGGTTCTTAGTGTTCATCTGCCTCACTTGTCTTCCAAACCCTTTTGTTGTGTTCACTGGAAGCTACTACCTGATCTACACCTGCCAAAGGGGTCCACAAATCACAAAGCCTGTTAAAATCTCAAGAGAATTCTGCAAGGCCCACCACGAGGACAGTCATGAGAGGATCACAGATAATGCGAAGGAAATAAGATTCACTGGGACTCAGTATAGCTTGAGTGAGGTTTATTCAGGGAGAAGTCACTTACACATGAAACACATGACCAACACGGGTTGCTGCTCCAAGGATGCCACCCAGATGCTCTCTGCAACCCGATCAGGAAGCAAGAGAGCGAGCTGGGGTCTGGGACCCCAGACCTAGCCTTCCCTGTCACTTCTATAACTGTGTTTATGCCCCAGTGGATGTGGTCAGTGCAAAAAATGTGGGTGGGGTGGATATCTCACTACACACAGCAGCACTGCCTGCCCAGTTCCCAGCACACTCATCCCGCTGGGCTCTTGTTTACTCTGTCCCATTCACCTCCCTCAAAAATAGTGTGGGTGCAGCCTGGAGCTCTGTGCCAAGGACCAACTCAGGGCAGGACTTGGAATATTTACTGATCTTGGACACTCCCTTTTGTTACTTTTCAAGTACTTTATGGATCTAGGTTGCTGAAAGGCTAAACAAGGCAAAGTCTGAGTACAGAGAAAAATTTACTTACCTCAAAAAGATTTAGCACTCTTCCCAAGCAATGTAGTATGGAAGCTTTATGAGTCTTAAAAAAAAAAAAAAAAGAAAAAGCAAAAGAAAAAGAAGGTAAGTTTGATTCTTGACAGACAGAACCCCCAGTCCTGCTGTCCAGATCTCTACCCTACCACTCCCTGACTTCAGTTTTCATCTATGGCTATTTAATTCAGCCTAAATCTTCAGTTTCCATCTACCAACATATTTACCAAGATCTCTGTCCTCATCCCAGACCCTAAGACCATCTACCACATCCATTCAAGATGTTTCTCCTACATCTGTACTCTCTTTGTTTCAGGAGTACTCCCAGCATGGTAGGCGAAAGCTCTACCACTGAGCTAAATCCCAGCCCTACACTCAATTCTGTGCACCTCCACTTCTTGACTCTACATGGTCCATGGAACCCACTTCAGATTTCCCTTCATTCTGAGACTCTAGCTGGACTCCCACAAGCTATGCCCTATGGGCATTGACAGGACTTACCCTTTGTAACTGGCACTCTGCCCTGAGGCTGTCGTGGACCACAGCCTTGCAGCAGCTTCCAGATGCTGACCATGGTGGGCGGATGAAGAGCCAGATGAAGGGCTCAGAACCCATATTCAATTTCTCAGCCATACTAAAGAAGCGAGAGGCCTTCAGGCCATTCACTTCTGCACAGGCTTCATCTGACACAGATACTGTGGGAGAAACAGGACAAACTCAAGATGTCTCTGGGAGATGGAATGAGCAAAGATCTCCAGTCTTTTGGCAAAGCCTGACATGGGGTTCCAAATTCTCCCTGTCTTGTCTACCTTTGATAGACAGGCCCCTTCTGGAGTCCTTCGGAAAGCCTGTATTGTGACCCTCAGGGGATAGTGCTCCCATAGCCTCAACCTTCCTCCTCCAGGGAAATGTCCTGTACATGGCTGGAAGGAAGGGCTCTGGTTCCCTCTCTGCCTCTCTCTCTCTCTCTCTCTCTCTCTCTCTCTCTCTCTCTCTCTCTCTCTCTCTCTCTCTCTCTCATTTCTCTGTGTAGAACTGTCCTAGAACTAATTATGTGGACCAGGCTGGGAAAAGGTTCTCTTAAAGATGAAACTGGTCTAAAGTGAGAACAATAGTTACACAACCCTAGGAAAATATAGAAACAAACAAAACAAAGGAAAAAAACCACCAACAACCATGATAAGTACACAAACGACCTCTGGGAATGGCTAACTGAAGAAAGGGTAGGGACAGGAGCTCAGTGTGGAGAGCAGGTTACTCACAGGCTCTTAGCCCTAACAGTCCTGTTAGCTGGCCAAGGACAGGGACTATCCAGGAAGACACCAGATCTTTAAGATGTAGGAAAATGGTATTCTGCACTCTAAGCATTATACATTTTGGAGACTAGGACAGCACAGCTGAGGCTTGTTCCTCTGGTGCTGAGCAGAGAAGCAAGCAGAAAAGCCTTTTAAGGAGCAGCTGGCCTTGTGCAAAAGGATTCAGACTCTAGACAAACTCTGTTGTTTACCTCATAAGACCATGGCTGCTCGTGTCACTAATCCCTGGCGGAATAAGGCATGCTGATTTCTTTCCAAACTCCACAGGATGGCCAAGGAAAGAAGTTATCTACATCCACCCATAGGCCTTGGTGTTACCGGCATAAAGGCAGGACTCCTGGACACTGGTTGATTTGTTTAAACAGTCCCTATTCTGAGACTCTGATCAGCCATCCCTTGATGACCCAAATGAGGAAAAGAGGTGACTTTCTCAGAACCAATCTCAAAATATCAAGGGCAGAAACAGGGCCAACTGTCAGCAAAAAGTAACTAAGCTGCTGTATCTCAAAAAGGCTATGGTTTGTGCTTATCTCAAATACCACCACACATCAGAGCCCAGGGACTTACAGCCTTCATTGTAGAGGTAGGCAATTCCCAACTTCACAGCAGCTTCAAAATTTCCCTTTTCAGCAGCCCTAAAGCAGCAAGAACATAGACACCACATTGTTTTAGGTCACAAAGGTTATGCACCACCACAGCACTTGACACTGATACTTATTTCCTAATTGATTTTTTTTCATGAAATATAATCAAATACTGTTAATTGAGTACACACTACAATGTTGGTGAACATTGATAATCCTATGCCAGTCACATAAAATCAAGTATCTCATGATTCTGCTTACATGAGATGTTCACAAATGGCAAATCCAGAAACAGAACAGATAATGGTTGGGGATTGGGTGGAAGGGGGGTGGCATGGAGTGGGGTAGGGCACAATGTCTGAAGAGTACATAATTTCTTTTTAGGATGACAAAAATGAACTAAGTTGAATAGCGCTGTTTGTAGAATGTAAATACTTTAGAGCCCAACAAGTGCCACCTGTAACTCCACCTACAGGTGACCCAAACCCCTCTTCTGGCATCTGTGGGCACTGCACACAGGTAGTGCAAATATACACATGCAAGCACTCACACACATGCATAAAAATAAACCTTTAAATTTTTTCATTTATGTGCACTGGTGTTTTGCCTGCATGTATACCTGTATGAGGGTGTCAGGCAGTTGTGAGCTCTCATGTGGGTGTTGGGAAATGAATCTGGGTCCTCCTCTGTACAAATAGCTAGTGCTCTTAACTGCTGAGCTATCTCTCCAGTCCCAAATAAATACACAAATCTTTTTAAAAAGATTTTTCTCTTTTAAAAGAAAAAAAAAATACACAAATCTTATCTAGAAGCAACTCAAGCATGGCATCCTACAACTAGAATTATCTACCTGCACTTCTCTGGCAGCTAGCTCAAGCCTAGGAAATAAAACCTGTACTGAGTTAGTTTCCCAATTGTGAAAAGGCTCAAGCTCAGCCCCTGTCCCAAGAACAGGCTCTATCTTTAAACACCATTATCAGCCTTAGCCAGTAGGCCTGGTCACTGGCACCCAGGCTCACAGATTATAGGTTTGCTGCACATCCCCCACCCCTAGTTCTGTCTCTCAGTCACGACTACTGTGAGGGGATGAGTCATCCAGTGACAGAAATATAACAGGACCGAAATTACTCAGTTTTGAACAAAAGAAAATAAAGCTGAATAAAGCTTCCATGGGCAGGTGACTCATATCCAAGTCAATCAGGAACAGTCACAACCCAAATGGGACCCTCTGGAAGGAGGGCAGGCACAGCGGGCAGGCAATGACATGGCTTGCTGGAGGTAGTGTGACTCAATAGATGAGCTCTTCAGTTTTGGGTCTCTTTCCGGGGATGAGAGCAACAGGAAAACAGGTCCTGAGTCAGGCACTGGGACATAGGCCAGACACAAGCACACCAGCACACCCAGAACACCAAAGGCAGAAGGGACTTAAGCACGTCTCTCAGAGCAGGGATACCTTTCAAAGAGCTTCAGGTTCTTTGGAGAAGGCCACAGCTCTTGGAAACTGGCAGATGCCCACACACTGGCATGGTTGTCCACCAGGTACTTCAGGTGAGAGTGTACCTGCAGAGCAATGAGAGCCATGTATGAATTACCAAGGGACTTCCCCAATCCTTGCTCCTGGAGGCTCCTAGAGATGGGAGACATACATAGACATACCAGGCTCAGAAAGGTAAAGAGCCAGGTTCTATGAAAACAACACTGTTTTGTACAGCAAACAGAAGCCAGAAATGAGTTTCTCTGACATTCTGAGGGGGAGGAATGATGGCACCAGAGGAAAGAACAAGCACCAGGTTAAGAAAGAGACAAACTTGGTACGGTGGTGCACACCTTTAATCCCAGGACTCAGAGGACAGTGTAGTGACTCTGTCAAAGGGAGGGATGGAGGGAAAGAAAAAAGAAAAGAAAGGGAAGGAAAGAGCTAGAAAAATGGTTGGTGCCAGGCAGGACAGAAATTTATATTGTGATGGGCAACTGTGGTGAACACATTTAGTTCCAGCACTCAGTAGGCAGAGACGGCAGATCTCTTGAGTTCAAGATCATCCTAGTCTACAGAGTGAGTTCCAGGAGAGCCAGGGCTACACAGAAAATCCTGTATCAGAAAAAACAAAAACCAAATCAAACCAAACCAAAAATCAAAACAAGGAATCTGTCTGGCATTTCTCTGTCTGGTACCCTGGTGGAACGATCTGGGGCATGGAAGTTACAGGAACTTAAGGGGAAAAGACTGAGCTCCACTGAGCCTCTATCTCAGTCAGATAAAACCAAAGTCAAGAACACAGGTGAGCATTTAAAGTCCTAATGTTTCCACTGTAGTTGGAAATTTAGCATCCAATGCTATCAAGGGTGTGTTGTGATACAATGAACATGACTATAGGAGTCGTACAATGGATTCCTGAGTGGTATTTTCAGTCAATTTACTGTACATCTAGGATGAGTCATTTAAAGTGAAGTTATGGCTGTAAAATAACTCAAGTCCATTCCCACATTGTAAGTTAAATGGGATTTGTCTTAAAAGAGATTTTTGTTTGTTTTATTCTGCCTTCTTTTTTTTTTAAAGATAGTTTCACTGTCTTTAAAACTTAAATTGCAGGTCACATAGCTGAGCATAGAACTACAAAAAACTTGCAATATTAAAAGATTTCTGAACATGCAAAGACCAAAATTTAACTAAACTGAGGAGTTTCTGATATGTTGTACCACACGACTTCACTGTAGAACTGGTTCTAAACACACAAAACATATCTGTGTACCATGCATGCTGTTGCCATACATGCTGCCTAAAATTACTTGTGCAGTCTTCTGCTCTAATAGAAACATAATCATTGAAGGCTGATACACAAAGACTTCCTATTTTCCTAACAACATTTCCTCAGCATATAATTATCAAACTAGTATCTCTTTAAATTGTAGCCTTGGAATATTTGGTTTTTAAAATTGTTCTTGGGGCCAGGTGGTGACGGCACACACCTTTAATCCCAGCATTAAGGAGGCAGAGGCAGACAGATCTCTGTGAGTTCAAGGCCAACCTGGTCTACAAAGCTGCACAAAGAAACTCTGTCTCGAAAATGCAAAAAAAAAAAAAAAAAAAAAAAAAAAACAACCAAAAAAACAAGAAAGAAAGGAAGAAAGAAAATTGTTCTTGAAGCTGGGCAGTGGTGGCACATGCTTTAATTCCAGTACTCAAGAGGTAGAGGTAGATGGATCTCTCTGAGTTCAAGGCCAGCCTGGTCTACACAGTAAGTTCCAGGACAGCCAGAGCTACACAGTAAGTTCCAGGACAGCCAGAGCTACACAGAGAAACCCTATCTCAGAAAACAAACAAAATTAACCAAAAAAAATGTTCTTCAAGTTGCTGACTCAGGTTTTTACAAAACAAAAATCCCTAAATGAAGGGACAATAGAGATGGCTCAGTGGTTAAGGGCATTTGCTGCTCTTGCAAAGGACCTGGGTTCAATTCTCAGCACCTATATGGTGGTTCAAAATCATTTCTAATTCAAGTTCCAGAGGAGCCAATGACACCTCGTCTGGCAGGAGGTATGAATGTGGTATATACATGGACATGCAGGCAACATAGATGCATAAAATATAATTTTACATATATTTTTAATTGGTATTTAAATTGATAAATTTTGTCTTAAGACATAATTCCTAAACAAAGCAAACGCCTGAAAGAGCCCTAAACGTATTTTTGCCCCACCCCCTTTTAAAATAGTTTTCTCTACGTAGTCCTGGCTATCCTAGAACTCACTGTGTAAACCTGGCTGGCCTCAAACAAACAAGAGATCCTCCTGCCTCGGTCTCTAAGTGCTGGGATTAAAGGTGTGTACCACTATGCCCAGCTATATTTCCACCATTTAAAAATTCTTATGAACACTAGCTTACTCCTATTTACTTAGCTTTATTTATTATGTACATGATCTATGTGTATATGCATTATAGACATACATATGCCATGGCATGTTTGTGGAATCTCAGGACAGCTTTCAGGAGTTGGTTCATTCTGTTGTTGGGGTTACAGGTATGAATTACCATGTCCATCCAGTTCATGATCTTTTTTCCTTTTTAAAAATTTTTTTTTAAATTTTATGTATATGGGTATTTTACCTGCATGTATGTATGTATAACACATGTATGCGTGGTGCCTGAGGAGGTCAGAAGAGATACTGGATCCCCTAGAACTGGAGTTATAGATGCCTATGAGCCTCTGTGTGGGTTCTGAAACTAAACCCTGGTCTTCTGAAAGAATAGTCAGTGTTCTTAACTGCTGGGTCATTTTTCCAGCTCAATGTCTTCTTTTCTTGAGATGCAAATTTTACTCCCATAAAAGGGTCTTTTTTCTCTCGAAATAAACATTGCAATGAATCATATTAAATCTCAGTATGTAGTCCCTATAACTGAAACATCTTCAAGCACCTATTAATAACATCACCCCTTTAGATAGGTACAATGCTAAAGGTCTGTAATCCTACCACATAAGGTAGAAACAGGAGGATCAGGAGTTCAAGGTCATCCTTCGCTATACAAGTACTTTATGACTATCCCAAGCTAAGTGAGACACTGTCACTTCCCTAGGAAGACCTAGGGAAAATGATACTTGCTGGTAATCCCAATACTGCAGAGATAAAGACTGGGGGATCAGGAGAATTCAAGAGCAGTCTTGACTATTTGAGTCTCTGTTTCAATCAATCAATTAATCAATTAACAAAATTACTCTTGGGGCTGGATAGATAGCTCACTGGTTAAAAGCAGTAGTTGTTCATCCTGAGAACCCAGGTTCAATTCCCAGCACCCATAGGCAGCTGATCTTCTGTAACTCCAGCCCCAGGGGATCAGATGCCCTCTCCTGGCCTCTTCAGGCACTGCATGCACACGGTGCACACAAAGACATGCAGTCAAAATACCAATATACATAAAAAAAATAAATCCCAGCACTTGAGAGGCAGAGGCAAGTAGTTCTCTGTGAGTTCGAGACCAGCCTGGTCTATTGATGGAGTTCCAGAACAGCCTTCAAAGCTACAGAAAAACCCTGTCTCAAAAAACAAAATACACAAACAAATAAATAAAATAAAATCACCTACTTCCTTTGCTTTCCTTTTGACTTGAAGTTTTGTACATTTAAGAATTTGAGATCTCTACAGTTTAGCCAACAATACTCAGACTTTCCATAGGGTGACTTACAGCTCGGACAGCAAGGATGTCCCCAACAGAAAGCCATTTCAGGATATGAAAGAGTACATCTTCTGGAAGACTCAAGATGGTTAAGTTTCGGGGTCTTCTTTTGATTCTTCGCTTGGTAGGATAACAGAAACACTTGGCACACCTACAATGGATCACTTAAGGGAAAAAAACCCACAAGCCTTGGTGAGATGAAAAGTTGTACATAAAGATTATTTAATAGTTACTGTTCTCTGTTCACACAAGGAACACATCTTAATATTAAAGTGTACTATATAAACTACTTAAGATAACACCATTCTTTTAATATCCAATAAATATTCATGGTGAACATCTGATAACATGTAATTGAATGCTGGAAACTTTCTGATTCAGGATCCACATTACAAACAGAAAGGGGGGGAAAGCACCAATACTGATAAATGTTTTTCTTTAATTTCACTCAAGAAAGTACTTTGGGGCCTGAGAAATGTCTCAGCAGTTAACTCGAGGCTCAAGCCAGTCAACAAGATCGCTTGGATTTTTGTTTCTTGATTTGTTTCTTGAGATGGGGTCCTCTATAGTCTAGGCTGACCTCAAATTCACTCATGTAGCTGAGGCTGCCCTTGAACTCCTGATCCTCCCTGCCTCTACCTCCCAAGTACTAAATTATAAGTGTTAACTTACTTTGCTTATATTTGTACGTGACTAAAAAGCATACCATCAGTATGGCCCTAGGAACTTCAATTGCATAGATCGGGAACTCCAATTAAATTAATAGGGCAGTTCTGCAGAACATAGAAGCCAGTCAGTCCTAGAGCAGGTCTCAGCTTGGCAGATGTCAGTGTTGCCCAGTCCCTGAACCCAGTGGTCTGCTACACTCAGCATATAGTGAAAATTGCAACATCAAGATAGCTCAGTGGTTCTCTACCTTCCTAACGCTGAGACCCTTACACACTTCTTCATGTTGTGCTGACCCCCGACCATAAAATTATTTCATTGCTACTTCGTAACTGTAATTTTGCTGTTGCAAATCACAAGGTAAATACCTGATATATGCAACCAATATGAAAGGACGCCCCCAAAGGGCACAAATGTTGAGAACTGCTCATCTATATGCACACAGCCACTGGGCTCTTTCAGAGCCCAATTCCACAGTGGATTATTCCAATGTTTACTTCAGCAATCTATTCTTCATCCACCGCTGATGCCTCTTCCATTTATTTCACAAACTGCCCCACCCCACGCCTTCAGGAACCTTAAGGTCCTGACTGTCTGTAAATGCATCTGTCTTCCTATCCACTTTTTTCTCCTCGCATTGAGGTAAGGTGGCTGTTCCCAGGCCTTGATAAAGCTCTCCACTAGGAGGTCTCTAGAGACTCCCCACTCCTATATTCTTGACCTGAGTTTTATCAGAACTAAATGTACTGCAAATGCCAAATACATACCCAGAGCTAATTTCCAAATATTCTGAGAATATTATAACAGTTTCCTGATTTACCTGTTCTGGAATATACATCTGAAGTGTTTAATCACTCTAACAAGTGAAATCGCACCCCCAAGGCTGTGCGACGTTTTCACAGGGCAAATCCTGTTGCCTCCGCCGACCTTAGCTGCGGACCTGACACTCAGGTGATCGAGCACCCCCCAACAAGATCCCGGACAGGTTGTGAAATCGACCTATAGTGTGGGGATCATTCTCGACTTCACAGAAAAACGAAATCAAAGTTTGCTGGGCAAAGAACCTAAATCGCCGCGGGTAACAGGAGGCGTAGGCGCCGAGCGGACATTTAAACCGCGCGGGCGAGTTCACAGAGAGGGATCGGCGTCTACCCCCGTGCTTTGGGTGATGCGACGTGCCCTCCCAGGTCATAGGGGCCCGAGCCAGGACCCGTCGTCTGCCCGGCTCCCGCCTGCACTCACCACCGCCGCTCCCCATCGCCGAGCTCACGCCACTACCTTCCTAGACCGCTCGCGAGCGCGCCCGCGCCTGGGGCAAGTGCGCCGAGCGCCGCACGCAGGCGCGGACCCCACCCGCCCCGTTTTCAAACGCGCCGGGTGCTCCTACTGGTAGGACCGCGGAGTTACGCCCCTCAGATCGCCAGCCTCTCCCGCCCCGCAGGCTCTGGGCACTTGTGATTGGCTTCACCAGGACGCAAATTCAAACGCTGGTTGTCTATTGGCTTACTGCTCTTGGCTAACCCGCCTTCTCCGCTGGGCGGGGGCCAGGGAGAAGCTCAGCTGGCGCCGGCGGGCTATCCCAAAAAAAGCCCGCCCGCCCGGACGCAGAGAGCTCTTCTACCTCGTAGACTTGTCCCGCCCTCTGGGAGCCTGACATGCGTGCGCGTAGCCCTAGTGGTATTACCTGTCCCTCCCACGCGAGCTCCCGGCCAAGGAGACTGGGTTTGGGGACGCCAACTCCAACCCTGATGTGGAAATTGCTGAAGCCGGGCTCGGATCTCTCTCAAAATATTCTACCCTACATCCTGTTAATCGGGGTTCTTATTGTGCTAAGCCGCTACAGTCACATTCTGTTGACTTTTATTCACTCGTGTATCGGGCAGTGACAGCATCATGTCCCACCTCTTCGTGAGATGATCTGCCAACAAAAGAAATTAAGTCTATTGAGGGTAGTAAGACCAGAGCAAGGAATTGGCCCAGGCTTCTCTTCTCCACACAGCTTATTCTTAGCCTTCATCCCCCTCCCCGCAGCCGGCATGCTTACTGGACCCTTTGGGGTACCTGGCCTATGCTGACAGCTGAATGTCAAGACCTCTTGTAAGTCTAAGACAGTAAATAGGGAATGGCTGTTCACAGCACAGACTATTAGAGAACCCTAAGGCAAGACGGGGTCTGCTCCCCATTGCTTCTGATTCCCATCCCTTTCCTGGAGAGATTACTGTTTCCCACTTTGTTACTTTTTTGTCTTTCCCCCTTTGAACTTTGTTATTTTGTTACCTGTCACAGAGCAGAAGCACTGCTTTCTGAATTTACTTTTGGTAGTAACCGAATGGAAAAAACAACAACAAAAAACTAAATTCAACAAAGAGCAAGTCAGCTGCCAGTCACTTCTCAAGATCCCTAACTATCTCTGGTCCCCTGGTTACTCTAAGTTACAAAGTCATCAATTAACTTGGTGACTCTACTCTGTTCTTTGTATCCTACCCAGTTTCTCTTATTTACTCTGAGGCCAGTTTTGTTGGTTTTGATAAAGGGTCTTCCCAGTTTTAATTAGCTTCAGCTATCAACCTGACATTGCTTAGAATCACGAGGGAGACTCAATTGTGGTCTGTGGCCATGTCTGTGAGGGATTGTTGTCAATGATGATTGAGAGGGTTCATCCCACTGTGAGTAGCGCAATACATAGGTGGGTAGACCTAGGCTGCATAAGAAAGCTAGCAAGTGGGGGGCTAGAGAAATGGCTCAGAGATTGGGAGCACTGGCTGCTTTACAGGGGCCCTGAGTTCAATTTCCCAGCAACAACCTATTGGTTCATGACCATCTGTAATGAGGTTTGGTGCCCTCTTCTGGCCTGTACGCAAACAAGCAGACATGACACTATACATAATAGATAAATCTAGAGCTATAGTAACAAAACAACTTTATATTGGCATAAAGATAAACAGGTGGATCAATGGAATCAAATTGAAGACCCTGACATAAACCCACATACTTGTGAACACCTGATTTTTAAAAAAAGAAGCCAAAGTTATACAATGGAAAAAAGAAAATACCTTCAACAAATGGTGCTGGCATAACTGGATGTTTACATGTAGAAGAATGCAAATAGATCCATATCTATTACCCTGCACAAAACTCTAGTCTGAGTGGATCAAAGACCTCAACATAAATCCAGTTACACTGAACCTGGTAGAAGAGAAGGTGGGAAATATTACTGAATGAATTGGTATAAGAGACCACTACCTGAATAGAACACCAGTAGCAGACACTAACATGGACAATAAATGGGACCTTCTGAAACTGAAAAACTTCTGAAAAACAAGGGATATGGTCAACAAGACAAAATAGCAGCCTACAGATTGGGAAAAGATCTTCACCAACCCCACATCTGACAGAGGGCTGATCTCCAAAGTACATAAAGAACACAAGAAAGTAGACAGGAGTCTGGTGGTGGTGGCACACTCCTTTAATCCCAGCACTTGGGAGGAAGAGGCTGTCAGATCTCAGATGGAGTTCTAGGATAGCCAAGACTGTTGCACAGAGAAACCCTGCCTCAAAAAACAAAACAAAAAGAAACTAAATATCAAAATACCAAATAATCCAATTTAAAAATTAAGTATAGACTTTTGAAAAAGAAAAAAAAATTGAAAGTATGGAGGGGTGGGATACTGTTAGAGTCCACAGATTCTAAGAACTGTTAAACCTATAGAAAATTACAAAGTAAAAACAATGAAAGGAAGAGGCTGGAAGGGGAAAGACATAGAAATAAGAAAGTTTATGAGATATGGATGAAAAGTATAATAAAAAGCACTCAGGAGGCAGAGGCAGGCAGATGGTTTGAGTTTGAGGCCAACCTGGTCAACATAGCAAGTTTCAGGACAGCCAGGGCCATGTGAAG
Organism: Cricetiscus sungorus; assembly: GCA_030556225.1. Classification (NCBI taxonomy): domain Eukaryota; kingdom Metazoa; phylum Chordata; class Mammalia; order Rodentia; family Cricetidae; genus Cricetiscus; species Cricetiscus sungorus. The sequence goes on from JANBXA010000069.1 coordinate 10,940,461, forward strand.
AGACCCTGTCAGGGGAAAAAGTTTTAGTAAAGAATGCCTTAGAAGACCAGATGGAGAAACATACAGAACAATCTTAAAATCTAACTGAGCAATATACAAACTAAAGAAAAACCATGATAGCTGGGCACTGGTAGCAGAGGCAGTCAGATCTCTGTAAGTTCAAGGCCAGCCTGGCCTACAGAAAAAATTTTATGACAGCTTCCAAAGCTACACAGAGAAACCCCTGTCTCAAAAAACAAACAACCCCCCCAAAAAACCCAAACAAACAAACAAAAAAAGAAAGAAAAGACAAAAGGAAAACCAATATGACATATATGTGCAAAAGTGAAGATTAAATATTGGAAAGTAAGCAATAAACATACTTAGGAAATGAGGTGCTGGCACATTAGCACTGAGTCAAGAGATGTACTTCTCAGATTCCTCTGGTTCTTGTAGACTCCATTTGGTGTTGTGTATGGGAGAGATGAGCAGCCCCTGTGTTCAGCAGTTCCCTTGACCCCTCCAGGCTCCTCTTGAGGTCTGTTCTGTTCCTGCAGGTCCACAGTATGTGAGCAGAAGCACTTCCCTTTAAGTTTTTATTTTTCTTTTCGAAGCTCCAAACAATTTTATTAGCATTTCAAAGAAAAACCTCAGTACAGGCATACCATAAATATCTGAAGCTGCCCAGAGGAGAGAAATAGAGAAGACAAAGACAGAAAGCTATGACCTTTTGAGTTAGGCATGGAAGTTAGGCAAGCAAGCAGCAACATCATGGGAAGCAGACACAGGGCAAAAGTGGGGTTGTTGGGGCTTTAGAGCCAAATTGAGGACGTTCAGCGTATTGGGGAAAGCATGATTAGAAAGAGGTAGAAAAAGTGGTTAATGCCTCTCTGAGTGACTGAGAACATCAGGCAGGCTACAAAACTGCATGGCTGTGGTTATGTAAGTGTAGTAGACTCCTGCTGGCCTGGCATCAAGAGCATTATTAACTAGCACTAGCCCCTCCAACTCCCCAACCTCCCAACCCCCCAACCCTAGGCCACACCTGGCCTAGCTCCAGAGCTAGCACCTAGCCTAATCCATCCTTTGTTGAGCAGATACTTTTTCTTTCCCTGTGTGAACCTTTTCTCCTTTTCTGAGAGTTTCCCAAGGATACAAAAGCCTATCTATGCAAAATTTGGTTCAGGAAACGCAGAAAACTGTGGTACCTGATGAATCCAGACTCTGCATTTGGTGGTTTTTTTTTTTTTTTTTTTTTTTTTTTGAGGCCTCATTCAAGTTATTCCGAACATATGGTAATCAACTGGCTAAAGTGTAAATATTGAGAAAAGTAAGAATACCCTGGTGCCCTGAGTATAGGGAAAGAGCTTCAGTCCTTTGAGGCTGGGGACCCCTGCCTGCAGCTGAGAAAGGCTAAATTCATTCTTAAAAGTGTCTCTGAATCTTCTTTTAACAGATCCAAGTGAACCCACACCCATATCGCTACTACTGAGACATGTAAGCACTTGGAAGATGTCTAATATTCTGAGAAAGAAAAGTACATTATTTCAGTAAAGGGATAGTCATTCCTCCTGTGGTGGTTTGAATGAGAATAGACCTCATGGTCTCTTATGTTTGAATGCCTGCTTTCCAGTTGGTGGAACTGCTTGGTAAGGATTTGGAGGTGAGACTTTGTTGGAAGAGGTGTGTCACTGGGAGGTTTCAAAAGCAACACCATTCCAATTAGCTCTCTGCCTTGTGGTTGTGGTCTGATGTGAGCTTTCAGCTGCTGTTCCAGCCCCATGCCTTCCTGCTTACTGCCTTGCTCCTCACCACGTGGGTCATGGACTCACCCTCTGAAAATTTAAGTAAGGCTGCAGTTAGATGCTTTCTTTTATATGTTGCCTTGTTCATATGGTTTCATGGCAATAGAAAAGTAACTAAGACATCTCCCATCTCTTCAGCATGGCTTTAGGTGAACCTGCCTTCCTGAGTGGTTGTGCCTTGGTCAGGTAACTGACCTTCCCAACTGAATTAACTTTTTGCTTTGTTTATTTTGAGACAAGATTTAACTGTGTAGCCCTGGGTGCCCTAGAACTCACTCTGTAGTCCAGGCTGGTCTTGAACTTATCTCTGCCTCCCAAGAGCTGGGATTAAAGGTATGCACCATCATGCTGGCTAAACTCTTAATGGCATGTCTCCACAGAGAGATTCCAATAATTTGGCTGTAATAGCTTTCCCTTAATGGGCCTTCGATGTAACTGTACATTTCTCCTCTTTAAAGAGGTAGCTAAAATCATTTAGAAGATGGGATCTAATTAGAAAATAATACACATCCGCAAATCCCACAGTCTCTACCACTTTCTTCCAGACAGCTTGACTTGGCCAATGCAATATTAGTTGCAGAGGACTCAAATGTGGGGTCTAATTCTCAGTTCTCACGCCTGTTTCCTGTAGTGATCTCCCTAGCTTAATGAGTTCCCACATCCAGGTCTTGATGAGACCACAGGCCATCAGATGGAACTCTGCACCCCAGTTCTGCACCAGGCTTCTGAAGCACTTGTACCACTCTGCCCTGTAAATGCAATCTGGGATGATATTGGTTTACTGGGCTGTGAGCTAGCCTTGAAACCATGCAGGTGTGATAGCTAATCTCACTTGTCAGCTTGATGAGCATGCTTGTGGAGGAACATGCTTGTTTATCATGGCTGAGATGGGAAGACCCACCAACCATGGGAGGCACCATTCCATGGGAGTCTTGGAATGTTTAAAAAGAAGAAAGTAAGGTGAGAAGGGCATTCATGATCTCTGCTTCCTGATTGTGGGTTGATGACACCAGCTGCTTCAAACTCTTGCACTTTGACTTTTTCCACCATACCAGACAGGGACCTGAAACTGAGCTGAAGTCAATTCTCAAGTTGCTTTTGTCAAGATACTGTATCACAACAGAAAGAAAATAACAACAAAGAATTCAGACAAAAGCACTGCTGTTTCTGTAATAAACTGGACCTTTGCAAGTGGAGGAAGTGGAGAAGAGTTTGAAACTTTGGGCCAGAAAAGCTTTTCAACGCTGTAAGCAGAGCTTAACAAACCATTCTGGCATATTTGGACTGTGGAAGCTCAGGTCATGGAGTTTCAGAGGTGAACAAGGACTCTATGAGGCACAGGATTAGGGGTCCTTCGTGTGACATTTCCACTAAGAACCTAGTTTCAATCTGCCCACACCATGAGAATCAGAGTGAGGAAGAATTTAAGATAATGGACTAATTTGTTAGGGAGAGGGAATTTTGAGACAGAACATTCACAGTGGTTCAGAGAAAACAAATGCAACTGAAGCACCACTGAAGAGAAGCCTCCTGCACTGTACTGAGGCAATAAGAAAGTTGTCTCCGGGTAATCTCCCATCTATCTTGTCAGGACCCAAATTTATTTGAAGGTGAATAAACTAAAGGGGTTCCTGACTCTTCAAAAGAAACTGCCTAGGACAGTGCCCCAGGGTCAGCATACAGAAGCTGACACTGCTGTGATCCAAGGAGGCTTGGCTGCAGCTTGAGCCCACAGCAGAACTTGGCAGCGTTATCCAGATAGTACTGTTTTTTTTTTAGTCACGCAAGCAGAGGCAAGTGGATCTGAGTTCCAGGCCATCCTGGTCTACATAGTGAGTTCCAGGACAGCCTGGGCTACACAGAGAAACCCTGACTCAAACAAACAAATAAATAAACAAACAAAACAAAACAACAACAAGAACAAAAAACCAGAACTAAACAGGCTATATGTGTTACAGGCAGCAGAGCTGGAGAGGTGGGGCTACCTAAATCCTTTGGTGCCCAGAAAATTACATCATGAGCTCCAGATGCCAGGCATGGAGCTAGCTATAGGGTTTGGTGTTTAAACCATGAATTTTAGTGTTGTTTTAGTGTGGTCATTCCTCACCTGCTCTATTTCTGGTTAGGAAAGAGAATGTTTATTCTGTGCCATTGTATGTTGTAAGTATATAACTTGTTTTGACTTTGTAGAATTTAAGAGTCAGATGAGATGTGAGCTTTGGAATTTTCAGCTGTTGAAATTGTTAAAGACTATGAGGACTATGAGATGAGCATGAGATTGTTTTAAATGATGTGCTTTGGTATCGATTTCAATTGTCAGCCTGATGATATCTAGCATTACTTGACAGGCCTCTGCATATGCCTGTGTGTGTGTGGGGGGGGGTTGAGGAGGGAAGACTCAACCACTGTAAGTGCTATCATTTCCTGGGTGGGGTCCTGGGATGTACAAAAAGGGGAAAGTGAGCCAAGCAGAGGCATTCATTGCTCTGTTTCCTGACTGTGGATGTCATGTGACCAACTGCTTCAAGCTCCTGTACCTTGACTTCCCTGCCATGATAGACTGTATCATTGAACTATGGGCTGAAATAGACCCCTTTGCCCTGAAGTTGCTTTTGTTAGGGAATAGGTCACAGTGGCAGACAGAGTGACTAACACAGCAGGCTGTCCTCATAAAGGCTACTCTGCGCTGGGATCTTTATTACGGTAGTACAGGCTCTGAGGGAGGTGGAGATGGATGTGGTATGGGAGGCTGAGAAGAGGACTGTGAGGGAGGAAGTTAGATAGGCTTAGAGTGAGGGTGATAAGGGGCTGGCTAGGGCAGCTTGCTCTTGTTGGGATTTTCCTTTAGGGGAGGACATAGGGCTGGTAAAGCTCAGGAAGATGTCCTCCAGAGAGACCTGGTTGATGGAGTAGTCTTCCAACATATAATCCTTCTTGGCTTGTTCCATAATGCCAAACACCTGTAGAAGAGGGAAGCCAGTTGCTGCAGATAAGTCCACCTGTAGGTGATGTGTCAGACATAGGGACAGGTGATTCGGGAAAGGGCAGAGAGGGCCACCCTCTGAGAGCTTGTGACAAGGCACAGAATGATGGTTTTGCTCAGCTGCTACAGAGTACCTTCAGAGGAGTTAAGCCTGTCTGTTCTGCTGGTGGGAATGGTGGCAGGAAGCGGGGTTCTGGCCTGCTATGTAACACTGGGCATGTGGCTCCTCTCTAGGCCTGCTCCCTGCTCTCTGAATTCTGGGGGTGGGAAGAACTGGTTTCTAAGGCTTCTTCTAGCTCGTACTTTATGCTGTATGATGTCCACACAAACATTCCCATAGTGTTGGCAGAGGACACATGAATGCCACTTACAGATAGTAGGTGAAATAAAAGTTGCACTCACCTTTGCCCAACTGAGGTTGTGGCCAGGCAGGTAGTACTGTACCATGCCTTGGTGCTCATCTTCCAGATTGCTGTCTGTACAAAACAGAAACTTTCTGTGAAGGCTGACCTGGAGGGCTAGGAAGGGCAGCCCAAGTGCATGAATCCCTAGGGACAGACTGTGTGACAGCTAACCGGTCCAGGCAGGACATCCAGCACCATCACACACCTTGGAAGGTCATTTCCACAAAAGCCTTAAACTTCTTTAGCACCTCCTGTTGCCATTCCCTCTGGACTTTGGCCTGCAGGGAGTAGCCACTGCCAAACTTGCTCTTGAGGTGTTGTGGGCTGCCCAGGCACTTGAACTGGCCCTGAACCATGATGGCCAGCCGGGTACATAAGGCTTCACACTCCTCCATACTGGGGAAAAAGAGAAAGTCTGAGACATTGCTGGAGGAGGCTGATGCCCACCCTGACTGTCAAGGGTTTGTGCAGACAGAAGGGTATCGATGCCCAGATCAGGCCATTTCTGATTCCCCATGCTGGATGTACCCACATGCAGAGCCTCGGGCATGTCCTTGCAGACCATGCTAGCTGCTGCCATATCTTCTGTTCACCTGTTTCCACCCCCACCATTCTGGCTCTGCCCCTGACCCACAGATGCCCAAGCTCTACCTGTGGGAGGTGATGACAATGGCCTTGCCAGACTCACGGGCCCTGGCCACAGTGTCCCAGAGCAGGCGCCGGGCCACAGGGTCCATGCCAGTGGACGGCTCATCCAGGAAGATGACTGCGGGCTCTCCAATGAGGGCAATGGCGGTGCTCAGCATGCGTTTGTTACCGCCACTGGAGGTGGATGGGATAAAGGTGGGACATGGAGAGTGGTGATTGTAGTCTCCAGTGTTGAAGCCCACTGGTTCAGCACCTGACTCCTCCTTTCTCTGAGATAATCCCTACTCTGGTGGGGCCTTCAAAGACTGCCCCATCATCTTCACTCAGGTTGAATTGTGACTTTGTTTATTCACTGAGGGTCTAAATGGATCCTGATGTCCAGGCTGAGCATGTGGTCATGAGATACCTCAAGTGTTTCTATGAGTGCTGGGGGTAGGGCATTGCCCAACTGAGAGTAAGGGTATAGGGCCATTTTAGTTAACTGTTCTTAAGATGCTCACTATGTAGTCCCAGCTGGCCTCAACTTCTCTGTCCTCTTGACCCAGTCTCTCAAGAAGCACTGGGACTACAGGTGCACACTACCATGCTGGCTTTATTTATTTTTCTTAATTTTTAAAATTTGTGTATAGGGCAGTGGTGGTGCACACCTTTAGTTCCAGCACTCAGGAGGGAGGCAGGCAGATCTCTGTGAGTTTGAGTCCAGCCTGGTCTACAGAGCTAGTTCCAGGACAGGCTCCAAAGCTACACAGAGAAACCCTGTCTCAAAAAACAAAAAAACAGAACAAAACAAAACAAAATATGTATATGTGTGTGTGCCTGCATGCAGGTGCTCATGACAGTCAGAGGGGATCAGATTCTCTAGAACCGGAGTTAACAAGTGGTTCTGAGTTGCTTTGTGGGTGCTGGGAATTAAACAAGGGTCCTCTCCAAGAGGAGTAAGCACTCTTACCTACTGAGCCATCTTTCCAGGCCCCTCACATTAACATAGCATTTACTGTGAGCAAAGCTCCAGTCTACACTTTTTTTGTTTGTTTGTTTGGTTTTTTTTGTTTTTGTTTTTCAAGACAGGATTTTACTGTATAGCCTGGAACTGTCTTTGTAGACCAGGCTGGCCTTGAACTCACAATGATTCCCCCTGCCTCTACCTCCCAACTGCTAGAATTAAAGGTGTGTATCACCATTGCCTGGCCTTTAAACTTTTTAAATGTAAATTTGTTTGGTCCTCAATAAGGCAAGGAGATATGAAAAGCTGCTGGTACTCAGATCAACAGGTTGGGGAAGGGACAGGGACTCTTTATCTGACACCTGGATCCATTTGGCCAGTCAGAGGCTCCTCTCCACTTCCCAGTCCCAAACATGGAGATCTATAAGAACACAGTCTACAGTTTTTGAAGTCTTCTCCTCAAAACTGTCCTGTGAATTTGGACAGTTGGTGCCTTCTGAGTAAGGACTCTTTTACTGGCAACACTGATAAACCACCTCAGACTTCTTGGGAAACATCAGGATGAGGCAACTATGAGTCTAATATGAAAATCTACCAAAAATAGGAAGCTTGACATGAAGTAGCAGACACAAAGATCTGCCTACCCTGTTGTTATATTCACACATGGTAAAATGTACCTGTTCCCAGCATAAAAATTACCTCTGGCTTGGAATAGAAGTCATCTTGCCCCCACTCACATCTTCAGTAGCATGGACTGCACAGCTCCTCCACCATGCCTGAGCTGCTGGGCATGGAGGAGGAGCTGTGCAGTCCTATACTCCAGGACTGAGAACTGGGACTATCTTGCAAATGGAGGTGGGGAGGGAGAGGGAACTCCCAGATCTCACCTGTAGGTCTTTACCAGCTTGTCTGCATATACAGGCATGAGTAAGTCCTCAAGGATCTGGTCTATACGGGTTTTAATGTGGCACTCAGGAATGCCCCGGATACGGGCATACATGACCATAATCTCTCTACCTGTCATGAAGTTTAGCAGGGCATCATATTCAGGACAGTAACCAATCCACTGCTGCACCTGGGGGAGGGAGACACACAAGAGTGAAGCCTCTTCTGGCTAGTTTCCCCATTCTGTCAACTCAGCAGTTCCAGGACGCTCCCTTGGCCTTGTTAATATCCATGTCTACAACAGGACAGCCAGAGCTGCACAGAAAAGGCCATGGGGATTGGCTTGTATAGTTATGAAAGCTGGGTTCTACAGTTTGTCACAGGACTAGAGTTGGGTAGATACATGGCTACTTGGGAAGCATCATCAAGTGGATGGTAATGGGAGACATAAAAACCAAAGGGCCAAGCAAGGAGAGAGTGAGGACAGTGGGATGTGTGTATAGCATCTAGGAACACTATAACCTTCAGGAACAGATACTAATCTACCAAAGGAGCCAGGTATGGTGGCACATGCCTATAATCCCAACTCTTGGAACCAACACTCAAGATCAATCTAGATTACATCCCGAGACCCTTTCTCAGAGCAAACTAAAATATTTATTAAGAGTCTGAGAAAGCATTGTTAGTGATAGAAATTAACAAAGAGAGAAGAAAGCTGTTGAGTAAGCAAAAGAAGGTTTAGGCTTGAAGTGGAAAAAAGCCAGCACTACCAAGTTCTACAGAGAAATAGGGAAGATACAGGCCAGGGTGACTGTGGTAGAAATGGGTTCAAGTGAACAGATCTGAGGAGTTTTTGGTAGGAGCCTTCATGGACCACAGCTGCCCACTGGATAACTTGGATGGTACCCTGAATGACAGGTGGATGTGTGTTGTCTCATTGATATAGGACAGGAGGGGGGAAGACAAGGGAGTAGAGGCACTATGGTGCTCACTATGGTTCCTGTAGGCACTTGAGAGAGAGTGTTATATAAGCAGCTAGACATCTGACCTAGAGTTCAGAGAAGCATCTAGGAATCATTTAGATTTGGAGGGGTTATAAATGAAATAGACATATAGACTTTTTGAGATCAAGCTCCAAGCTTCATGAACCTGAATCCTGTATCAATCCCCAAGATTTGTTGCAGACACACCCACCTTCACTAGGTCAGACTTGATGTTAAAACCCTTGACAAAGACATCCCCTGAAGTGATGGGCTGCTCCCCAGTCAACATGTTGAAAATAGAAGTCTTCCCAGCTCCATTGAAGCCAAGAAGGCCAAAGCATTCTTTTTCTTCAACAGTGAAGGACACTTTGTTCACAGCCAGCAGAGGTACCTTCTTGTTATAGACCTGAGAGACACAAGGCAGAGATGCAGAGAGGAGGCAGGAGGCCAGTAGCCAGCAGCCACTGCACTTTCCACCTCTTAGGACCCAAGCTCAGACAAGCTATTCCGCCCCCCACCCCAGCCAAGGTATTTCCTTTCTTCCTCCAACCCCTACACACTGTGAACTTAGTTCTTGGATGTAAGTCACTTTTCTTTGTCCTGAGCAAATAAATCTCTTGGATGTTGCTGAAGGGTTTTCTTTCTTGGTTCGGCTCTTTTTTTTGTTTTTATTTTGTTTTTCAAGATAGGGTTTCTCTGTATAACCCTGGCCGTCCTGGAACTCACTCTGTAGAACAAGCTGGCTTCAAATTCAGAGATCCACCTGCCTCTGTCTCCTCTATGTAGGCAGAGGTTTTGTTGTTTGGGATGGTATCAGCTCTGTTCTGTCAGCTGCTTCCCAAATAACCACTCAGAGACTTCATTATTTATAAATGCTTGGCCAATAGCTTAGGCTTGTTATTAACTAGCTCTTACAACTTAAATTAACACCTTTCTATTAATTTATGTGCTGCCCATAGGCTTTTACCTCTCCTGCATGTCCTGTTTTCTTTCCTTCTGGCTGGGAACTCCTCTGACTCCATCCTTCTTCCCAGTATTCCCTCTGCCCTGAAAATCCTGCCTAACCATCAACCAATAAGCTTTTAATAACAATGAGAGCAATACATATTTACAGTGTACAAAAATTGTTCCACAGTACGTCCCCAGTACTGGGATCAAAGGCAAGCACCACTACTGCTGGACTGTTTTCAGTTTTTTAACCACTAGATACTGAAGGAAAATAATATGACTGACAAACCTGGGGGACATGCTATAAAATGGCTGGATGTTTGAAAGATCTTTTGAAATTCTTCCTAGGAATCTTAGAGAAACTTGAGAGGCTCCATTTATTTTCTAGAGCCCTTATCCCACATGGTACCTCCACATTTGTTATTTGGATACACGAGAGGTCTATTCTCAGGTGTTTAGCAAGCATGGCTCCCATTCCCTACTATCTCAGGCCCTCCCTTTATCCAGGTGACCACAGAAGAGACAATAAAGGTACAACAGTTTCTGTCTCTGGGCATAAACATGAGCTTAGGTGTGCTTCATTCTCAGGAGAGAAACCTCCTCACTAAGTCTGTCTTCCCTGTAAGCTCATCGCTGCTGTGCACAGGCCACAAGCCCAGGAGAAGGTTGATTCTGTGTGTAAAATGTCCACAAGAAAAGTATCCTTCTCTTTCTAAAGCAAACCATGAGATCCAGGCATGACATTTACCTGTAATCAGAGTATTCAGGAGGCAGAGGTAGGAGGATCACGATTTCAAGGTCTATGTAAACTGCTCTGCAGGACCCTGTCCCAAATCAAACAGGCAAACAGATAAAAGATTAATGGTGAATTTAACTTTACCTTTGAGACTTCTTTAACAATAACTGGATTTTTCTTTATTAATGTTTCAAAATAAAACTTGATGGTTTTTGCCTCTTCTAGTACATCTTCATCTTCCATCTCATCAAGAAACATTCCCTACATTCTCAAGACAAGGGTAGACATGTAACTGGTTTACATTTACAAGGGTAGAAGGTAGAGCTTGACTGGAGTTGGAAGGGACCAAGCCTCTCTGGTATACCCTGAAGGTACTGTGTCTGACACAGTGCCGTGTACACACTACCACTCCATTCTCATGACCATGATGAGGTAGACATGCAAATCACAAAGCATCAGCTTTTGAAGAAAGCAAGATTAAAGCCCAGGAAAGTGAAGATGTAAGAAAAGCCCATCTCCTTCAGTTTCTTCTAGAGGGTGTTGGTCTCACGAGCTAACAGAGCCTTTCTCTAGTCTGCTTGTAGCTGACTGCAGAAGTGGTGTTTCACAAAGTGAGTTGTTCTAGCTAGCTGGAGTCCTGTTCCTGCTCAGCTGAGGAGCTGCCCTTAAAACATCTCATATGTGGACCAGGGTCTCAAGGGCTGAATCATGTTTTTCTCCTCTGGAGGTCCCTGTGCATAGGCTGTCACCTCTCTGCCCTGTGATTAAACAAATGGCTTCTGGGATCCCTCTGATAGGAAGAATCAAGGGAGCTAACAAACACAGGAAGGAAGCTCTAGAGCAGTGGTTGTCAACCTGTAGGTTGTAACCCTTTCTTTGTGGGTTTAACAACCCTTTCATAGGGGTTGCACATCATATATTTACATTACAATGCATAACAGTAGCAAAATTACAGTTATGAAGTAGCAACAAAAATAATTTTATGGTTGGGGTCACCATGGCATGAAGAACTATATTAAAGGGTCGCAGCATTAGGAAGGTTGAGAACCCCTGCTCTAGAGTCAGGACTTGACCTGTTTTTACACAACTTTCACCTCTATTTACTCACCATAATTTCCTTTCTAGAAAAGCCAGAAAGCTTGGATTTCAGTATGCAGAATGTATTTGCTTCAATGAGGAAAAGCAGGATGATGTACACAGGTCCCAAGATAGCCAGAGCTGTCAGGTATTTCCCTATCCCCAGAGATTCCCAGGCATAGATGTTCTTTTGGACCACATATCCTTCTGCTAATGTTAAATAAACAGATTTTAGCACACCTTTTTGGAGATTTTTCAAAGCTATTCCTCATCTTTATATATAGCAAGTAAATTCCCATAGTAACAAATATTACTAAAAGAAGCATCATTGCTATCAATGCTATCACCACATCCTAGTACATGGTAAGTAAGAATATCTTTTCCTTGCTGTAACCAATGCTATATAAAAACAATGCAATTAGCTGAGCATGGTGGTTCACACCTGTATAATCACAGTACTCAGGAGTCTAAGGTGGGAAGATTGCCATAAACATGAGACTGGTCTGTACTAGTTAGCATTTCTAGGGAATTCTGTGATGTATGTGAGATACTGTCTTAAAAACAACAACAAACAAGTCAGGTGGTGGTGGCACATGTCTTTAAACTTGGGAGGCAAAGGCAGGCAGACCTCTGTGAGTTTGAGGTCAGCCTGGTTTATAGAATGAGTTCCAAGACAGGCTCCAAAGCTACAGAGCAACCCTGTATCAAAAGACAAAACAAAACAAAAAACCAACAAAACAATAAACAAACAAAACATCCAAGAACTTGCAACTAACTAGGGTAATGAGCCCTAGGGGAAAATCTACTATTATTCTGTTAAGTGAATGTAGTAATCAAACGATTTCTAAGGACATATTCTATAACCATTGATAAATGCATTGCTCAGCCCTCATCAGAGAAATTTTCTTTTTGCAATAGATGATAATTAGCAGAGAAACCTACTATGTTTTCTGCAGAAAATAAGACATATTAGAAGGCTCAGCCCTAACTGGGATGGCTATATTATACCCTTCTCCTCAAGGCTCAGTGACCTATTCAAAAGAAGGAGCAGAAAGATAGTAAGACCTAGAGGTGGTAACACAATGGGAAAGATGCTGTAACAGCAAGCATAAGATCTTCACAAGTTCAAGCCAGACAAAAATCCCAACACAGAGGAGGAAACATGGGCATGAAGTTCCACCCCTAACCAGGAAGCTGTTTGCAGTAGATAACTGCTGGGAGAAAGAACATGAGTTTTTCCCAATGGAGTGACACTGAGTACATCAACTACACTTCAGGACTTCAGGGCAGGCTCCATGCTTGGAAGTAATCTGCTATGCCAGAAGTAAACTGGGCTCTATGCTTGTTTGTTCATTTGTTTGTTTGTTTTGGTTGTGAACCTAGCCTTTAACAGCTGAGCCATCTCTCCAGCCCCCCCCACCTTTTTTTTTTTTTTTTTTTTGGCAAGCACTTGAAGTTGGGTGGAGAGAGGAGATAGGCGAAGATCTGGAAGGAGTTGGGGGAAGGGAAAGAATAAGATCAAATATTTCATGAAATTCTCAAAGAGCAAATAAAAACATTATTTAAAAAAGAATGCAATAAAAGACTTTTCTCGTGCTGTATTATATAAATTCATATAATTTTGTCAATTAAGAAAAAAAAAGGGTCTGGAGAGAAGGCTCAGCAGTTAAAAGTACTGGCTTCTCTTTCAGAGGACCTGAGTTCAAGTCTCAGCACCCATATGGCAGCTCACAACTGTCTCTAACTCTAGTTCCAGGGATCTGATCCCCTTCCACAGGCATGCATACAGGTAAAACACCAAAGTACATAAAATAAAATTTAAAAACCAAATAAAACAAGTATTAAAAAAGAAATAAAAGGGCTTGGAAAAGTAGCCCAGCAGTAAAGCATGCTTATCATATTCGAGGCAAAAAATCAATAATAATAAAAGACTTTTCTTGTTTATAGACATTTATCTAAAACACAAAATACTTACGTGTTTGATTGTCCTTTCAACCATCAATCCCCCTGAAAGTGAACTGACCACTAACGTAGAAAAATCTCAGGAGACACTTGGGGGTAGAAAGTACTTGTTTAGCATGCGGGAGACCCTAGGGGTTTCATCTATCACTGCCAAACCAAACCAAACCAAACCAGCTCTGAAGGGCTCTATTCTCTTTTTAAAATCTGATCTGCCTTAAATTTTTATAAATATGTATATTTAAAAATTATGCGGTAAATATATTCTGACTGGGGAAAATAAAAAAGAATGAAGTAGGCAATGAAACTACTTTTCATTTCCTTAAATATTGTAATGATTGCACAGTTTTGTGCATAATTCTTTTACACTTGTATTTATACTGATTGCATCATGCATGTTAGTCAAATTATTACTAAGCTTCAACTCATAGATATTATCTTGTTACATTTTTTATTATTTTATGTGCATAGGTGTTTTGCCTGCATGTGTGTCTGTATATCATCATTACCACAGAGGTCTAAAGAAAACAGTGGATCCTCTAGAATTGGAATTACAAATAGTTATTAGTCACTATGCAGGTCCTGGTCATTGAACCCAGGGCTTCTGGAAGAGCAGCCAGTGCTCTTCACAGCTGAGCCACCTCTATTGCATTTGTTTATTTATTTACTTATTTGTGTGTGTATTGTGTATGCATAGGGCAGGGAACACATATGCTACAATACAATATGGAGGTTAGACTCCTTCCACACTGTGAGACCTAGGGATCATCCTTAGGTCATCAGACTTGGCAGCAAGCACTGAGCCATCTCACTGGCCTAGATATTATCTTTTAAATGAAAATGTAACAATTCTATGCATTATCTTCTCCAATGTACTTAATATATAATGGACACTTAATATATAATGGACATTAACTGCATAAGAATATACAGATAAAACACTTTTGATACTTGTATCATTTTCTACTGTATAGTTGTACCACAATTTGTTAACAGTCTCCTTTTGGTATAGATGTAGGTTACTGTCTTCCTTTAGCATGGCAGTGGTTCACATCAACACAAAAAAAAAATCTACAGATTCTTGAGTCCCATATAAAATGGCATAGCACAGTCTTCTCTCTAGGTATTCCTAGATTCTGTATACATGGGTTCAACCAATGAGAAATTGGAGGTGTCAAAACTTTTCAGAAAATGAAAACTGTATCTGTACTAAATATCTATAATTTTCTTCTTGGCATTATTCTTAAATATAGTGTAACTACTATTTACATAGCATTTACACTATATTAACTGTTTTAAGAAATTTAAAGATAATTTAAAGTATGTGGGAGCAGACTAGGGTATATCTTAATGGTAAAACACTTGCCTAGTATGCACAAGGCTCTGTGTCAGATTCCAGGCAACACACACACACACACACACACACACACACACACACACACACACATACACACACACACAGGGCATGAGGACAATGCATAGCTTATATGCAAATACCATGTTATTTCATATAAAAGGTGAATGTTAATAAATTATACCTTGGTGGGGTGGCACATACCTGTATTTAGGTGAAGCTTTGCAAGTTCAAGGCTAGCCCGGTTTAAATAGTGAGTTCCTGGACAGCCAGGGGCTGTGGAATAATTCTTCTGTGTACTGTGTGTATGTATTACTCTCATTGGTTAATAAAAAAGCTGATTATCCCATAGCTGGGCAGGAAGAGATTGGGCAAGACAGTCTGACACAGAGAAGATTCTGAGAGGAAGAGGGGAATTAGAGAGTTGCCAGACAAACTTAGAGGGAGCAGAAGATGAACATACCATGATAACAACGGCACTGCCATGTGGCAGAGTGTAAGTAAGGAATATGGGTTAATTTAAGTGTAAGAGCTAGCTAGTAATAAGTCTGAGCTATCGACCAAGCATTTCCAAAAAATACTAAGTCTCTGGTTATTTTGGAACTGGTGTGTGGGAGAGAAAAGTCCAGTTACAGCCAGGAATACATAAACACTTTGTCTCAAAAAAGACAAATCATCTGGATAGTGGTGGCATATGCCTTTAATCCCAGCACTGAGGCGATACAGGCAGATGGAGCTCCTTGAGTTAGAGGCCCACCTGGTCTTCAGAGCAAGTTCCAGGACAGTCAGGGCTACACAGAAGAACACTGTCTCACAAAGAAAAGTCAAATCATATTATGTAAATCATATCAGGATAAAAATGTTATCAGCATGGGGGCTGGAGAAATGGCTCAGTGGTTAAGAGCACTGTTTGCTTTTCCAGAGGACCTGGGTTCAAATTCCCAGCACCCACATGGCAGCTCACAACTGTCTATATTTCCAGTTCCAGGACATCCAATACCCTTATAAGACATATTTGCAAAACACTTACCTATGCACATGAAATAAAAATTAACAAAACTGTTATCAGCAAGTTTTGTTTATAATACTTACAAACATCATTGCAGTCAATATCACTCAAGTTCTTAGCATTGCAAAACTTTTTTAGTTCAAAGTTGTAGTACAAGTTGGAAAAAGCCATTCCCAGGCAATGTCCAGGAAGTATTAAGAACATGTGATCCAAGGAATTTGAGAATTCTGTATAGCCAAGGTCTACAAAGAACAGAAAGCAGATTTTACTTGCATGAGTCAAAGTGCACATGTCACCTTTCCTCCTAACTCATTTCTTTAGTCCAGATCATCATACTCTCAAGTGTCCACCAGAAACCTGGTTTCCCTCACTCCTGGTGTTGATTCTCCCTCTATTCATTCAACCCATAAGACATGGTACTTTTCTTTGCTTAGCTCCTTGAATCTATCCCTTTACTTCCATACCCTTGTTCTTGTAGGTGAACCTGAAGAGCGCTTGTGTCTGAGAAAGTCCAGGAGGAATGTGTGAACAGAGGTGGAAAGGAAGAAGGGTACAGGTTGGTGGTAAGCTGAGACAGACAGAACAGGGCACAGGAGCCAGCTCTGGAATTGCTCAGTGTTTTATTTTCCCCCTGTACTGAGGATTGAACTGAGGGCCTCACTCATGACAGGCAAACATGCTACCACATCCCCAGCTCTGGAGTGTCATCTTGCAGTCAGTCAAGGAGTATATGGTTCCTTCCTCCATAGTTTATGGATACTAAACTGTCATGAAGGTTCCCTTGGGAGAGAGAAAAAGTCCCCAAATAAAAGAAAAGGGAAATCGTAAGCCAGATTTTAAGTAAAAAAAAAAAAAAAAAAAAAAGGATATGAGCTGGAGATATAGCTCAGTGATTAAGAGCATTTGCTGCTCTTACAGGGGATCTGGATTTGATTCCCAGCACCCATGACAGCTCAAGCATTCTAACTCCAGTTCCAAGGGATCTGACATCTCTTGCTGGCCTTTGTGAGTAACAGGCATGCAAGAGATGTACATACTGACATTCAGGAAAACAATTATGCACATAAAATACTTTTTCTTAACTTTTACATGTGTAAGTATTTTGTCTGCGTGTATTTTCTGTACACCATGTGTGCAGTACCCTTGACCTTCTGGGACTGGACCTACAGACATTTGTGAGCCATTGTGTGGGTGCTGTGAATAAAACCTGGGTTCTCTAGAAGAGCAGCCAGTGTTCTTAACTGCTGATTCATCTCACCAACCCCCCCAAAGAAAAATCATTTTTAAAAATAAAGAAAAAAAGAGGAAGTGAAGAAAAGTCAATCTGAAGAAGTTGTGGGGCATAAATGCAAATGAAAACGAGTATTGTAGGGGCTGGAGAGATGGTCAGCAGTTAAGAACCTTCTGTTCTTACAAAGGACTGGAGTTTGGTTCCAGGCAACCATGTCAGAGAGCTCCCAATCACTTGTCACTATAGTTCCAGAAGATCTGATGTCCTCTTCTGACCTCCAAGCGAATCCCCACACGTGCACATTCACACAGAAAAACACGGACACACACACACGATAATAAAATAAATCCTTAATGAGAAGAGCATTGTGGAGGTAACATCAGGCATTTTGTTCAACCCAGCCCTGATGACAGCATAAATATGAAGATGTCAGTCTCAGGTGCGTGTTGTAAATAATGACTCAATCTTAGTTTCTTTTACTTACCAGGAACCCTTCCTCCAATGTTGACTTATTAATTTACTCATCTTTTTTAAAGTAAAGAACACTACATTTTAGTGAAATGCATAGATCACAGGTAAACAGTGATTAGTGAATATGTAAGTCCATGTACACTAGTACCCAGTTCAAGATCAAGAATGTCTCTTCATTCCCAAAGTTCCCTAGTGTGTTGTTCCTTTAGTCATCCCTTTCCCCACAACCCAGAGGCAACCCCCTTTCTGATTGTGTTTCCAGGATTCACTTTGGTTTATGGACTTCACACAAGACATGGTAGACTCTTTGCTCAACATAGTCCTTTTTAAAAACTGAGCAATAATCTACTGGGTGAGTATGACTGAACTGTTTCTCCATCCACCATGGAGATGCATTTGGTACACTCCAGTTGGAGAACTCCAGCCCATGGCAGCTGTGAACATTGTCTCGGAGGTCTTTGGTACACGCACATTTTTGAGGGTGTAACTACTGGGGCTGCAAGAGGAGAGATTAACGCTTTATGCAAAACATAGATGTGATCTTACCTTTTTCACTTGTGACTGTGACAAGCACGAGGGGACTGATGCTCAAGAAGGTGAGTATTACCACAAGCTTAACACAGGCATTACCAGGAGTTTTGAAAGAGAAGCTGATTGTGTAGATGAAGGGAATGACAGCCCAGCCATAGAGTACCATTATCAAGACCACTGCTGGGGTGTTCTCATGATGTGCAAAAGCTTCTTCCTTATACCACAAAAACACCAACTTAAGGAAGAGGAGAGGGAAAATTTTGGGAAAGTCAGTGAGCGTTCATTCCAAGTACTAAGAATACAGTAATTTCAGCTTTAATTAATTTATGTATTTGTGGGGGGTGGGGTGGAGTTGCTGCTGTGTGCCAGGGACATGTGTGTGTAGGACAGAGGACAACTCTCTAGAGGTGGTTCTTTCTGCCATCTTGTATGATCTGGAGATTAAACTCACATCATAAGGCCTGTGAGCAAATACTTTTACTGACTGAGCCATCTCACAGGCCCACAAACTCTGAAATATGCTCTCAGGGAGCCACCCTGTGTACACAGTGAAGTACAATAAAAGATGGAGAGATGTTCACAAAACACACAGAACAGAGCAGGTGAGGACACGCTGCACAGAATAACCAGGGAACTCTTGGACTACTTGATTCAATCATAATCAAATACTCCAACCCCAGTTCTCCGGTTATCTACTTTTGAACAATACATACATGTCTCCAAAATACTGTTTCTCATTGACTGGAGGCAGCAACTCTATGGATGCTACATAAACACCACGGAGCAAGGAACCCCCTTCCTCAAGATACCAGGGTTAGTGATGAAAGAGCTTTTGTATCCACATGGACGGCTCCCAAGTGAACTGCTCAGCTGGTTCTGGTACTGCATATGAGGCTTTAAGAGGAGCCTCTGGTCCACAGGGAATGACTCCAGCACCACCCAGTACTCACCACTAGCAGGAGAGTGGGAACAAGGAAAGAAATGAGATCCCATAGCAGAGCAGACAGCCAGAAGGCAACTGCACTGACGCCGCTCACAAACTGGATGTGCTTAGACTTAATGTTCTTCTCTGTGACTGTCAAGATGCAGAAAGAGCTTGACAGGAAAGCTATTCCAAAAAGAAAGTTGATAACAAGGTAATGTCCTTTAGGGCCCCTGTAAAAGTTAGAACACGAGGCAGCAGTTTAAGTAAAACTGCGACTAGCAGCCTTCTTCCAAAACAATCATTTGGAATTAAAATGAGACAAAGAAAGAAGTAGGTGGAAAAGTGAGAGTCCCTATAGATGTGTAAGCTTGAAGCCAGGAGAAAGGAAGTCATACATACTGGTACAAGATTCTCTCTGAGAGCTCTTTGGCTGTCTGAGGTTGAGGGTAGTTGGTTGTGGTAATGGAAGCATTGGCACCAGAAAGCAACTTGAAGAGAAAATTGTCCACCAGAGCCAGAGCCATTCCCGGGGAATGGTATGCCTGGTTGTTGAACAGTGCCTTCACTGTGGTGCGGTTATTCATGTCTTCAAAAGAAGCTGCCACCACATAGAGCTTATCAAAGTCCTCAGGAGCTTCTCCTGCCCTTTTCAGTAGGAAGTCCTCTACAGGACCTGGAAGGGAGCCAAAGAAACATTGGGCAGTAAGAATTGCTGAGAAAATATCACACCAGGCCCTGTGGCACACAATGCATTCATCACAAGCCACCCCATCCCCATTCTTCTGTTCCTTCTGGGTACCCCGCCACCAACCTCACATACATCCAACAGCTGGCCTCTTCCTGCCCTGTTCTATATTGAATTCCACGTGATCTTCAAATTTCCATCTTTTAAGTCCTTTTGAATTCCAGCTACTTTTTCCCTCACTATCACCTAAATCAGGTCTAGTCCCATAATGTCTTCTTGGACCATGTGTTTCCAAACAAAATCTTCTATATAATATCTCCATACTTGGTAAAAAAGGACATACCTAATAATAGTATATTCAAACCTACCAACTTGTAGTGACTCTGACCTCTAGGCAAATCCACATATCCACATATTATAAAATGAACTTTCTGGAGTTTTTTTGTTCGTTTGTTTTGTTTTTGAGACAAGGTCTCAGGCTGGCCTGAAATTCAGAGACTGGCCTGCCTCTACCTCCTAAGTGCTGAGATTAAAAGTATGTACCACCATGCCTGGCTTAGAACCCATTTTCTATGTTGTGTTTTGGATGTCGTTTGTTCCCTATAAAAGTTATATAGAAAGTCAGTACCAGTGTAATAGCACAGAAGGGGGGGGTAAGAACTTTGATGTGAATGACTGTGTCGGTTTGATGCTTCCCCCTTAGGGGTTATTGCTGCTCTAGTAGAAGTGGGTTACTTCTCTTTGGAGGTGGTTACTTATGGCAATAGCGGGCTATTATGACAGTGGATTTAACTTCCTCTTCCTACAATGAAATTCCTTCCTCCTATCCATCATGTTCCAATTCCAACACACAACATGAAGCTCTCCTCAGAAGCTGGACAGATAATACCTCACTCTTGAACTTCTCAACTTTAGCACCATGTGCCAAAATAAACCTTTTTTTTTTCCTGCGGTTGCATTCTAACAGAATTTCATTACTTTTCAGGCTCTTGCCTCATGTCTTTAGATTCTTCTATACCTATGAGTTCTTTAAGCTTTCAGGTCTTCATGTTTAGAATGTATTTTGGTTATTTTCCATTCCCACTAGCCAACCCAGTCAGCTGGCAGACTGACTGTGGGGTTTCCTCTGATCCTTCTGAGCTGAAATGTATCCATTGTAATCACTGCTACTAGTTCTGTAATTATTTATCGGTTATCAATCCTTGTAGGCTGGTATTAATTCTGTTCACTACTGTACTTTTAGTGCATAGTGCCTCATCTCATATACAACCTACCTATACTTTTAGAACTTTTAAAGCTGAAAAAGGTCTTTAGTGATCTAAAAACAAAAATGGTGACATTATTACATTGGACACCAACTGTACAAAATGTTCATTATAAAATTGTCCCAGAAATACTGCAAAACAGGGTTCTCCCAATTTGATGTATGGAGAAACTGAAGCTTTGAGAAGCACAGCATGTTAGGCCAGCTTTCTGTCACTGTAACAAATATCTGAGAGAAAAGGTTTGTTTTGGTTAATAGTTCAATTCATGGTCTGTTGGCCCTGTTGCACTGAGGCCTGTGGTGGAATATCATGAAAGAGTATGTGGAAGTGAAAACTCCTCTCCGAATGGATGGGACGTGGAAAGGGATGAGGAAGGGTCTGGGGTATCTCCATCCCCTTCAGGGATATGCGGTCAATAATCTGAAGGCCTTCCACTATGATCAGTTTCTTAAAGACTCCACAACGTTGACCAGGCATTAATAGCACACACCTTTAATCCCAGCCCTCAGGAGGCAGAGGCAGGTGGATCCCTGAGTTTCAATTTAGACTGGTCTATGGAATGAGTTCTAGGACAGACAGAGAAACTGTCTTGAAAAAACAAAACAAAGACTCCATAACCTCGGGAGAGAGACAACAATCTCATCTCTAGAAGTCCTCTACTTCCCGTTATCCAGAGTCTAAATGATGTTTCTTGAGCTTTCAGATATTCAGTCTGACTTCAAAGAGCACTATGTGGTTCAGAAAGACATAGCTTCCCTGAAAAGAAAAGCAGGCCTACTTCCGGCTCAGCTCCCTCATCCTGGTGCTTACCTTGAACATGCAAAGGAATCTGTCCTGCAGCCACAAGCATCTTTATAAAATTATCTGAAAGTTGAGGATCCAAGTGGGAATTCTTAGAAACAAAAAATGGAACAATAGTCTGACCATATGTTTTTAAAGTCAGCTCCAAGGGTACGTTTTCCATTTTCTTTAATTTGAAGTCAAAAAAAGTGAGGCTTAACGTAATGATCACCAGAGGCAGCAGAATCTGCACAAACAACATCAGCATCCAGTTGCGCCAAGAATATGTGACCTTTTTCAGGAACATGGCATAGAATTGTTGGCAGAGAAGACAGAGCTGCGGTTAAAAGAGAAGGTAGGTGCTGCCTCAGCACAGGACAGAATCTGAAGCACTGAAGAGGCTTCTGCTTGCCCACCTACAGTCCTTCACTGTACAGCCCACTTTTCAGTTGTGTTCAGAACTTGCTTAAGGTTAAGATGTTGATGATTTCATCCTTCTAACTAGCAGCAAGAAGTACAGACTGGAACAGCTCTGGAGGTAGAACCTAAGGTACTCCAGACACCAGATATAAATGGTAGCATTTCCCCCTGACTTGTAAAACTTCAAGTTTGATGAGAATATGGTGGATTTTTATGTTATAGTTTATTGGTGGATGTTTCATTTGTTACAACTTAAAAGAAATCACTGGGGGCTAGAGAGATGGCTTATTACTTAAGAGCACTGGTAGTTCTTCCAGGGGATCCAGGTTCAATTCCCAACACCCACATGGTGGTTCACAATCATCTGTAATTCCAGTTCCAGGGAATCTAATACTCTCTTCTGACCTCCATGGACACCAGGTACACATGTGGTGCACAGACATTCATGCAAGCAAAATATCATGCACATAAAAAGAAATTAATAACTCTTAAAAAGAATCTTGCAGTGTAACACACAACTTTAATTCCAGCATTCAGGAGGGAAAGACAGGAGTTATCTCTATGAGTTCAAGGCCATCGTGGTTTGCACAGTGAATTCTAGACCAGCCAGGGCTATATAGTGGAATCATATCTCAAAAAAAAAAAAAAAAAATCTCAGCCTGATCTACAGAGCTAGTTCCAGGACAGGCTCCAAAGCCATACAGAGAAACCCTGTCTCAAAAGACAAAACAAAACAAAACAAAACAACAAAAACAACAAAAATTCTCTAAATGAATACAACCTAATTTTGAAATAATCTTTAACTTTCATATTCCGTTTCTAGTCAGATAATGTGTATAAATAGGGAGGACCTATAAGCATGTCCTTGTGGCAATGAGAGTCAAAATCAAAATATACAGTTATATGCCCCAAAGTCCAAGGAGCTGACACTGACCCTGGAGTGGGAAGCCTCCTGGACTGGTGCTGCATGTGCTCACTTGGCTTCTCTGGGAGCAGCATGACAGAGCACATTTGAAAGGGCCTTCAAAACTAGGTTCCAGTGTTTACATACAACCTTTGCCTAGGAGCCCCTGTGGAAAGGCCTCATTTAAATCAGGCATTCCAGATTCCTGACCAAAAATACCAACAAGTCACTGCCCTTGATGTGATGGACACTCGCCTTCAAAGTTCTCCAAAGTTCTTTAACAACTACAACTACACTGAGGGCAGACAGTACTTTGTAAGAAGCCTAGGGGAGTTGCCTTCAAAAGCATACTATGGCCACATGGCAATAGATAATGCTTTGCTAAGGATTTTAAGAGGCAGATGGTTGACCCCAACCCCAGACACTGGCTTTTTGGATGATGATTTTCCCATTATATATGTGATCAAGACTAAGTGAAAAATACTTAACAAAATATATATCAATATTATTTTCCAATGTTAAGAAAACATCATAGATATTTCATTATTTCATAAATATATATATATATGTAATATTTTTTACAAAAGGTCTCTCTAGAAAGTCCAAGCTAGTCTCAAACTTAGCGTCCTTTTCTGTCATCCTCACACAAGCTGGGATTATAAATACACTTTTCAAAACTTAAATTCTAGATGCTACAACACATGACTTACTGCATAATGCAAAAGCTATGGATTCTGGCCAGTACAAGTAGTTCTTTCAATCTCTTACCAGATGAAAAGTGGCCAGACCCCTGCTGGGTTGATTTTGAATATTGTTCTTTTATTGGTTAATTACCTCTTGTGGAGGATTGAATGAAAATGGCTTCCATAGGCTCAATATATTTTTGAATGTTTGGTTCCTAGATGGTGGACTGCTTAGGAAGTACTAGGAAGTGTGGCCTTATCAGGGTGTGTATGTCACTGAGGTGGGCTTTGAGGTTTTAAAAGCCTATACCAGGTCTAGTCTCTCTCTCCCTCCCTCCCTCCCTCCCTCCCTCCCTCCCTCCCTCCCTCCCTCCCTCCCTCCCTCCCTCCCCTCCCTCCCTCCCTCTCCCCCTCCCTCCCTCCCTCCCTCCCTCTCCCTCTCCCCCTCCCTCCCTCCCTCCCTCCCTCCCTCTCCCTCTCCCCCTCCCTCCCTCCCTCCCTCCCTCCCTCCCTCTCTCTCTCTCTCTCTCTCTCTCTCTCTCTCTCTCTCTGCCCCTGTCTACAGATTGGGATGTAAGCTGTCAGCTACTACTCCAGGGCCACACCTGTCTGCTGCCATGCTCTCAGCTATGATGAAAATGAACTAATCGCCTGAAACTGTATGAAAAAAAATTCTTCTATTTATTTTATATCCCAGATTCAGCCTCCCCTTTCATCCTCCCCTCCCAGTCTTTCTCCTTCCCACTCCCCCTTCTGTCTCCATCCAGAAAACGACAGGTCTCCTACGAGTTAAATGCTTTCTTTTTGAGCTGCCTTGGTCATGGTGTTTCATCACAACAATAGTAACCCTACGACCTTTCTGCCTTTGAACTAGAGCAGGCTATGTAATACTGCTGAAGCCTGATAGACCCATTCTTTATCTTATTCTATTGGTGAAGGATCTCTACAGGTAGTCAAGGCTGGCCATGAACTCATCTTCCTGCTTCTGCCTCTCAAGCACTGGGATTAGAGGCATGTGTTACTAAACCCAGACCCTTTTTTATTTTTTTGATACAGGTTCTCTCTAAGGCTATACTGGAACTCACTCAGTAGACCAGGTTAGCCTCAAACTCACAGAGATCTGTCTGCCTTTGTCTCCTGAGTGCTGGGAGTAAAGGTATGCGCTACCACACCCAGCCTAAACCCAGCTCTTGATAAAATAATAGCATGATGTCATTTATTAAATCACATTTTCCACACATATTTAAAATATGCTGCTTACTCCAGTATTTAGTTTGATTGGCAGGCCAGTCTTCATTGAGAAGATCCTTGAGTGAAGATATTTAATTCTGTCAACAGGAACTCTGTGAATTCGGGGACGAGGATGGATAGAGGGTCGCTTCTCAGTTAAGATATTTGTGGTAGAATCAGCCAACTTACAAACTCTATACCAAAGCAAATACAAAGTCTCAAAATCAAAATATATTTCATGAAATTCATATGTTTGGAAAGATAAGCTAGAATAAAAATAATGATGCCAAAAGAGTCTATGTCTAAGTTGTATAATGGGTATCATGATCTTTCATAAGCACTGAGCATTCCATTAAAAAGCCATTGTTTTTTCGTGATTTGATTATGTTATTTTGTTTTGAAAAGTACTACATGAAAATTAAACCGAATAATATATTAGTTAATCTTATAAGCAATAAAATAAAAATTTTAAAACATTGCACCATTAAGATTACAGAAAATGCACCAGGCATTGGTGGTGCCTGCCTTTAATCCCAGCACTCAGGAGGCAGAGGCAGACAGATCTCTAAGTTTGAGGCCAGCCTGGTCTACAGAGCTAGTTCCAGAACAGCCAGAGTTAACAGAGAAAACCTGCTTCCAAAAAGCAAGCCAGATTAAAAAAAAAATTACAGACCAAGATTTTAATAAGTGGTGGTTAGTTGGATAGTGATGGCACACACCTTTGATCCCAGCACTTGGGAGGCAGAGGTAGGCAGATCCTGTGAGTTCGAGTCCAGCCTGGTCTATAAAAGCTAGTTCCAGGATAGGCTCCAAAGCTACACAGAGAAACCCTGTCTCGAAAACAAAACAAAAAGTGCTGGTTAGCGGTTCAGAGCAGCCAGGGCCTACATTTTCCCTGGTACTGAATTTAGAATGTTTTTGCATTTTGAAATGGTTACATGTTGGGTACCTACATAAGTACCTATATAATATGCTGATTTTCCAAGCTTACATAGTATAAAATGCTATCTGGCTCTTTTTTTTGGGGGGGGGTTCTTGAGAGGGTTTCTTTGTGTGACCCTGGCTGTCCTAGAACTCACTTTGTAGATCAGTCTGGTCTTGAACTCACAGAGATTCACCTGCCTCTGCCTCCCACATGAACTATCTGGCTTTTTAAGAATAGTTTGCTGACCCCTGCTCTAAGCAAAAAGATAAGCCTATTTTTGGAGTAAAGTGTTCATTTCCAGGTAATGTATTTCTGTTTGTAACCCTTGAGTCTCTTTTCTATTCCTGGGAATTTGTTCCAACAGACATAATTAGTTGTGGCTAATTTTTCCTTCAGCAGTTTTATAAAAAGTGGTACATTTGTTATTTATTACTGCAACACACATTATCATCAATGTTGGGCAGCTTAAACCCCTGTAAACGTGTGTTACTTCATCATTCCTGTGGGTGAAGGAATGGAGAGTGAATTAACTGTCTTATTTTTGTCTCACTGTTTTTCATAGGCTGCATGTTTTCTAGCTATTAGCAGGGCTGCAGGCACCTGGAGGTTAGATTGGGACTGCTGGATCCACTTCTAAGAGCAGGAAGTACAGAGAATCTTTCATATACCTCCTCTTTCCCCTATGAGTAACATCTTGTATTAGTATACTACACTGTTAAAAATTATGGACTATCATTCCTACAGAGTCTTTTAAAAAATAGAAATTGACAAGTTGACGTCAAAGTACTTATAATAACTACAATAATCGTTGAAAATAGAATAAGGCTGGAGAAACTACAGGCTAAAAGCTTCCAAGACACACTGCAAACCTACAGCAACCCAACAATGTGGTACTGCCATTTAGGAAAAAATAGATCTTTCAAATAGAACTGGGAATGTAGGAAAATTAAAATCTATTGACTTTGGGTGATGAAATTCAAATAATTCAATGTGGGAAGAAAATCTTTTCAATAAATACTTGTATCCCAACTAGATAGCTATGTAGAAGAAAATGAACACTGACAATTTGACAAGTCACACCCTGAAATAGTTGAATTATATACTTCATTTAAAATTAAAATAATAAAGTTCCCAGAAGAAAAGGTAGGAGAAATATTTGTGATTACCCAAGGTCAATATTTTTTAAAACAGCATAAAATTTAAAAATCTATGAAAGGCAGAATTGTATAAACTAACTTCCATAGAAATGAAAAACTTTTCATTAAAAACTAGTAGTG